>CAWUFW010000361.1:4094959-4640062 GCA_963921515.1 Calotriton arnoldi | reverse complement strand
GCTGTTATGGGGATGATGAACTGCAAAATTACACTGTGTATGCGAACTGCAACAGCAAGGACAACACAGGCATGTGAGTAAAGGCAACGTGACACATATGAGGGAGACACACCACCAGGGCTACACAACACATACACACCTAGGCCATCTGACTCATTGCCTACACTGATGTTGCCAGGGAAGACGGTGCAATGCACAGACACCACACCCATTCCCAGTTGTAGTCAAGTAGCCCACAGGTGCAGTAAGCAAATGGCACTCAAATGTGTGACCACAGACAACGCACATCACAAAGTGAAGCACAGGTTTATTACACAGTTGCAACATGTCGTAACCACTACAGATGCAAGGTAATCCCACCTGGCAGCGGGCACACAGTCAACAACTGTAGACGGAAGGAAGTCCATGGGTGTGGCGCACATCACCTGTAGGGACACAACAGCTACCAGCCTGGAAGTGCAATCACGTCGTCGGTGGACACAGTTGACCAAACGAATCTGAAAGTACCCTGTGAAGGACAGAAATGACACACAGTCAAAAGCAATGGAGTACAGGACAGAACAGCAAAACTCATGCACAATACATGTTACAAGATACCCACCCAGAACCAAGTTAGCATGTCAACACTGTTGGGGAGTACAGCCCACCTGTTAGCACACATCGCAACACACATCCAGTCAAGTAGCCCATGGACACACTCCAACAGCACCAGAGCACCACCTACACATCATGCCAACTCACATCATTGACATGACACCTCAGGATACTCACATTCAGCTAAAGAAGTTGGTGATGAGCTGTGTGCGGACATCACCATCATCATCATCATCATCATCGTCACTGGCATCGTGGTCCAGGCCAGGATCCTCCACAGGTGGCGGATGTTGGTCATTGTCATCCTGGATGAGAGGCAACTCCTTCCGCACTGCCAGGTTGTGGAGCATGCAGCAGACGATGATAATCTTGCACACTTTCGCAGGGGCATATGGGAGGGACCCTCCGGTCTTGTCCAGGCAGCGGAAGCGGCTCTTCAGGAGACCAAATGTCCGCTCAATCACTCTCCTGGTCCGACCATGTGCCTCATTGTAGCGCATCTGGGCTGGTGTCACAGGGTTCCTGAGGGGTGTCAGCAACCACGGCATGTTGGGGTATCCCGAGTCACCTACGGACAGACAAGTGCACATTAGCTGACTTGGAAAAGTGGGCGGAATACTACAGATCAGATCACACACAATGGCACAAAGTCAGTACACACCGACAAGCCAGGCACGCTGGTTCTGCATCTGTGCCATCATCCTGGGGATGCGACTACTCCTCATCACAAAGGCATCGTGTGCTGAACCAGGGAAACGGGCACACACGTGTGTGATGGTCATGTCTGCAAGACACACCACCAGTGCATTGACCGAGTGGTAGTGCTTGCGGTTCCTGTAGGCCTGCTCCTGGGCCTGTGGTGGTACCAAAGCCACATGTGTCCCATCAATGGAGCCAATGACATGCGGCATCCTCCCCAGGGCATAAAAGTCACTCTTCACGTCAGTGAGTCGTCGCAGTGTAGGGAAATAGATGTACCGGTTCAGGAATAGCAACATTGCCGCCAAAACATCGCGGAGCACACGGCTCAACATGGTCTGTGACATCCCACCAGCAGTCGCCACAGTATGTTGGAAGGTACCAATGGCAAAGAAGTGTAGGGCTGCCATCACCTTCACCTTGGGGGTCAGCGCTGTAGGATACGGCCGGCCAGGCTGCAAATGTGGGGACAACTGCACTGCCAAATCCTCAATCAGCTGCCTGGTGAAGCGGTACCGTCGGATGCTGTCCCGTTCCACCATCGTTGCCAGGTCTGGGAATGGTCGATGGACAGCAGGAGCCCTGCAGTGCAGAGGAGAAGTAAGCAAGATTGTCAGTCACCCCACATATGCGGCATTGAACACACTCAATATCCCAACATACATCATTATGAGGCACAACTACATGAAGTGTGCAGTTCCGGAAGGACATGTATGGTACATACATGGCCAACATCTGTCAACACGGTCCAACAGGTGGCATCAATTAGTCCCAGGTTGGCCCATTGGATATCATGAGGCAGTGTCACAGTTCCCATCTCCTGCTGCCGTGTCACAATAACCCACCACAGTGACATGTGAGGACAGATGTGCCCCAGGCACCACAGCTCAACGACAGGTACATTCCCAGGGACCCTGTATTGCCACATGGACACTGGCATTACATGGAGTATCATGTATACACCACAGCAAAACAACCATGACCCCCACAGGTAGTGGCCCCACTTGCCACGGCAGGACAGACATGGACGTCTGTGACACACACACGCACAACATCAAAGTCCATGCACACACAACCTGGATGTGGAGACTGTCTCCCATTGTGCACATGAAATCAGAGACATTGTAAACACTACATGCACAAAGACTGTGGAGGACCATCACTATTGTGCCACTGGGACACCCTGGCTCAAACATACCGACCCACATGGGACTCACGGGGTATGTGACATGACATACACATACACCACCGTGAAATGTGACCATGGCACATGCACAGATATGAACAGTTGCACATCACAGTGGTCATGTACACGTAACACCCAGGATCCTGTCCCCATGAACACGTGCACAGCCTGGGGGTGGCTGCCCACAGGTGACACCCACAGGACAACATGTACACCAACATACACACAATAGGAAATGCAGCCTTACATGCCTTATGATAAAGTTTGGACAGGCTGTCGTGATGTAGGTGTGCCCCTCACTCCCTGGGAGCTATCTGTGGCTGGCATATGTCCATCTGAGACAGGCATGCTGACATATGCCAGTCACATGTACAGTGATGCGTTGTACTGCAATGGACCGATCGGTGCCCCCGGCCGGCCCATTGCATTCAATGTGTGAGGGTACGCGTTGTACCCCTGTACGCGTTGTACTGCAATGGACCGATCGGTGCCCCCGGCCGGCCCATTGCATTCAATGTGTGCGGGTACGCGTTGTACCCCTGTACGCATTGTACTGCAATGGACCGATCGGTGCCCCCGGCCGGCCCATTGCATTCAATGTGTGTGGGTACGCGTTGTACCCCTGTACGCGTTGTACTGCAATGGACCGATCGGTGCCCCCGGCCGGCCCATTGTATTCAATGTGTGCGGGTACGCGTTGTACCCCTGTACGCGTTGTACTGCAATGGACCGATCGGTGCCCCCGGCCGGCCCATTGCATTCAATGTGTGCGGGTACGCGTTGTACCCCTGTACGCGTTGAACTGCAATGGACCGATCGGTGCCCCCGGCTGGCCCATTGCATTCAATGTGTGCGGGTACGCGTTGTACCCCTGTACGCGTTGTACCCCTGTACGCGTTGAACTGCAATGGACCGATCGGTGCCCCCGGCCGGCCCATTGCATTCAATGTGTGCGGGTACGCGTTGTACCCCTGTACGCGTTGTACCCCTGTACGCGTTGAACTGCAATGGACCGATCGGTGCCCCCGGCCGGCCCATTGCATTCAATGTGTGCGGGTACGCGTTGTACCCCTGTACGCGTTGTACTGCAATGGACCGATCGGTGCCCCCGGCCGGCCCATTGCATTCAATGTGTGCGGGTACGCGTTGTACCCCTGTACGCGTTGTACCGCAATGGACCGATCGGTGCGCACCCATTGACAATGGGCTTGCCTGGCAACGGACGCGTTTTCGAATTTCGAACGAGTCGGTTGCTGGAAAATCAGTTGGTCACCCACAACAATGTTGCAAAATCATGTATGTCATGAAGTTGAAGATTTGAAGGATGCTGTGGGCGTGTTTTGGTGCTGCTATTCCATGGATTGGCCAGATTCAGAAGATGCAAACGACTTGGACCTATCACTTTGGACACAAGGGACAGTATCTGCCTCTCCAGCACATATATATTGCTGGCTGTTCCCCTGAGAGCCCACTTGCCTGCACTACATGCTCCAAGACGACATCTGCCACTGCACTGCTGCTGTCTCTGCCCCTCTGGACCCTGCAATGGCACGTACTGTGGAGAGAGCCCCAGCCTTCAGCCTTGAAGAGAACCAGGCCCTGCTGGACAGCCTACTTCCACAGTACAGCAAGCTGTATGGGACACCAGGGGAGCAGGTGAGTGTTCTGTGCACTGCCTTTCTGAATGTGCATTTTGTCTGACTAGCAAGGCTGGAAGTCTGCACGCCACTGGCTAGCAGGCTCACTGAGTAGTTGTCACCCCCCATAGTGTGTAGTGACATGCACTGGACAGGTATGGTGCAGTGACAGTGCATTTGAACAAGGTTTTACTTCCCATGCAATGATACCATGTAGTGACGTCTGGCAAACTGTCCATGGGCAGCTTTGCACTGCCTGTGTACATCATGTGCCCCTGTGATTGAGACATGTATATACAACTGTGTCATGCACGGATATGTTGCATGTGTAGTAATGGCCTTTTCACTTTGTCATCCTGACAGGTTAATGCCCATCGGAAGCAGGAGATCTGGAAGGACATCGTCCGGGCCGTCCGGTCCGTGGGGGTCTACAAGCGCCGGATCAGCAACTGCCAGAAGAGGTGGCAGGACCTTCGGGGCTGGACCCGGAGGATTGCACGGGTCCAGCTGAAGCTGACGCCTCCTCGCAGGAGGGGCGGAACACGGACCCTGACCCCCCACATGCTCCAGATCCTGGCGGTGGTGTTTCCAGACCTGGATGGGCAGCTGAAGGCCAGACAGCAGCAAGGAGGGGGTGAGTCAAAGACTGCACTGTGAACTCTGTATTACATGCTTTGTGCCCTCCTCTGGCCTGGTTCAACTGCCACAGTGCAGCAGTCATGTTGTCCAGGAGCCATGTCCCTCTATTGTGCACTGCCCACTGCTCATCTGATACCCAGGTGTGGCCCTTACATTCAGGGAATTGTGTCACTTGGGACTGTGTCCTTGCAGTTTGCTTCACTAAAGGTGGGGGACAGCATCTGTTTCCCTAACTCTGTTGTGGGCATCATGGGTGGGTCCATTGTTCACACAACGCCTGTGTTCGGACATGTGATCTGCGTGTTGCTTTGATATGCGGTCCACTTGCTGAGCTGAGCCACCACATGTGCCTGGGGTATGTGGCACATGCCCATGCAGCGGGTGGGAACAATGTTTGGGCCCAAGGAGTGTGCAGATTACGTGTGTCACACATACATAGCCAGCTATCCACTGTCCAGGGCACATCTCTCATTCATGTGGAGCAGGACAGTCATGCCTACTCCAGGCCATGCAATGCACTCTGTACTCCCACTCCCGTGTATCAGCTGACACATTGTGCACAGTGATTTGACCCCTCAGGTGTCTGCCTCTGTGTCAGTGTGCTGTGGATTAGTTGCCAGGACTGCTGGGGTGTTTCTTGGTAGGGGCTCAGCATGCCCCTGGAGATGTGACCATAGGAGACGATACTTGTGTGTCATATAGGTGTTTGATCAGCTGCCCGTGCAGACTGGGGTATGCGAATGTGAAGTTCAGGCAGCTGTTCCCCATTCACAGCAAATTGTGAGGGGCTCAGGTTCAGAGGGTAGTGTCACAGGTCTCCCATATGTCCAATAGGTATGACCTGGACAGATGAGGGTTAAGATGATGTGTTGTGTGGGGGATGTACATGTGCACTTGTGCAGCTCCAGGACTTGCATTCCCCATGACCTACTATTGTGACACAGTGCATAGTGTTGTTGTCTGGCTGCCAAGTCATACATCACTGAGACAGTGATGTATGACTTAGCAGTCATGCCTCTGCCATGGCATGTGTCAACTTATTGGTGGTCCTGCAGGGGAGTGACATGTGCTACATGCACACCATTGTGGCGATGGCTATCAGGACATGGGTGCATCATGGTGTCTGTCGCTGGTATGCATCACATGCATTTCCTATTTGACTCTGGGCATCCCTTTCATCCGGAAACCTGTACTGACTCAGTGGCAAGAGCTGTGATGTGTGCATGTCCACATGCCACACCGTGTCCTCTGCACTGTCCAACTACTGTGTACTTGGTGCATGTGTCCACACTGGGGTGTTGCAATCCAACAGACACCAGACAGATGGGTGCAAGGCCATGTGGGATGTGAGTGCCATGCTTGGCATCAGACTGACAATTGCCTTCTCCTGTTCAGTTAGGGCACTTTTAGCAATGTACAACTAATGATGCCAGGGCTTGCTCTGTAATGTGCTGTGCTCACAGTGGTGTGTGCGTTTGGTGCAGGTGACTGATGTCTGTCTGTTTCCCCATTGTTTGCAGATACATCCACGGCCACGGAAGGGGACAGCTCCACGGACCAGGAGGAGCCAGAGAGCCAGACTGGGTCAGCAGCCGAGGAGTGGTCGGAGGGACCCAGTGGCACGGAGGGCGAGGGGAGCCACACCGAGGAGTCCTCAGCACCATCCACCTCAGCTGAGGACCAGAGCAACTCGGAGGATGACTCCCTTGTGGAGGCGGGTGTCAGCAGCCACCACACCCCAGCTAGTGTTGCTGTCCCCGCCACCACCAGCACCACCACCGCCCTCCCATCGGCTCCCATTCCCCAGGTCCGTGGAGGCTCCCATGTTCGGGAGCGTGTCTCCTTTGGGCCAGGCACCGCACCCCCTGCCCCTGTGTCCCCTGAGTGAGGAGTCTGTGTACCTCCTTCGCCAGCTCCATGTAGGGCAGACAGCCATGCTGAGTGTCCTCCATGCGCACACCGCACTGTTGACTCAGCTGGTGTCGTTCATGGAGGGCATCTCATCGGGTATGTCTGACCTACAGAGGGGCAATAGGTCCATGGACTCCTCCCTGACGGCAGCAGTGTCCCTCCTCAGACAGTCCCTCACCCCTCCTGCCTCTGCTCCATCCACACTCCCCAGCACCTTACCCGTCCCAAGCACACACACACCGGCACAGGCACACACCAGCACACACACGTCCAGCACACAGACACACACGCCACAAACAAAACGCACACGCACGCACAGTCAGGGGACTGAAACCAGACTCACAGGGGATGGGGCCCTGGTACACACACACGCATCCACGGGCACTGCGCAGTCCTCAGTTGCCTCTCCCTCCAAAGCACCCTCCCTTGCCTCACCTGCAACCCCAAAGACCCAGCGCCTCTTCCTCAGTGACCTCGGCCTCTTCCCCTCCGATCCAGCTGCTCCAGCATCCAGGGTGAAGAGGAAGCACCCCCACACGGAGCAGAGTGCCCCTCGCCCCCGGACACCCTCCCCCAGGTGCAGACAGACTGAGGCCCCCACCCGCAAGTCCCCCCGGAGTGGTAAGAGCAAGACCCCGCCGCCGCCCTGCAGCTCAAGCACCAGGTCTCCTTCCTCCATTCCTCAGGCCCCCACTCCACAGGTGCCCCCACCACACCCTGCCCCAGGTTCCCCCACCCACAGATATACCATCCCCAAGAGGCTCCGGCCTTCTCCCCCTGCCACTTGCTCTCCCGGCACCACACCCCCGCTGCGCTTGTCTGTGCCACTGATGTGGTGAGGGTGTCCTCCCCCTCTGTCCAGCCCACCTTGCCTGTTCCCCATTCTCCTCCCCTGGTGGTAGGCACTGCAGTGGAGTCCACTACCACCCTGTCTGACTTGGGCACTGCAGTGGCGGACCTGTCCACTCCATCTGCAGGGTCCACTGCAGTCGTGCCGGCACCCACAACATCTGAGCCATGCCCCCAGTTGTGCCGGCACACACCATGTCAGACACCTCCACTGCAGTTGTCAGTGGCTCTCCAGCACCCACCACCCCTTCCCTGCTTCCTCCTGGTGAGCCCTGATCCTGTCCCTGCGGTGCCTGGCCTACCCCCCCGGTTGCCCCTCCTAGTGGATTGTCCCTGGTTTTGTGCATCTGCCACTGTCACCCACTTGTGACTTTGTTGATGGACTGGCCATTGGCCTTTGTTTATGTTCTACCGGACTTCTACTTTTAATGCCACATATGCTGAATAAAGCAACTTTCTGTTCTCTAGTGCTTTTGCTTCTGATGTACATGATGTTGATGATGCTAACCATGCCCTTGCTGCAGTGATGGTGATATTTGGTCTCATGATAATGAAGTGTTACTGTGCAGGAACCCATGTGGTCCAGGGGGAATGTGTCCTATCCTGTGGTGTATCCATGTCATCCATAGCAGCATCTGAGGGTGTCATGTGTTCAGTATTTGGCAATGGGATTTCCTACTTAGATTGGCAATTTCACATCTGTGGCTTCCACCCCTGCACATCTGTTGTGCCTGCCATTGTTCAATTCGTCTACTTCCCTGACCGTGTGGCCATCTCCAGTGGACATGCAGGTTTGGGCATCAATGGGGAAGGACTCATCTGTGTTGTCAGTGCAACATTGCTATACAAGTGTGTTGGATCTGTGCTGATGATTCCGTTGGCACTTCCATGACCAGGCTGATGTGACGGGAGCCCTCATTTGGTGCTAATTGTTGATTGTGTGACCAAGTGCTCAGCTGACATGATGGGGCCCTACTGAGGCAACATATGGCACAGCTTTCCTCACACAGGAGTGGAGTCCCCTCATGGCAGTGTGTACTCCTGTGACATTGCCTGCGCCCAAGGTGTGTGTTGTATATGCATGTCTGTGTGTTCACTTCCGTTTAGCTGTGCATGCTGTGATCCCTAGTGTTGTACCTGTTTGTGATGCTAGCTGAGTTGAGCTATGTTCCCCCAAAGTCTTCTCCCTGGGTTCTCTGTGATGTGGGTGCATGGCACATTACTGGTCATCAGGGTGTCACCCATAGGTGTGTTTGCTGTCAGGGCTGAGTTTGTGTGCAGACGCAGATGGGTCACAGTCAGGTTTCCCCTTGGCACTTGATGTTTGCCCCTGTCATGTGATTTCCAGTTTGTGTTATCTTTCAGTGATTGTGACACGTTGTGTGTGTGACTGCTGGCACTCCTCAGGGTCCGGGCTGCAATGTTGGTTGTTGTCTATGTGTGTTCTTTGTGGGTGACCTTGGCTTCTTCATTGGTGTGTGACTGTGGCTGGGATCCCATTGGTTGGTGTGGTATTGCCGTCATGTCCATGTACAGCGTAGTGTGCAGTGTGTCAGACATTCAGGAGTCTTGTTGAATGTCCATGTGTGATGTGTTTCTGCACCTTGGTTCCCACCCACCACCCTGGAATAGTCATGGGTGCATGTGCAATGTCACCAGTGCATGTGTGCTTCACTGCTGCACATTGTTGGAGGTCGAGGGGTGTGGTGTTGAGTGTGTGCAGATGAGAGTTGTTGCCCGGCTAGGCCCCTGCCTCCATGTTGGCCTTGGCTTACTGGCCATGCTGTTTGATTTGTGCTTGTGTAGGTGTGATGGTAGTTAGTTGCTCAGTACACATGACTGTGGTTCACAGTGTGAACCACATTTAGCTTTGTCATCACAGTGGGATTGTAATGCAGCCCAGGGTCACCACATTGTGGGGGCCCTGGGGGTGGTGCTGTGGTGTGTCTGTGTCTTGCTGTGTCAGTTGCTGTCCCTACGTGCCTGTGTGACATGTGTGATTTGTGCTCCCTCTCATCTGACAATGCCTGCTTGCCCACATAGGGGATTTGGATCCATGAATTACCTTTGTGTGGCACTGTATGCACATCTGTATGATTGGTATTCAGGTCTCCTCATGTGTTGTGTGGTTGCCTGGGGACACTGGCACCCCCTCACCTGTTGTGTATGATGTGCAGTGTGGGTCTGCCTGTTTGTGTTTGTGCATCTGCACCACTGCATTGGCATATCTTGGGTGTGCCATTGGCTGTATGTAGTTTGGTGGGTTTCCCCTGCTGTCCCTGGGACTCCTAGGTCATCGGTCAGCACAATGATCATGGTTTGTGTGTCCCATTGCTGCCATGGTATGGTATCTGTTCACCTCACATCTGCAGTCTCCACAGGGTATCTGCATGTGTGTGCCCATTGGTGCAAATATGTGGGTCTGCATTCTGATGGTCACTTCTGTCATTGTGTCATTGATGATTGTTGATGGTGTCAGCCCCCATGGGTGTTGTTTGTCTGCACATGGCCAAAGGTATGTCTTATTTGCACTGCAGGATTTAGCTCCCCCAATTTATGTTGCAATGGGACACATACACTACTTTGCCACTGATGTGTTTGTTGTTCTGTGACCAGGAATCATCCATGCAGTTTGGCAGTTGCACCTCTTTCTTTGTCAACACTTACCTTTTGGTCACTGTGATGATGGGGGTTTGGACCCCATTGCCACAATGTTCGAAATGTGCTTCAGCTATGGACCCCACACTTACATTTTGGTCACTGTGATGATGGGGGTTTGGAACCCATTGCCACAATATTCAAAGTGTGCTTCAGCTATGGACCCCACACTTACATTTTGGTCACTGTGATGCTGGGCGTTTGGACCCCATTGCCACAATGTTCAAAGTGTGCTTCAGCTATGGACCCCACACTTACATTTTGGTCACTGTGATGATGGGGGTTTGGAACCCATTGCCACAATGCTCAAAGTGTGCTTCAGCTATGGACCCCACACTTACCTTTTGGTCACTGTGATGATGGGGGTTTGGACCCCATTGCCACAATGTTCGAAATGTGCTTCAGCTATGGACCCCACACTTACATTTTGGTCACTGTGATGATGGGGGTTTGGACCCCATTGCCACAATGTTCAAAATGTGCTTCAGCTATGGACCCCACACTTACCTTTTGGTCACTGTGATGATGGGGGTTTGGACCCCATTGCCACATTGTTCAAAGTGTGCTTCAGCTATGGACCCCACACTTACATTTTGGTCACTGTGATGATGGGGTTTTGGAACCCATTGCCACAATGCTCAAAGTGTGCTTCAGCTATGGACCCCACACTTACCTTTTGGTCACTGTGATGATGGGGGTTTGGACCCCATTGCCACAATGTTCAAAGTGTGCTTCAGCTATGGACCCCACACTTACATTTTGGTCACTGTGATGATGGGGGATTGGACCCCATTGCCACAATGTTCGAAATGTGCTTCAGCTATGGACCCCACACTTACATTTTGGTCACTGTGATGATGGGGGTTTGGACCCCATTGCTACAATGTTCAAAATGTGCTTCAGCTATGGACCCCACACTTACCTTTTGGTCACTGTGATAATGGGGGTTTGGACCCCATTGCCACATTGTTCAAAGTGTGCTTCAGCTATGGACCCCACACTTACATTTTGGTCACTGTGATGATGGGGGTTTGGAACCCATTGCCACAATGCTCAAAGTGTGCTTCAGCTATGGACCCCACACTTACCTTTTGGTCACTGTGATGATGGGGGTTTGGACCCCATTGCCACAATGTTCAAAGTGTGCTTCAGCTATGGACCCCACACTTACATTTTGGTCACTGTGATGATGGGGGTTTGGACCCCATTGCCACAATGGTCATGGCCTGCTTGCATTGTGGGTGCCACACACATATATGTGTGGCACATGTGCTAGGGGGTCACATTGTATGTTCAAAGTCATGTTCGGTGTTGTAGGCATTTGACACAGTCTACACACGCTTGTCATGGTGTTGGGGGGATGTCTTCTTCTTGCATTCCCTAGGTTGTGGTGTGCTGGTTGTGTCATGCATTGTCCATTCTATGAGTGGGGGTGGTAGTAGTGGTAGGCATCCAGCCCCCCTGGCTAAGGGTGGTAGTAGTGGTAGGCATCCTGCCCCCCCTGGGTGAGGGTGGTAGTGGTGGTAGGCATCCAGCCCCCCTGGCTAAGGGTGGTGGTAGGCATCCACCCCCCTGGGTGAGGGTGGTAGTAGTGGTAGGCATCCTGCCCCCCTGGGTGAGGGTGGTAGTGGTGGTAGGCATCCAGCCCCCCTGGCTAAGGGTGGTGGTAGGCATCCTGCCCCCCTGGCTAAGGGTGGTAGTAGTGATAGGCATCCTGCCCCCCTGGGTAAGGGTGGTGGTAGGCATCCTGCCCCCCTGGGTAAGGGTGGTGGTAGGCATCCAGCCCCCCTGGGTGAGGGTGGTAGTAGTGGTAGGCATCCAGCCCCCCTGGCTAAGGGTGGTAGTAGTGGTAGGCATCCTGCCCCCCTGACTAAGGGTGGTAGTAGTGGTAGGCATCCAGCCCCCCCTGGCTAAGGGTGGTAGTAGTGGTAGGCATCCTGCCCCCCCTGGCTAAGGGTGGTGGTAGGCATCCAGCCCCCACTGGGTGAGGGTGGTAGTAGTGGTAGGCATCCAGCCCCCCCTGGGTAAGGGTGGTAGTAGTGGTAGGCATCCTGCCCCCCCTGGCTAAGGGTGGTGGTAGGCATCCAGCCCCCCCTGGGTGAGGGTGGTAGTAGTGGTAGGCATCCAGCCCCCCCTGGCTAAGGGTGGTAGTAGTGGTAGGCATCCTGCCCCCCCTGGCTAAGGGTGGTAGTAGTGGTAGGCATCCAGCCCCCCCTGGGTGAGGGTGGTAGTAGTGGTAGGCATCCAGCCCCCCCTGGCTAAGGGTGGTAGTAGTGGTAGGCATCCAGCCCCCCCTGGGTGAGGGTGGTAGTAGTGGTAGGCATCCAGCCCCCTGGCTAAGGGTGGTGGTAGGCATCCAGGCCCCCTGGGTGAGGGTGGTAGTAGTGGTAGGCATCCAGCCCCCCTGGCTAAGGGTGGTAGTAGTGGTAGGCATCCTGCCCCCCTGGCTAAGGGTGGTAGTAGTGGTAGGCATCCAGCCCCCCCTGGGTGAGGGTGGTAGTAGTGGTAGGCATCCAGCCCCCCCTGGCTAAGGGTGGTGGTAGGCATCCAGCCCCCCCTGGGTGAGGGTGGTAGTAGTGGTAGGCATCCAGCCCCCCCTGGCTTTGGGTGGTGGTAGGCATCCTGCCCCCCCTGGCTAAGGGTGGTAGTAGTGATAGGCATCCTGCCCCCCTGGGTAAGGGTGGTGGTAGGCATCCAGCCCCCCTGGGTGAGGGTGGTAGTAGTGGTAGGCATCCAGCCCCCCTGGCTAAGGGTGGTAGTAGTGGTAGGCATCCTGCCCCCCTGGCTAAGGGTGGTAGTAGTGGTAGGCATCCTGCCCCCCTGGGTAAGGGTGGTAGTAGTGGTAGGCATCCTGCCCCCCTGGGTAAGGGTGGTAGTAGTGGTAGGCATCCTGCCCCCCTGGCTAAGGGTGGTGGTAGGCATCCAGCCCCCACTGGGTGAGGGTGGTAGTAGTGGTAGGCATCCAGCCCCCCTGGGTAAGGGTGGTAGTAGTGGTAGGCATCCTGCCCCCTGGCTAAGGGTGGTGGTAGGCATCCAGCCCCCCTGGGTGAGGGTGGTAGTAGTGGTAGGCATCCAGCCCCCTGGCTAAGGGTGGTAGTAGTGGTAGGCATCCTGCCCCCCTGGCTAAGGGTGGTAGTAGTGGTAGGCATCCAGCCCCCCTGGGTGAGGGTGGTAGTAGTGGTAGGCATCCAGCCCCCTGGCTAAGGGTGGTAGTAGTGGTAGGCATCCAGCCCCCCTGGGTGAGGGTGGTAGTAGTGGTAGGCATCCAGCCCCCCTGGCTAAGGGTGGTGGTAGGCATCCAGCCCCCCTGGGTGAGGGTGGTAGTAGTGGTAGGCATCCAGCCCCCTGGCTAAGGGTGGTAGTAGTGGTAGGCATCCTGCCCCCCTGGCTAAGGGTGGTAGTAGTGGTAGGCATCCAGCCCCCCTGGGTGAGGGTGGTAGTAGTGGTAGGCATCCAGCCCCCCTGGCTAAGGGTGGTGGTAGGCATCCAGCCCCCCTGGGTGAGGGTGGTAGTAGTGGTAGGCATCCAGCCCCTCCTGGCTAAGGGTGGTAGTAGTGGTAGGCATCCTGCCCCCTGGCTAAGGGTGGTAGTAGTGGTAGGCATCCTGCCCCCTGGGTAAGGGTGGTAGTAGTGGTAGGCATCCAGCCCCCCCTGGCTAAGGGTGGTAGTAGTGGTAGGCATCCTGCCCCCCCTGGGTAAGGGTGGTAGTAGTGGTAGGCATCCTGCCCCCTTGGGTAAGGGTGGTGTTAGTGGTAGGCATCCTGCCCCCCCTGCTAAGGGTGGTGGTAGGCATCCAGCCCCCTGGGTGAGGGTGGTAGTAGTGGTAGGCATCCAGCCCCCCTGGGTAAGGGTGGTAGTAGTGGTAGGCATCCTGCCCCCCTGGCTAAGGGTGGTGGTAGGCATCCAGCCCCCCTGGGTGAGGGTGGTAGTAGTGGTAGGCATCCAGCCCCCCTGGCTAAGGGTGGTAGTAGTGGTAGGCATCCTGCCCCCTGGCTAAGGGTGGTAGTAGTGGTAGGCATCCTGCCCCCCTGGGTAAGGGTGGTAGTAGTGGTAGGCATCCTGCCTACCCTGGGTAAGGGTGGTAGTAGTGGTAGGCATCCTGCCCCCCTGGCTAAGGGTGGTGGTAGGCATCCAGCCCCCCTGGGTGAGGGTGGTAGTAGTGGTAGGCATCCAGCCCCCCTGGGTAGGGGTGGTGGTGCGCATTCAGGCCCCTGTGTGCATATGTGGCATTGGTGTTGGGCATCCCGCCCCTATGGTGCTGCTGTTGCTGGTGTAAGTATATTCTGCATCCCTCTGTGTGTGTGTGATGTGTCGTGTACGTGTTGTATGTGTTTTGTGGTTGGTGTCTGGCTTACCTTCTGCGCCGTACACGTCCGTGCCTGTTCCGGTAGTAAATGTAGAATATTGGTATGATCGGGACGAAGGGATTCATGGTTGGTTCGTGTCGTTCGTCCTTCTCGTTGCTTCACGTCGTCCTCGTCGCTTCGCCTCGTCCTCGTCGCTTCGCGTCGTCCTCGTCGCTGGCGTGTTCGTCTCGGAGCCGTGGATCGTGTTGTGGCGCGAATCGGAGCTTATGTGAGCCTCTCCCGGATGCTTTGACGTGCCGTGCGTAGCGACGGGTTCGGCGGGTACGGAAAGCGCATCGTACTCGTTCGGCCGGACGGAGCTGCATTTTCCCTTCCGTGCTACTCGATTCAGCGTTTCCGGATTCGCCTCGGTCGGGGAACAGGACCTGGTTTGGGTGAGTACGGCTCGGCCGGATTCTTTGCTGTTGTGCGCATCGTACTTACTCGTTCGGTGTGCTGTACGGATCGGTCGGGAATCAGGCTTTCGCATGGCTTTTTTCCCGACCGAATGGTGTTGGGTGCGCCTCCGACCGAGATCGGAATCGGCCCCTATATTGGGTATGACTAACACTGCTTCTCCTTTTGACAAATGATAAGCCCCATGCACAAACTTCTATCCCCTCAAGTTTACACTCACTGAGGGATATATTTACAAGAATTGCCACTAACCAGTTTTTTCGTTGGTTAGCGGCGATTTTCTTAATACTGTCTATCGCCGAAAACTATCGCTTTATACGTCGCTACATGGCGATAGTATCAGCTAGCCGTGGTGAAAACTGCCGCTAACACTAGCATCAAGGCGATAAAAAATGTGATGTTAGCGAGAGAAAAGTGATGAAAGGCCAATTAGAGGCAAAAAAATTCACGTTAGTCAGCCCAACGTCACTTTTCAGCCTCTAGGGGCAAAAATAGCCTATAAATGCACCTCCAATGAAAAAAATAAAATGAAAACAATGGAATGTAGAATGGAGCAGCCAGGGCCAAGTTCAGCACAGGTCAACAACCCCCCCAAACCCCACAACAGCCACGATGACCAGCCAGAGTGCGTCCCAGGGGAAGAGGAAATGCAGAATCAGGGCCTCATTTAAGAAAAGAGGCGCATTGCTGGGGAAAACAAGTGATGTAGCACTTTTTATAGCGCCATCCTTGTGACACCATGGCAGCCGATGCCTGGAAGCGAGGACAGTTTCCGGGGCCCGGAGGCCTCGCTGGGCCTGTGTCTGAGACCCAGAGTGGGAGGCGGTGGTGCTGTGGAGTCGCTGCGGCCTGACGGTGGTGGCGGGCCGTGTTGGGCCCAAGCCTGTGGGCCTTGGCGGTAGACATTGAGGTGTCGGCAATCGCCTTTACCTGGTAGTGAAGTCTGGCAGGTCACATGGAGACACGTTGCTGACCTGTGTGAGAAGACCGACTGGCGCCCCTTGAGCTGTGATCGGTAGAGGCACTCCTGCGCACTGACGTAGGGAGTTCTGCATTGCATGACACTCACCATCACTACACAGGGGTGCACGGAGGAGATTGGCAATGGTGGGCCGCACCTCTCTGCATCACAGGCCAGAGAATGTGGCGCTTCCCGGATGCTGTGGAGGATGAGGCCCCTGAGCTGCGCCGAACTTGTATGGCGGGAGTACTGCAACTTCACACCTAAGGGGGCCCTGTTGCATCACCTGCATCGGGAGGTTCCCCAGTGGACTTGGCGGCGACTGCTGTACCCAGGTTTGTGAAATCCTGCCTGGCTGAGGATCTTGCTGGCTGAGTCACAGATTCAGAGAGAGCGTGGCGGATTGAGCCCCGGTGTCGATGTCCAGGTGAGGATAAGGTGGGACGCGGAGCGGAGGAGGCCCGGGAATCGAGTCAGGCCCAGGCCTAGTGCCTGTGTGTGGCACACACCGTGCCCTGAGCAATCCTTGTGCTGCGGCTGACCTACATCACCGAGGGCACAGCACAAGACTGTGGGAGACTCTACCAACTGCCTCTAGTTGCTGATATCAGCCATTGGTGATGGCAGGTGCCAGGGGCACGGGGGTCGTTTCAGGCCCAGGCTCCTGGGCGCGCAGCTTCATCTGCTGTCACTCACTGGGGCACTGGGGAACACGAAATCTGGTCGCCACTGTTAAATGGTAAGAGGCGACTGTGTAGTGCTGCCTTTCCTCACCCCCTGGAAGTGAGCTCTTGGCTGTACGGGGAATTTCCATTGGTGCAGCCCGAACAAAGATTCCTGGCTAGCATACACTTGACTGGAGGAGAGGGGCCGGCTGGCCACAATGAACTGCACCGCAAGTCATACATAGTGCCTGGGCGTCTGGCGCAATGATGGTCCACCTGCAGATGGGGGCAGCGTTGACATTTGGCTGCTCCTCCATGTCGGTGAACCGAGCAGCTGGTGATCGCTGGCCGCCGGCAGGCCACACTGCACTGCACCGCAAGTCATACATAGGGCCTCGGCATCTGGCGCAATGATGGCCCGCCTGCAGACGGGGGCGTCATCGACATTTGGCTGCTCCTCCATGTCGGTGAACCGAGCAGCTGGTGATCGCTGGCCGCCATGGCAGGTGACAGTGGACAGCCTGGACTCCAAACTAGACTCTGTACTCACAGTGAGTATCTCCCTCGAACAAACGGGCACTTCCTTTGAGGGCCGCATAAGCAAAATCACAGTCGACTTCATCCAGCAGCGCGCTGATCATCACAAGCTGACTTACAAGGTACACAACACTAAGCAACAAATATGACCAAATGTATATATTTTTTTTGAATTCTCGATCCATGCCAGACTTGGTTAAATCCGTTAAATTGTAGTGAGATAATTCCGTTTTTACATAAGTCATTGGCAGGTGGCAATTTGTTCCCCCTTTCAGGTGGTCTTCTCTTTTCCCATATACTGATTCATGGTTGCCTGACCTACTGCCAGCAGGTGCACTCTCCCCATTCTTTGTTGTGGAGCAGGTGCAACGAGTGCCGGTGAGCCGCCTGCTGCCGGGGACAGGTCCTAGACCCTTTCTCTTCTGCCTCCTACAGGGATTGTGACGCTGTCCTGAGGGAGTTACGCAAGCTGGGGGAGGTGAAAGTGGATAACGCCACAGTTATTTTCTTCCCTGACTACGCCACGGGGTGCAGAGGCAGAGGGGCTTGTCTCTAGTGGTTAAGTGATGCCTCCAAGAGCTGGGCATCAAATATTCCCTCCTCTACCCGTAAAGGCTACGAGTGATCTCAAATGTTGACACGCAAATCATTGACCCCGCTAAACAGGTCTGGACTTGGCTGCAATCTGCTGGTCGCAAGGTGCTGGGGACAGGGAGTGAAGGGTCTGCGCAATAAGCTGTCATTAATGGAGCCAGTCATTGTGGGAGGCGCAGGAGGAGCAGCCGTCCCCGCCACAACTACAAGCCATCCCCAATCTGCAGCAGGGTATACAATAGAGGCTGAAGGCGCTGCATGCGGCGGCGACGATGTGCAATCGCACTCAGAGACAGGATCCAGACACTTCCCCTGAACACTCCCCCAGCGACGTGGGCTCCACTGCGACATAGTCATCCGGTGTGGAGTCCATGCAGCACCAGGATGAGACTCCTCAGAAGGCAGATAACATATTTAATGTTGACTGGTTGTGCGTCTCTCCTTCTTCCACGAATACAGACAGCTCCGGAGAGTCTCTGGTTTTCTGCGGTTCCTGGCCTCCAGCTTCCTGTTGCTGAAGTTCTGGTGTACAGAGGTCAGCACTTAGCGGTGATCAGGTCCAGTTGTAACCCAAAGGGAATAGAGCAATTGTTCAAGTGAGCAATGCATGTCAGAGGTGGTGGTCTCCTTGATGCTCCGAGCTGCAATGGCAGGAGGTTCATGGAGTCATTGACCTTGCCAAGGATGAGTTGTGGGAGTTCTTCTATTATCCAAGGGCCTCATGAGGCCCTAGCGGCACTCTTGCAACGTGACATCACGTGTTTGATGTTCCAGTTGCGCAATGTGCGACATCATGTTTACAAGGCCACGCAAAGCCACTTCACGTGGCTTTTCATGGACTTGTAAATATGCGCCCCTTTCATGCATTAAACAGTGTGAAAGGGGCGTTTTAATGGGTGTTGCTGTGCGCATTCCCACGCCAAACCAATGGAATCTGAAGCATTCCCAGGTTTACATGAAACCGTTAACCTTCAGAATGCGTCAGAATCTAATACCACCCCAAAGGTGGCATTTGGGAGGAGCTATGAGGATAAATGTTTTCAAATCTCCTCTTTTCTGCACTTTTTCTATGTGTGCAGCATTCTGCAGCACAGAGAGAAAGAGGAAATACCCTGAATTTATAGGTTTTGTGCAGGTAGGTGTCCCTTCCTGCACAAAATCAATCAACTCTGCAACACAGTCACCCTTGCACCATGGCGCAAGGGTGCCTGCGTTAGTGCGTGGCAGCCATTGTACGTCAACGTAGGGGGAAAAGTCAGGGAGGCTTACCCATTCCGACAGTTTAACACTGTCGGTGCATCATTTTCTTGGCGTACTTGCAGCATCAATTTTGCACCATGCTGCGCCGTATTTCCAAAGTGACGCATCTTGGCATATGCATGACCTTGTAAAGCCCTGTGGCACATTATACCTGTGTCAGGTATGATGTATGCAGGGTGGGCGCTCCCACGCAACAAAGCCTCATCGGAGTGGCGCAGTAAAATCAGATTTCACTGCGACAATTCAAGGACACCACTGCGTCAAAACCTTACACCTGCCTCATGGCAGGCGTAAGGGTGATACAGTGCCATAGGGATAGGCTGGCCCCATGCATTGCTGGAGTTGCATCATGCTTGCGATTCAACTGCTGCAATGCGTGACTTTAGTGCCGGGATTCCAGACATATCTTTCATTGATAGCGACATGTATTTATACAGTAAATAAGGTGCAGCCATGGTGTCGCAAGGAGGGCGCAGTGAAAAGTGTCCAATCGCTGTTTCATCGCAGTGATGCAACACTTTTCATGAATGAGGCCCAGGAATGCACCCTATCTTATTGATAAGGCACATTCCTGACTTTTTGTTTTGGCACAGGGCAGCACAGCAATATTCCTTGCAGCGCTGTCCAGCACCCAGACATCTTATATGTGGGCCCAATTGATTGCACCAATTATTATTATTTTTTCTTTTTACTTTTTCAAGTTGACTTAATGCCCACATACATACATACAATTAACATAGAACATATACCAACAATACCTGCACCATATCCTTCCTGTTGCATAGTGTGTCTACATTCACTTCTTTCTGTTCCCCTTCTTTCTCCAGCTAGCAAAACAGAGATCAATGAGAATACACTTAGGCCCCATGCTTGTTCAATGCAGTCAAGGTTATCAGACAACTTGTATATTGTATCAGCAGTCCCATTTCCATCCTCTGCTCCTAACATTACCCGCCATTACCATTATTTTACTGCAAATAAGCCATCAGCAGCCCCCAATAATCCTTCGGTCGTGAGGTGAGTGATGGTTCCTCAGCATACAGTTCAAGTTGTTTCTCGCAACGTGCCATATCAGCCAACCATGCCACTTTTGTTGGATTGGATTTACTGTCCCAATGTAGTGCCACTCTACGTTTTGCAAGTAATAGGCTCACAGACAGGAAGTTCTTATTCAGTGCCCTGAAATCTTTTAAAAGTCCCAGTAGGCAAATATTCGGTTCACATATCACACGCATTCCAACCATTTCAGATAGGGTTTCTGTGACTTGCACCCAGAATTTCTTCACCCTCTGACATCCCCATGCAAGATGCATGAAGTCTGCCTCTTCAGCCCCGCATCTTACACAGCTAGATTCATCCCATAGCCTATATTTATACAATTGGATAGGGGTATAGTACATTTGATGGAGAAATTTAAACTCTATTATTCGTAAATTGCAATTTGATGTCAGTGTAGCTAATTGTTCACAACAATATCTCCACTCTTCTACCCCTATAGGCTGTTCTAATTCTGAGTTCCATTTCATCATTGCCTTCCCGCCGCCCGGTGTCCCATCCTTCTGTGCAGCAGCATATAGTTTGGTGATGAGGTGCTGATGGGACGAACTAGTGATCAGCACCTGCAGTGCCAGGAGAGTAGGTGGTTCAACTGGGAAGTACGGGTTAAGCGCTCTCACAGCTGCACGGAGGCGATAATAGTGAAAGGCCGATAGTGGGGTGTTATCTTGCGTTGCCTTTGCGTCTGTCAATGTCAGAAAGTTACCATTTTTATACAAATCCCCCATAGTATGCAAACCTGCTTCCCACAACCACCGAAGTGATCTATTTTCCAGTGTCACTGTTATATCCGGGTGGTGTGATAGAGGCATCGCCGGGCATAGATCAGCTCCCTCCCTGCCTGCCTAGCTAATCCACGCCATGCCAGGGACGTCGTGTGTATAGTATTTATCTCAGTGCAATGCATCTCACTATGCTTATGAGGTAAGATAGCCTTGAGTGGTATCGGGGTAGCGTCATCATGCTCGATCGCCACATGCAGTATGAACTCATGCGTTGTGTACCAGTAATGCGCAAAGTGCCCCTGCGCACACAGATAACACAGTTTAAAATCTGGGGCTCAAAATCCACCACCTCCATACGGTAGGGTGAGAACCTCCCAGCTAATCCTAGGCTTCTTTCCAGCCCATACTTCAGTGAACAGCAGAGAACGTAGTTGCTTAAAGAAGGACTCGGTCAATACTATTGGAACGTTAGTGAAGAGACACAAAAATTGTGGTAGTACTGTCATTTTAGTGACAGCCAGTCTATCTGCTAGGGAGAGTGGAAGTGTCACCCTTCGCGATACTCGGTCCTCCAATCTAGACACTGCCCTACCATAATTTTCCTGTATCACGATGGTAGGGTCCCTATGTAAAGAAAGGGGGAAAAAACAACACGTAGCCAAAGATGTAGGGGGGTTGTTCTGAAGTCGAACAGAACACCTAAAAAGAGTCTTCACTTACTGATTCAGTAATGTCCCCGAGTTGTAAGGTGAGAGGGGAAGGAGACCCTTTTGTTATTATAGCCCTCACTCACTATAATAGTGACATGCTTCATCATCGGGTTCACCCTGGCTCCTAAAGGTCAGGGTGGGCTCGACCGCATTTCAGGGAGCACTTGTGAAGGTTTTTGGGTGTGGGGGCGTAATGTTAAATATAAAATTCCTCTCCCACTCCTAAAGTACCTTTTATTAGTGAAGTGGAGGGGAAGGTTAAAACAGACTATGGTAGGGTTGGAGGATATGATGGTCCTATGACCCTAACTGAAAACCAACATGTTTCAGCCCTATCGCTGGCCTATTTATGGTCCCGGGCTTTCGTCAGGGTGGGATGCGAAGAGGTCACTTCCGGCAGAGACGTGAGTGCGGAGTGGTCATGCAATTAACATGTAACACGTTTGAATATATGTAATTATCATATAAGGGACAAGTCTAGTACCTGCCACTGTTCTCTTCGAGGAACTTTCCCGGTAGGACAGGGTGTTAGCTCCCAACGAGGGGCTTGGAGGGGGAGGCCTTGTAGTCACACTTTCGTCAAAGGTCCATCCCCGTAGGAGACCTACTGTGCTCCGCTCCCCTGCTTGACAAACTTGTCCCTTCTATCGTTAAATCCCACTAACAGAAGTGGCGATCTTGAAAATTCACGTTTATGCTGGAAAATTGCCACTAGGTGGAGTTAGCAGCAAATTGTAAATACAGTGATAAAAAAAGCTGCTGTAACGTCACAAAATTGACGCTATGGCGGCATTAAGTTCTTGTAAATATGTTCCTGAGTTTTTTCAATCCCATCTTAGTGCCGACCTAGCACTGAGAGCAGTGGATGAGGCTCGATTTCCCAGTCGAATGAGCCGAGTGGTTTCCACGCACCGGGAGCAGTGGACAGGAGCAGTGGTCATCAGCAGTGGTTGAGTCGCGGCGATCTCCGCACCGGTGAGAAGGGGAGAATCGGGTGGACCCCCGCTCCGCACCGCAAGGAGAAGAGGTGGAGAACCGGGTGGTTTCCTCGCACCGGGAGCGGTAGACTTAAGCAGTGGTCATCAGTAGTGGACGAGTTGCGGCGATCTCAGCACCGCACCGGGACAAGGGGAGAATCGGGAGGACCCCCGCTCTACACCGCAAGAAGAAGAGGCAGAGAACCGGGTGGAAAACAGCAGTAGACGAGTCGCGGAGAACTCTGCACCGCACCTGGAGCATCGGGTGGACCCCCGCTCCACACCGCAAGGAGAAGAGGCGAGTCTCGGTTTCCCAGAGGGGCAGCCGAGCTCGCGGGGCCAACCAAGAGGAAAATCAGGCACATGCGGCCGGAGCACATCAGCGAAGAGCTGAGATGTTACACTGAAAGGGTTTGATCTGCCTAAACTGACCTGGCGGGGTTTGTGGCATGGACGGGAGAGGCAGCAAAGACAACTCGCATCCACAGAGTGAGAGCGGAATGCCCCTGCTGCAGCGAGATCACGGGTAAATGAAACCCCTCTCTGTCCAGTCGATCATAGCCAGCTGTACGGCAATTTCATTACCCCATCAAAAAACACATATATTCTATTCCCAGTCCCTACAAAATGGCAATTATCGGATCACCATGCTACAAAAGCTGGAAATGGAAAGAGGACTGCTCACGGGAGACAAACAAAGGACTGCAGCTGCTAGCTGAGCCAGTCTCGACCAAAGTGGCGGCCATCTTGGAATGGCTTTGACCATCTACAGTTTGCAATGAGAGTCCTGCTGGATTTGGAATAGTACAGGAACTTAATTAATTAGTATCCTTATGCCCTACACAATTTTAACTACTTTCTCCTACAAGGGTCACGGTCATACAGGAACTCAAGGATAGTATTGACACCATCTAGAACCACAGCAAGGTTTGCAGATTGGCCGTGATTTGGCTACCCCTCCTCCCCGCTCGGAAGAGTCTAAGCTAAGTTAGCCCACTTCAACTCCCCTCGCCTTGATAGGTGGCGACCCTACCTCGCTGCTGCTTAACTGTCCCTCGTCGTTCCTAATAGTACCCCATCCCAGCCACCATGGCAAGTCCCAGCCTAACTGCTACAGGGGAAAACTCTTTTACTCTGGTCTACCCTCCCAACCTCTCCAAAACCGCTGCAAAATCCTTCAAGCATTCCACCCTGAAAAGTCACCCTGAGACATTGATTTCCGACCTGCGTTACAGCACGGACAATGGCACAGTCATCAACGACCTTATCTTCTACTCCAGAAGAACCTCCTCCTGGCGCAAATCCTTTGCGCACCTCCTCAATGTACGCGCAAACAGGAACATTCCTCATGGCACTAAGCTTACAATAGCGCCCTCCGCAACCCTGCGAGCCGACCTCACAATCACCCTCTACAAAAATGGCATTGTCCTGATCCAAGCCTCAACCAAAAACCTTAACAAATTTGCGGACCTCTTTGCCGTCCTCAGTAACCATGTGCACGACACTAACAAGGCAACTAACACCCGCCCCTCCGACCCACCGACCAGCTGGCCTAGCGTCCCTAGCCTCCCACAAACCACCCCTCCAAGGGTTTCCAACACAGAGCATCCTATCCCCTCTTGCACACATCCCAGCCTGGCCAACAGACGCACCCCTAGACCCCTGGTCTCCTCCCCGCTAGCTCCCCATGCTAACTGTGAGACCGATTTGCCTCCAAAAACCGTCGATACAGGTCGAGCCACCTCTTCTACCCGATCCCCTTTGCATGCCGATAGTATTGATCCTGAAATATCGCCCTCCTGCCCTTTAACGCCTCCCTCTTATATGGATTTCGAAACCCTGCACTCAAGAGCTGCCAAATTAACTCAGAGCATCCATATCTCCATTCTGGATCTAATGAACCTCCTTCACCTCGCTGAACTCTCCTTCGCCAGCCTCAAACCCCAGCGGAACTCCACCCCCCTCACACCACAGAGCCCCCCAAGCACCCACTACTGCTATACCAGAGACACCACCGCCCTCGCAAGCAATCTCTCCACCTCTCAGAGGATGAAACCCTAGCTCTCGTCCTCTCCTACAATTCTACACCTGACACCCCAAGCCCGCTAGACCTCACTAAAGAGGAAATCCTTGCCATCCTCCGTGACTACACATCTACCCCAGCTGCCCTTTGTCCTCTGAACATGAGTACCGAACATGCCATCAGCACGGTCACTATCAACCCCAACAGATCGGCTACCCTCCGCAACAGAAGTGTAGTCAAAAGCAACCTAGCGCCAGTTCTCCTGTCCGCCCTGACCCCCAACACTCCCGCCGATCCCTCTCTATCTGGTCTCCTAATAAATTGCCGATCGGCCTTTAAGCACGCCGCCGATATTGCTGATCTCATCCTGAACAAAAACTTCGACTTAGCAATTCTAACAGAATCCTGTCTCAACGATTCCTCATCTCCGTGCCTGGACCTCTTAGTCCCTCCCAACTACAACATTGCAAGACTGGACAGGCAATCTAGCAAAAAAGGAGGAGGCATCGCATGCATCTACTGCTCCAACCTCCTTGTCACTGAACTTCTGGCGGATTCCACCGACTCCTGCGAATACCTCGCCCTTTCCATTTGCAGCAACTCCACCCAACTGTGCAACTTGCACATCTTTTACCACCCCCAAGGCTCGAACAACTCCTTCACCGACCACCTGATGGAACTCCTTACAGCTAAGACCTCGTCCAACGCTAAAGATATTTTCCTTGGTGATTTCAACCTGCACTGGAACGACACTAAGGATCCTCATGTCAATACCATCAAAGACATCTTGGCCGATCAAGCCCTAACCCAAGCCTGCTCACTCCCAACCCATTCGAAAGGGGCCACCCTTGACTGGATCATCTCTAAGGAATCAACAGTCAAGCTTATCTCTATAGACCCTTGCGACTGGTCTGACCACCACGCCATCGCCTTCCTACTACCTGGCACCCGCAAATCAAGGGCAACGCAACCAGTGATTCCTAAACGCTGGGTCAGAGACACTAAAAACCTGGACCACAGGGAATTGGAGGCTCGCTGCAAATCAGACCTCCCCCCCCCTCGCATATCACAATGGTCAGTGACCTCAACGATCATTACTCTACAACTATATCGAACATTCTGGATGACTTAGCCCCACTAAAACTAAAGAGAACCCAAATCAAAGACAGGAACCCCTGGTTCACTGGATCCCTCAACAATGAGAGGAGAGCCCTCCGACAATCCGAAAGACTCGAGACAGCACCCCTCTGTAGCACATCTAAAACTTCTCCGCCAGGCCAGAAATGCCTACAACAAGAACATCATGGACTCAAAAAAAGAATTCTTCAGATCCGAACTGGGGAACGCTAAGAACAGACCCCGCAAGCTCTTCGAACTGGTCAAACACCAATCCAATAAACTGGCCAAAACCGTGAAAGAAACCCACAAGTCTTCAATATCATCCGAGGAATTCTCCTCCTTCTTCGCTGACAAAGCCACAGCTTTAGGAAACTAACTTAGTGCCGCCACACACTCTCTACTCCTTCCTGACGTGCCTCCTCCACCGGCGCTGCCCCCACTGACTTCACCTAAAAATCAAGCACTCTGGACCAATTTCAAACTCTATGACGAAGACTCCGTCGCCAAAATCCTATCGACCTTAAACCCGATCAACCATTTCAATGACCCTCTCCCCCCTAACTGCCTAGCGGCCGCCGCCCAGTCCATTATTCCTAGCTGGACCGCAATAATTAACGCCTCTCTGCGGCAGGGATCCATTCCTGACTCTCTCAAAGCCGGCCAAGTCCTCCCCATCTTAAAAAAGCCGTTGCTTGACCCTGCCTCACCCGACAACTTCAGACCTATCTCCAACATCCCCCTCTTAGCTAAAGTGTTGGAGAAATGTGTACAACAGCAACTAAGTCAACACATCAACAAATTCCACCTACTTGATGACTTCCAATCTGGATTTAGACCCGGGCACAGCACCGAAACGACCATTCTCCACATAGTTGACGATGCCATCCAAGCCCTTGACCAAGGGAAAACTTGCCTCCTAATCCTTTTAGACCTATCCTCGGCCTTCGACACGGTCAACCATGTAAAACTACTCGAACGCCTCAATCTCAGAATGGGATTGGATGGCTCCATTCTAGAATGGTTCAGGTCCTTCCTCCAAAACCGATCACAGAGATTCCTAATCAATGGCAACATATCGGCTCCATCTCCGGTCATGGTTGGAGTCCCTCAAGGATCAACCCTGTCCCCTACCCTCTTCAACCTCTACCTGGAACCTCTTGCCGAAGTCCTACGCACAGCGAATATCTCCTACCATATGTACGCTGATGACACCCAGATCTACATCAAAACCTCATCCCTCGAGGAGATTCTCTCCCTGAATGAGGCCCTGAAAGAGACTGTCCAATGGCTCACCTCCAATCATCTCAAACTCAACGCAAAGAAAACAGAATTTCTCCTAATTTCCCCCCCAAAAACCAATTCCGAGGTGCAGACATGGATTAAGGCTATCACATCCTTAGATTGCCCACCGACCATCGTGGACTCGGCCAAATCTCTGGGAATTACCCTGGACAGAAATTTGAACATGCGGGACCACATCAACGTGATGGCCAAATCAGCCAGATTCCACCTGAGCTACCTCAGGAAACTGAAACCCTTCCTCGACACTGCCGACCTAAAAATGGCAGTCCAAGCTCTTGTCATCTCCAGACTGGAATACGGCTGCTCTACCCTCTCGGGTTTACCTACGGTCTCCCTGGCACCTCTAAAAGCCTGCCTCAACACTGCCGCCAGACTTCTTACCAGCTCAAGAAAATTCGACCACATTTCTCCACACCTGAAAGCTTTGAACTGGCTTCCTCTTGAGGCTAGAATACAGCTTAAACTGGCCTGGATCACACACAAGGCCTTATACTCAAACTCCCCTGCTTACCTTGCACAGAAATTGGTGGTATCCGGAGGAATCAGAAACTCCCGATCCGCCAGAGACCTCCTGCTTCAACCTGCACGCTTCCGGAAAAGAAAAACCTACAATCGGGCCTTCTCGGGGGCCGCCCCAAGAATATGGAACTCTCTCCCGCCCGCCATCAGAAGAATCCCTTCTCTGGCACGCTTCAAGAAGGAGGCCAAAACCGTCCTTATGGGTAAATTCCTCAGTTAAATGTTGCCTTCTACCAGCACAGAGACCCTGATCAACTCCGGACTAGTGCCTCCCCTCGGATTACCTAGTCACCGCTCCTAGAAACCTGGGGACTTGTTCTCGAGTAACTATAATATGCAAAATGTACATTTGTGTCCGCTATCCTTTATATATCCTGCACCCTGCCCCTCTTTATCTTTTGTATATTATCGTGATTCCAAACGTATTGTACATTGTTATGATTCCTGTAAAGCGCTCTGATACCCTAATGGGTCAAGTTCGCGCTCTATAAAACACAAAATAAATAAAAAAATAAAATCTTATTAGAAGAGTGCATTATACATTTTGAAAATAGTAGACCATCTGTGTCACCTTTGAACCCTAGTCCCGGCTCCATTTGAAAAAAATATCAGTAAACTGTCTGACCCTTACCCTCACTGAAATTAAAAATACATCGCATATCACAGGTTCCTTTCCCAATCAAGCAAGTGATTGTTTGTGTCCCTCTTAAAGAAATCCTCATTGGACCCTAATAAGTTCAAAACTTTCAGGCCAATATTCCTATTTCCATTTTATTAATACATTTATAGGAAAATCTGCCACCTTACAACTCCAGGATTTTGCAGAAGGCTATTACTGTCTTCAGGATGCCCAATTAGGGATTAGGTCCAAAATAGGCTTAGAACTGGCAGTAATTTCAGTTGTGTATGGTTTGAGAAAGATGACTGATGAGCGTGGTGGTGGAGGTCTGCTTCTTCTCGACCTCACTGCTGCTTTTGACCTCATTGACCACTCCATCCTTGTAAAATGATTAGCAGTGAAGAGGTAGGATCATCAAGTTTGATCATTTACCTCTTGTTTAAAGAACCACTCAGGCGTGGGTGCAGGCCAGTTTCCTAAAACTGAATGCCAGTAAGACAGAAAGTATTCCTATTTATAATAAAATCTATGTCAGTGGTAACTCCTTATGATCGTCTCAAGCTCAACACTGACAAGACAACAGCAATGGTCTTCGGAAAGAACTCCTCACCATGGAACTCCAACTGGTGACCGACCGAACTTGTACCCACACCCAGCAACCATGCCAGGAACCTCTGAATAATCATTAACAGTAAACTGGACATGACAGTACAAGTCAACGTCATCACCACATCCTGCTTCCACAGCCTAAAGATGCTGAGGAAGATCTTCAAATGGCTCTCAAGCAACACTAGAAAAACTGTTGTTGGACTAAGGTAACACCCTCTATGCCGGGATCTCAAAGCAACTCATTAGAAGACTACAAACCATCCAGAACTCAGCAGCCAGACTCATCCTCAACCTCCCACACAGAACTCACATCACACTGAATCTCAGGGAGCTTCACTGGCTCCCAATACAAAAGCTTGCTCATTTCAAACTCCTCACACACACATTCAAGGTACTACACAACTTAGGCCCCACCTACCTGAACAGTTGTATCTCCTTCCACCAACCACCCAGACCCCTCCCCTCTGCAGGACTCATACTCAAACATATCCCACTTATACACAGAACCAGATCAGGAGAAGAGGTGTTCTCTTACATTATACCTAAAGCATGGAATGTCCTCCAACTCCATATCAGAGCATCCTCCTCTCTCCTTAAATTCCACAAGTAACTGAAGACCTGGCTTTTTAATTACCCAACCTTCCATTGGCAAGGCTAGGCACACCCATCTACTCATCAACAGGATAACCTTGTTGGTGATAGTATTCTTTACAAATATACATTGCATAACCAGTCGTATCCAAGCAAGCTCATCTGTCCATTGTCCCCATCCCCCATTGCCAGATATGTGTCAAGTGGACCCTTGGTGTATTTTGGGGAGAGCCAGCTGGCATTAATGATCAGTATTCTTCAAGTTGTTCCTGGTAGTAAGTCATGCCTTTTAGCCAGCAATTTACTTTCGAGGTGGCTCTTCAATCCCGGTGTATTGCTACTCTTTTCTTGGGCAGTAGTAACATTACGGTGGTAAGCCTGCAAATATCAGCCAGAATATCCTTGACATATCCCAATACAGCCACCAAGGGTAATCTCGGCACAGTGTCACAGGCCACCTCATCTAAGCAAATGTAAATTGAGGTCAAGCATTTTACCACACTTTTGCACCATTGTGCAGAGGTGAAAAAAGTCATCATCATGCACACCATAGACATCGCAATTCTGCAGTTAACAATATTTTGTGCAGTTTGAAAGGTGAATTATGAAAGCCTCTTCAGAAATTTGATTTGTACTAGGTGCTCGTCTGTAGATAGGTGATAACATACCTGTCTGAGCGCAGCAGTATCGCCAGCCTTCATCTCTAAGTTCATCTTCCACATCGGTTAGTCACTCTGCCTTCATTCTAATTTTATCTGCTGTGATTCTATCTTCCATGATAGCGTATAATCCTGTGATTAGTCTCTTAGGGTAAGGCAAGTTTATTATGTTGTCTTGTGCCAGCAGGAAAGGCACTAAGGGTCTGATTACGATGGCGAACGGACTTCAGTCCATCCGCCATCGTCTCCTATTTCGGACCGCCCGCCCGCCAACAAGGTGGCAGTCCCACAAAAGGAATTAGAATGCGACTGCCACCGTGGCGGACGCATCACCCACCTTTAACATTGCGGCGGGTGCTGCTGGCTGCGGCACCCGCCGCAATGTTAAAAAGGGATGTTTTTGTATATCCCTGTACTATGTGACAGGCACCATGGGGTGCCTGTCACTTTGTACAGGGATATGGTGCCCCCCATACCAAAAGAAAATGGCCAGGGTTGAAGGGGAGCCCGCTACAGGCCCCTACTGTCCATCCCCGCCAGCCTTTTCATGGCGGGTGAACCGGCATGGAAAGGCTGGCGGAGAGGGAGCATCCTAATCCCTATGGCGGTGCCTGGTAGGCACCGCCACCATTTTAGGGATTGGGAGGCTCTCCACAGCACCGGCGGGCTCAAGGAGCCCATTGAATGCATGGCGGTCAGGCTTTCCGTCCGTCTGCACACCACCCGCCATAAAAATCTGGCGGGCGGAAAAGCTGCTTATGATGGAGGGGAGACTGCCACATACAGCCTGTCGGTGGCGGTCTCCCCACCATCCTAATCAGCCCCTAAGTATCTTTTTACAAGTGCTGCACAGTCAATGATAAAAAAGAATGCCCACCAGTGTGCAATCTACGCAGTCCTGGATGTCCTTTAGAGTAATGAAATTGTCAGCAGGGTAGCCCATCATGTCTATCTGAACTTGCCCTAGTTCCTTCTTGCCCATCCTATCTCCATTGAGGGGGCAATGTCAGATTCTAATCCGGCCTCAGCCCAGCAGAGTAGAGGCAATCCAAATGGGTTTTGTGTTGTAGCCAGTCTCAGGCACACACTACACATTTAATAGTGTTGATCTCACCCCAGGGCACATCAGGGGGCATATTCCAGTGCAGCCATTCATCAGGGGGCAGCGTTGTACACCTCCACTGCAATATGGGGCTGAAATGACATAGAGTGCATACATTGGTGTATGTAGTAGGCCTGTGCACAATAATAGTATAATTCCATGTCTGTGGAGCAGAGTCCACCCTGTTCAAGCAGTAGAGTTCGCACCTCCCAAGAGAGTTGTGGATGTTTACCGGCCAACATTAAAGCATCCAGAAGAGATCTAAGGAAATCAAAGAATGCTCTATAGGTAATGGAATTTTGGTAATATTGTCATCTTTGCGATGGCAATCCTTCTAGTGAGAGATAGAGGCAATCTCGACCAGGTCGGGAACTGCTCCTCCAGCCAAACAATTCCTCTGCCATAATTGTCCTGCATATTTGCATGATATTATTGCTGACCAATATTCTCAAGCACTGAACAGACAAGCAAGCATATCTCAAGGTGAACTTGGTTTCAAAGTGGGTCATGGTAGAAGTCAGGGGAAAGATCACTGACTTTGTGACTTGATGCTGATCCCAGTTTGACCATCGAATTTAAGGAATGTGAACTAGGTTGTGTTTGGCTCCTTCAGGTATATAGTCACATCATCTGTGCAAATTGATATTACAAACCTCCGGGACATCTAGTTTACACTGCGCTCACTACAATGTTGTCAGAATTAGGTTGCGAGTGGCTCCATAGCATGAGAGTACAAAATTGAGGATAGTAGGTGCCCGTGCTGGGTGCCTCTGCTGATTACAAAGGAGGTGAAGACTACACCATTCACACAGAGTCTGACAGTGGGTAGTACGTACATCAATCCGATCCACTGAAGAAAAGATGAACCGAGCCTGATCCAGTGAAGTAGGTTGTAAGAAATTGGGATACTGGTTATGGGGATGGTCTGGTGGCTCAGTGGACTAATTAATCTACTGTAGGGGCCTGTGTTTGACCTCATGATCACAGGTTCAAATCCCTGGTGAATCCACTCAGCCTGTCATGATTCTGAGGTCGATAAAATTAGTGCCATTGAGTTGGGAACAAATCAACATCTGTTTTCAGCACCAAAAAACCCTTCTGCGGAAATTTGTGCTTTACAACAAATACACATGTTCTGTTCAAGCAGCTGCCACAATCCTTGTCATGCGGAAGTCAATAGTAAACCCCAAAGTTACCTGTGCTCAACCCTCTGGAAGCTTGGCACGGAGCAGTCAGGCTTCACTTTAGAGGTAATGTGTAAAGTTTTTTGCAGCACTTCAAACAATAATAAAGTGAAGACGTAACACAAGGAAAACCCTACACCAAACTAGAAAAATAGACTAAGATTTAATAAATAAAACAAGATCAAATGATAAAAATCAGTAGGACTGGAGATATGTAATTTTAAAGATTTAAGTGAAAATAGTGTCAAAAGCACAAAGCGCCACCTGTGGATATCTGGTTGCGCTAGACTAAAACAAAGTCACAAGTTCATGCTGACCGCCATGGAGTGTAGGCCAGCTACAGGGACCAAGTTAGGGCTGCTGAACAAGAGTACCTTAAATAGTGAGAACACAGTCCCGGGCACACGTAATGGGGATATGATAATGGTATAAATGTCTCGTTTGGATCAAATTGCTGTGGTCGACACCAGTGTATTGTTCAAAGTTATTTAATGAAGCAACAACAAAAGAAAACAACCAGCCGACACGTGTTTCGTCACAACTTTGAACAATACACTGGTGTCGACCACAGCAATTTGATCCAAACGAGACATTTATACCATTATCATATCCCCATTACGTGTGCCCGGGACTGTGTTCTCATTACTAGTGTGGGTTCTTCGACTCACACACCAACGGGGGTTATAGGGTAATTCCCCCGACCTGGCAGTACCGTGTATACTTGAGCATAGTTAACACTACGAATGTATGACAGAATATCGACGGACAGAAAATTGACCTGCAAAAATATCGACACAGAAATATAGAAGTCAAAAATATCGAAGTCCAATCTACATAAAGGTAAGTACAAAAATATCGAGAAAAAAAATATAGGGGCACATTACGATACCCGGCGTAAATAAATCCGCCAGGCATGGAAGCGGCAAAAATCCGCCCGCACACACCGCCTGAACACCGACCACGCCATTATGAGTACACAAACTGAAAACCGCCATCGGCGGAAAAATCATACAAAATACCGCCCGCCATCGTCCGAGTCGGAGTCAAACCGCCCGCCACGGACGGAAACACGCACGACAACACAAAACCGCCCGCCCACACGGCCGACACACCGCACGTGAAATTACGATCGCACCGCCATGAGCGCGGAAAAACAACAAAAATACCGCCCGCCAGCGCAAACAACGCCGATGAGAATCGACACGGCAGAAGCCATGGCGCCCACGTACCTGCACAGAAACCATCCGCACACAAAACCAATAGCACACAACATGGCCAACAAGTCCACACAGCAAGGCACGCACAAATACACAAGCACAGTACACATCCCGAAAACACCCCCCGGACAAACAAAAAATACAAAGGCCAGAACCCCAGACACAACACACCTGAAAACAACAGACCATGAGGACACACCCACATAGGTGAGTACAAAAGCAGCACTCCCACAGACCACAACCCCTTGCTACATTGCAAACCAGAGAGGAGAGGAGAGGACACAGTGACACAGCAAGGACAGCAGCACACCACAGAAACGCACACATCACAACCACCACCACCACCACCAAACACCGGCACCACAAACCCCCTGCACATTACACAACACACACCGCACCACCACCACAAACACCATGGCACCACAAAGGATGCCCAAGTTCACGCCCATGGAGCTGACGGTCATGGTCGACGAGATCATCAAGGTGTACCCACAAATCTATGGGAACATGGTCCAGCACACACCACTAGCCACCAGAAACAGAATGTGGACCCGGATCGTAGACCAGGTCAATGCAGTCGGGACCCTGCCCAGGAACAGAACCGAGATAAACAAACGTTGGAATGACGTAAAGAGCCTGGTCAAGAAGAAGGAGGGCAAAAACAGAGAGCTGGCTGCCGTCACTGGCGGAGGGAATCCCGCGCTCTTTAAGACCTTCAAAGCGTGGGAGGAGAAGGTGCGAGTCGTAATACATCCGGAGATCCTCGCCGGATTAGCAGGGGGAGTGGAGGCTGGTAAGTACAAACTAATGTATACCAGCACACCGCTATGTACACACATGCGCAACCACCATGCCACAGCTCCCAGGGACAAACACCCCCATGTCCAGCACACAATACACAACACATCACACGCACATGCAACAGACACTACCACACACAGGCCAAACCGAACAACTGTAAGATGCGTGGGGACATGTGTACACTAAGCCAGCCACGTAACCACCAACAGGTCCACAAATATGCCAGAAGCGCCACAACGAGCACCCACCACACCCATGTGTCCGCCACAGCTGCACCAACTGACAAGTAACAGGTAAGTGGCAGGAACACAAAGTGCAGTGGGTCAGAGGGGGACAGCTGAAGTACAACACCCACCAGGCCCCCACTCCCACAGACCAGCAAGGTGGAGCACTCCCCACACCCATGTGTCAGGCACAGCTGCACCAACCGACAAGTAACAGGTAAGTGGCAGGAACACAAAGTGCAGTGGGTGGGACGGTGGACAGCCCAAGTACAACACACACCAGGCCCCAGTCCCACAGCACAGCAAGGAGGAGCATCCCCCACACCCCACACCCACGTGTCAGCCACCGCAGTGCACAACGACAGCCGAAAGGCAGACATCACGGTCCACAGCAATCGGTGTCAGTGGGTGTACAGCCACCCCCACGACCCACTACACCCCCCACCCCCACAGACCTGCAACATGGAGCACCCCCGCTAAGAGCCATGTGGCATCCAGTACAGTGCACGCATGAACAACTTGCAGGTGGGAAACTGGACAGGGCTGGATTACTGGAGGCATGAGGACCATAACACCACCAACACATGGGACATGTCACGTAGCACACGAACACGCAGCACCGCCCACCGTCACGAACAAGTGAACAATGTGCACACGGACATGAACAGCAGACTCACACCCCACATGACCCATCACAGACATAGCAACACCCAAGGAGCCACGTCTGCATGCACAAGCCACACTGAATATAGTACCACACGGCAGCCACTGTGCAACTCATCACACACAACCGAAACACCATTGAAGTCCTGTCCATGTAGCCCCTACTGCCTGTCAACCACACACCCCACAACTACGCCTATGTAAGACAAACAACACTAGACGCAACAGAGCGGAACAACAGAAATGCACACGAACACCACTGAACCCATCAAACACACAGACACACCATGCACATACAACATACCATCCATCCCATCCGTCAGCCCCAGTCTCATGAAAGGCATGTCATCCGCACAGCTGCCACACATACAGCAGTCACGCTAAGACACATGCCCATGACCAACCATGTGCCAGAAGTCAATTAAGCGCACGACACACTGTGAGCAACAACACACAACATGGGCCACACCCCCCGAGCACTGCAGTGATGCACATGGCACAGGGCAGCACGCACACCAAGGAGATGGGACAACTGCAATACGTTGGCTGGCACACAACTATCACTCACTCATAACGATGCGTCCAATGCCATGTCCAGTAACCACAACAGACAGCAAATATGCAGGGCATGTCAGGCATGCACACACCTCAGACCATGCACTGTCATGCTGCCACAACACATGTCACGTTCGGCACCCATGGCTCACAGCATGTACCCCAAAAGCATATACCCTCCCAAATGCGAATCTGGGGCATGGCCCCCATGTTGCCATATGCGTTCCTAAGCGTTCCATTTGAACTCCAAAAGCAAAGTACAAACCAGACCCAGGATGGGCCAGGAGCCCGCATACACCAGAGTCACAATGAGTAGGGGCAAAGCAACACACCCATCGGCATGGCCAATCCGTCCCATGCCACATGTGCACAGCACACAGTCCCATTGCCTAGCACACACAACTACAGATGCCACAGCCACACACTCGCCTCCGGGAAACCCATGTACGAGATTGCACGAACTGCCAATGTCAGACGACTAATACATACTTCGCCAGGTGCAACACAATAACAAATCTCATTCTCTCCACAGGTGACGAACTGCTGGACGCTGGGGATGGAGACAGCAGCCAGCACAGCCAGCCTACAAGCCCCCAACGAGGACACACGGATCTGGAGGATCTGTCCACCTCTTCGGACACGGACCACCAAGCTGGCCCATCTGGCGTGGCAGGGCCCAGCCGCTCCCCAGGACCCCTCCTACCCACCAACCCATCATCCAGGGATGCTGAACAGTCCCAGTCCCCTGCTGCCACTGTCGTTGCGGCCACACCCACGGTCATTGCGGCCACTACCACTGCCGCAACCGCCACCATCGCCGCACCGACCACCACCGCCTCCACCACCACCACGTCTTCGCTGGCACCAGCCCCAGCGCAGGTGGTGGCCCGGCCGACTGGATCCACCCTGGGAGCCACAGCGAGGACCGTGGTGAGCAATGTGGCTAGTGGGCAGGCCGGTGGCAGCAGGACTGGTAGGAGGAGCAGGGTCAGGGAAACGCCAGCCTCCCCAGGGAGCCATGCCCTGCCTCAAATGGCCAGAGTCCTTGGGGCCTATGAAGAGGCCCAAGGACAATGGGCCAGGTCTGCTACTGACACGCGGGAGGTGCTGGGGGTGCTGAGGTCCATGGACGCCCATATGGGCCAATTCGTGTCCCGTATGGACCAACTCGTGGACCTCATGGGCCAGCTGGTGGTGGCGGTGGGGTCACAGGCAAGGCCAGCAACACCACCTCCGCCACCACCTGCTAGGGCGCAGGGTCGGCCAGCAGTGTCCACTTCCCCTGCGTCCACAGCCAGTGAGCACACCTCACCCACCACCAGCAGGTCGCCACCACACACCCCCTCCCAAACGTGGAAGGGGCCGTCCGAAGAGGAAACAGATCTCCCGGGAGGACTTCGCACGCTCCAGTCGCAAGTGAGGCAGCCAGCCAGCCTTCCGCCAGCCTTCCTTGACCAGCCACTGCATTGACTTGCTCTACGATCCCACTCCACACAGCCATCTGGATGGCATGTGTGTGTTGGACTATGGACATAGAACCAGTGGGTACACCCTGATCATCACGCAGCCATGACCGACAGCTCATTGTCACTGCACGCACCACTTTTGTCATCACCTTACACACAATCACATGTCACAGTTTGTAATAAATGCACCTTTTTCACTAACTGCTGTTTGTGCCCTGTGTCTTTATTGTACGGAATACAACGGCCACCTTGGGCGGAAAGGCACCTGATGCGTGGCATGGAAATGGAATCCGGAGGGCCTGTAGGGACCTAGGGGTGGGAGACAGAACAGGAGCACATTCAATGAGTGTGTCACACACCCATCACACAGTACATGTCAACAACTACAAGCAATGTACACACATCGCACAGAGCAATAGGGCACAATGCCACAGCCACCAACAGTGGCATACTACCCTGGCCATGGAGCGTTGACACACTGCACGCAGTGAACATACGGCCACCCTGACACAGCACACACACACCTGCATAGATACAGACACATCATCCGTCGTACATGGACACTCACCGTCAAGTGAAGTAGCGGGCGATGAGCTGCTGGCGCACATTCCCAGCTTCCTCCTCTCCGCTGTCCACCTCACTCGAGCTGTCCTGGTCTGCGGGCTGGGGCCCTGGTTGATCTCCGTCATCCACAATGAGGGGGATCTGCTTCCGAATGGCCAGATTGTGCAGCATGCAGCACGCCACCACTATCTGGCACACCTTCTGTGGGGAGTACGCCAGTGCACCCTCGGTGCGGTCCAGGCACCTGAACCTGGACTTGAGGAGGCCAAAGGTACGCTCGACCACACGTCTGGTCCTCCCATGTGCCTCATTGTATCGATCGTCTGCTGGGGTGCGAGGATTCCTCAATGGACTGAGCAGCCATGCCCCATTCGGATACGCAGAGTCACCTGGGTGTGAGGGACACAGAGAACCGTTGCTATTCCAACTGGACAGGGGACAGCATCGCACAACCAGCACGCTACACCACTCCACATACTCACCGACAATACAGCCACGATCCTGTTGCAGATTGGCCATCAGTCGTGGCAAGATGCTGTTGCGCATTATGTGTGCGTCATGGGCCGAGCCTGGAAACTTTGCACACACGTGGGTGATCACCATGTCCGCAAGGCACACCACTTGCACATTCAGGGAGTGCGTGTGCTTCCTGTTGCGGTACAGGTGCTCAGTGGCCTGTGGTGGAACAAGGCCAACATGAGTGCAGTCAATGGCTCCCACGACGTGTGGGATTCTGCCAAGGGCATAGAATGCACCCTTCACTGCCGCCAATTCACGAGCCCTGGGGAATCTGATGTACCTGTTCCGGTACAGCATCATGGCTGCCAGTACATCCCTCAGCACCTTGCTGAACATGGGCTGGGACATCCCTCCTCCACTGCCCACTGTGTGCTGGAATGACCCAGTGGCGAAGAAATGCATGGCGGCCATCACCTTAGCCGTGGGGGTGACAGCAGTCGGATACACCCTGCGGGGACGGAGATGGGGCTCTAACATGGCACACAGTCGATGCAGAGTTGGCCTGTCCAGCCGAAACTTCCTGATTACCTCTGTATCGTCCATGTCCACCAGCAATTGGTATGGGCGGTCAATGTTCGGTCTCCGCCTGGGTTAAATGACAGAGGACACATGTCAAAGCAACACGGCACATAGCAATTTCGCATACACATCACTGACATGACTGAGCAAGCACATGAGCCACAGCCCAGCTGTCAAGCTGGGACGGCACGGCCACAATACACTTACACAGGTCTCCCAACAATGGCAATGGCAAGTGAGACATACCACTGCCATGTGCATGCACATGGGGATCTAGGCCCCAATGACTTGCGGGGCGTGCTGATGGGGACTGACTGCATATTCGTCAAGCGGCAACGCCACGGCAACATGAGTGTCTGCTGAGCATGGTACTGCTTCCGAGGCTGGATGAGTATGGCACACGACGACGACGATGTGGGCACGGGCTGAGCGGCCAATACAAGTGGGACCTGTGGCACGAGGGGATATGAGACAGTAGTAGGTGTCAGCACTGCACCCTATGTACAGCACTGTACGGATCATAGCTCCCGAAACATTGACTGGTGTCCACATTGACAGCCCCATGCCAAGACGGCTGTGTGCTTGCAGTCACACGTCACAGGTGAGAGGTTACATTGCACGTGCCAGGTGGCAGTCGTACATAGTGGGAGCTGGCATGTGTGTGCATGTGTCTCCTGTTCAGGATCCACCAGATGGGCGCTGACTCTGTACTGACCATTGGACACAGCATGTTCCGTGGAAGGCTTGTGTGTGTGGGATGGTGGCACTGGATGTGCCTCCGTTGGGTGGGGGGCCATGCACAGGGCGGGTACGTCGATGATTGCGCATTGTTGGTCACGGTGGGTGCACCAGCTAAGATGTGTTGCCCTGTGTTCAATTCCTATGTCCGCATGATGATGGACTGTGGATGTGGGCAGACTACACATTGGTCGATGTGCTGTCTATATGCATGTGCCTTCACACCAGGCACAGCTGCCCCTGCACATGTGACCCCTGCTGGACTCGCTGCTGGGTCTGTGGAGCTGATGCACCTTCTGCGCGTGGGGCGGACAGCTCTCCTCACTTCCCTCATTGCGCATGTCATGTCTTTGCCGCAGGTGACATGGATCATGGAGGGCCCACATGTACGCGTGGGTAGGCTACACATGATTGTTCACTGGTCGCCACCCCCAGTCAGTGTTTCGAATGGGAAGGTTGTCGTGCTGGTGGTATGTTCGATGTGGCGGATGGGCGGGCCTAGGTGCGGGCTTACATTCCGGACATGGGGGGTAGTTGGATTGGCGACTAGTTGCAGTACACACGGGACACGTCTCTTCCTTTCCACATCTGGGTCATCCCTTGTACTAACTGACAGTGATACAGTCATCTTCGCCCCAGCCCTCATGTCCTCCCCTCGCCCCCCAATATGCATGCTCACCTGCGAGGCTAGCGCTTGCACAGGCAGCCCCAAGCTCGCACCAGAGAGGGCAAGGAGTGTATGTGTGGGTCCAGTTGCACGAGTGGGCTGTCTCAGGGTATGATGTGTGGCGGGACACCGTCCACCTGCGTGGTGCCCCAAATGGAGACCCGGCCTGCATGGACTATGCATCACAGTCTTCGCCTTCCGGATCCGCCACCTGCGACACCCAGTGGCTGTGGCTGCCCTTGCGGCCATGCCGCGTCCGTCTGTGGCTGATGGCCCACACATTCACTCTTTGGCCTCTCTGGGGAGGGCTCAGGGGTGGTGGCGCACGCGCTTGCACTTAGTCGCAATGGCATGTGGCGTGGTTGGTATGATGGGCAATGGATGGGATGGTGCGAGCCACCTCCCGTGACGTCAGTGCTGCTCGTGCTGTGGTGCGTCCCCCCTACACTTCCATTTGACTTTTTGCCATGCTGGACGTTGAGGTTCTATTGCCTGCGTGATATGACCAGGAGGAGCGCGAGGAGACCTCTCACACACCATGCTCCACTGCCATCCCGTGCCCTGTATCGCCTGTGCGGATTGACTATGTTGGGGTTACACCTGGTCGACTGGGGCTGTGTGTGCCTTGTCAAGGGGCATGGCGGGCGCACAACAGGATCCAGCTCGTCCACAGAGGGTGGGCTGAGGTGCGCCTGGTACCGCTTTGTACGTGTGCCCGGCTGCTGTGCACACACGTGTTCACTCCCCCCGACAGGTGTCCTCTCACAATGCCCAGGGAAGCGGTGGTGTACTGTTCATGAGCCCTCCCAACACGGCGTGCTCCAACTTGGCATGTGCGCATCTACCCGTCGCACCCACCCACCTGAGCACTGCGTCCATACGACTTCACACGACACATGTGTGTCTTCCACAGTAGTGCTACTCATTTGCGTTGACATCCAATACCAGTGGACTACATGGTCATGTCACGACTGCCGTGTACTTCACATACTCTCATCCTCTCTCATTCGTACTTGTGAAATGAGTCAGCGGAGACAGTTCTGGTTTCAAACATTGTTCGTAGGTTGTCCCTTGGAGGACCATGATGGGGCATGCTGGGTGACATTCGATGTAGCTGTTCTCGATGATCCGTCGTGTGGAGGCACAGTGGTTCCATTTCAGTGCGCGTGCGATGTTGGCCACATACGCCATGCCCCCATAGGCAGAGCAGGCCCTGTCGTGTGCGTCCAGAGGGAGGAGTAGTGGTAGCAGGTCCGCCTTCAGACATGCCGGGTTGGAGAGGCATATCTCGACGGGATGCTGGTAGGGACACCTCCGACAGTAGAAGACGGGCATGACGCAGCTGAACAATGTGATGCGGTAAGTCAGTCGGTAACTTACGTTCAGCAGGGACAGGAGATCGCATCCCAATGTATGTATCGTGCTGGTTTGGTACAGCTTGAGCTCTTCGGCGTAGTTGGGTAGGTGTGTTGCGGTTGCCATTTCGCAGCGGTGCGTTGTGGTGGCGTGCTCCGGCTGTGTGTGCAGTCTGCAATGTGCACGCTCCGAGGTTGCTGTGAGCTCTGTGTAGTCGTAGGGAGACAGGACTTGTGTTCTGTTGGCTTGTTTGGAGGACACGGGCCCTCTTCCCACATGCTTCTCAGACAGTTCAAGGTCAGTGCTGTGTGACTCCTTCCAATTAACTTGCATGTGGCCGACATGGGGGAGTGTTTTCTTCTTTCTTCCCCGTCCGTTGTGTGCTTCTGTGATATGCGCTATCTGCCGTGTGGTCGGTCTCCTCGGCATGCCTGTGTTGGTCTATTCTTGGACAATGGCTGTATTCACCGGCTTCTGTCGTAGGGCTGTGGTTTCGGAGTTGGAATGGAAGGTCATTCAGTGCTGTCTGCTCTCCCTTGTGTGGGCGGCAGGCTGCCTTTCCGCTCTGCGTTGGGCCTTGTGTGTGGATGTAATTCTTGGGCCACCTGTTGTCGGTCACCGGGCTCTTTGGTGTTCCGTTTCATGTGTCTTGTTCATATGTGCAGGGTGGTATGGGTTTTTCAGTGTGGTACTGGCGTTCCTCTTCCCGAAGGGGCCCTGCTTCTCCTAGTTGGTGTTGCCGCCGCTGTGTGCTTCGCCATGTTTGTTACACTGGGGTGTGTCCTGCTGTTGCGTGACTTCACTGACATGTGTGCGTCGGTTGTGTGGCGTTGGGTGTTGTCCGTGAATTGGGCGTTGGGGACATGTCTGTGGCCGGCCTGTCACGTGTCATGTGCGTTCGGGGTGGGGCTGGTGTGTGTGCTGCTTGGTTGTGTCCCTGTGTCTGTGTGCGACGCATGCATGGCGCTGCGGTTGGCCTCTGCGTTGTGCGCATGTGTGGCGGCGTCATCGGCGCTTTGGGGCCGTGACGGGGTGGTTGGTTCCTAGTCCCAGGTGGTGTGTACACATGTGTTCCGCGATGTTTGGATTTGGCCTGTGTGTCATATGTGGATGCAATGGTGGATGTGTAGTGTGCACGCGCTGGTGGGGGGTTGTCCGCTTTTTCCGCCCTTGCACTGTGTGCGCTGTTTGCGTGCACTTGTTGTGTGTGTGCCTACCTGCGTCTCCGCGGTACGTTGCGTCCTTGGTGGTGCATCAGCAGAAGCATGGGAAGGGCCTGCAGTGCTGGATTCATGCCCGGGGTGCCGCTTCTTCGTTGTCCGTGCTCTGCGTCCGTGTTTCCGCCTCTCTTTCACGTGCGGTGTCTCTTTGCCGTGGGAGCCGTTTGTTTGCGGCATCGTAATTTATGCGCCGGGCGGGACGTGTTTCGTCGGACGGTGTGTGTCAGTTGTGCTGCGCCGCTACGTGTGCGGGCGCACTTTGATGGCGGACGGTGTTGCTGGCTTGCCGGCGGTGTTTGGCCTGCTTTTCGCATCGTAATTGGGCGGGCGTGTGGACTGCTGCGTGCCGGCGGTAACTGGTGGTTTTTGCATCCGCCAGCACGGCGGTAGTGCTTCCGCCCGCCATCGTAATGGGCCCCATAGTTGTCAAAAATATCGAAGTTAAAAATATCTTTTTTTTAATGTTTTAATAATAATGTAAAATTAAGTAAATAATACATATAATTAAAAGAAATATAGTTAAAAATATTAAAAGATATTTAAAAATAATAACTAATGCATTAAATGTTAAAATAAATTAAACATATACATATAAATTAATATATATACTTACTCCACATAGTGCAACAGTAGAGAAAGCGTTGGAAAGCGTAGGGGTAAAAATTACTATTCCCACTCCAGAGAGTGCAACAGTAGGGAAAGCGCTGGATAGCGTAGGGGTAACAATTACTATTCCCACTCCAGTGAGTGCAACAGTAGGGAAAGCGTTGGATAGCGTAGGGGTAAAAATTAGTATTCCCACTCCAGAGAGTGCAACAGTAGGGAAAGCGCTGGATAGCGTAGGGCTAAAAATTACTATTCCCACTCCAGTGAGTGCAACAGTAGGGAAAGCGCTGGATAGCGTAGGGGTAAAAATTACTATTCCCACTCCAGAGAGTGCAACAGTAGGGAAAGCGCTGGATAGCGTAGGGGTAAAAATTACTATTCCCACTTGTGGGGGCGGAGATTATTCCTATTTTTAAAAAGGGCTCACCACTCCTCCCCGCCAACTATCGTCCAATAAGCCTCATAGATGTCACTCAAAAAATATACGCAAGAGTGCTATTGGATCGAATGGAAAGCTGGATGGAGGAGTATTCTATACTCAGTCCCTACAAAGCACGTTTTAGAGCCAAGATGTCCACAATAGATCAGATACTCAGACTGCAACTTCTGTATTGGAAGACAGTGCTTTTGGAGGGAGGCAGCCTCTATCTGATCTTTGTGGACCTAAAATCGGCCTTCGACCTGGTCCCTAGGGATAAATTGTGGTCCATTTTATTAGACTTGGGGATTCCCCTTATCTCTGTTATCAGATGAAACGGCTCCACGAAAACAACTACGCCCAAGTTAGGTACGGTACAAATGGTGAGCTTACTGACCCCATTCCAATAGACAGAGGGGTAAGACAAGGATGTGTCTTGGCCCCGACCCTCTTTTGCTTATTTATTAATGGTCTGGTGGAGGCTCTGAATGCTGGGAGGGACATAGACGCCCCCAGGTTGGCGAACAACAGGGTTCCGGCCCTGATGTTCACCGATGATACCCTCTTACTATCCAAGTCCCCAATGGGAATACTGAGGGCCTTGGATATTTTCCATCTATTCTGTAAAAACAGGGGTTTGGAAATCAATTCACTAAAGACAAAATATATGGTTTTTAACGGAGGTAACACCACGCGACCCAACCCTCTTTTAGATGGGAAACCATTAGAGAAAGTGTCTGTTTTTGACTACTTAGCCTTAACACTCACCGACAAAATGGAGTGGACCGCACAAATCAAGAAGGCCAGCTTAAAGTTGGCACAGACAGCTGGGGGGATAGCAAAGATGTCTGGGAAGTGCACACACAAAATGGTCGGTCCAGCAATGGAAATATATAAGGCCCAGGGCAGGGGAGCGGCCCTTTATGGGGCAGAAATCTGGGGCCATCGACCTTGTGATCACTTATCTAAGAATGAGAACTCTTTTATTAGGCAGCTTTTAGGTCTCCCTAAAAGTACACCATTGATGCCGCTCCGCATGGACCTTGGGGTTAACCCAATTGCGGAGGAAGTTGCCCTCAGGCCTCTTCTCTATTGGAGACGTATCTGGAGTACTCCAGAACTTGAGTTCTTTAGACAAGAGCTAAAAGAGGTCGTAAATCTACAGAGAGTTGACAAAATCCCATGGCTGTCTTATATTAAAAACATTTTGACTGCTATGAGGATGGGAGACCTATGGGCTAACGCTGAAGCAAGTTGCATGACAACTCCCAAGAAGGCCTTGTCAAAGATCTTTAGAGAATTTAAACTTAATCAGACAAAGGCCAATTCCGACATAGGCGCACTGACCCTATCTTTTTTAGAGGCAAAAGACCAATACAAGCTAGAACCTGTCCTTGATGTCATACAGCCCCCCCTTGCAAAAAAATTGTACCTACAATTTAGGCACGGCGTATTACCACTGCACGCATTTACAAGTAAATGGGGAAATGCGCTGTCCCAGGGCTGTCCAGTCTGTGCAGATAATCCGGAGACGGACCAACATGTTTTATTCGTCTGCCCGGCATACAAGAAGGCTAGATACCGATGGTTACAACAGGTGTGCCGGAATCTTGGCACAAAGTATTGCGCGGAGGCCTATAGGATCCTAAAATATGATACTAGTCTGCCCATCGTGTATTCAGTTACTCGTTATTTATTTTCTATGTGGTGTGTACGGTCATCTATTTTAAAAGCTGGGTCTATTGGATAATTTTAGTTTTTTACGCAAATTAAATGTAACAATACTTTTTAATTACCTTTTTAAATGTTTAAAAAAAATATCAATTCTGAATCACCACCTTCTATATTTATATTCAGAACTCCCTTTTTTAAATATTGCAATGCACGCGCACTTTATCTTTGCAAGAATTATATGTTCAAATTGTGCTGTATTTTTTTCTTTGTGCTTTTATGGCCATAACGGCCGAAATAAAGAATTTTTGAATTGAATTGAATTGAACTATTCCCACTCCAGAGAGTGCAACAGTAGGGAAAGCGCTGGATAGCGTAGGGGTAAAAATTACTATTCCCACTCCAGAGAGTGCAACAGTAGGGAAAGCATTGGATAGCTTAGGGGTAAAAATTACTATTCCCACTCCAGTGAGTGCAACAGTAGGGAAAGCGCTGGATAGCGTAGGGGTAAAAATTACTATTCCCACTCCAGAGAGTGCAACAGTAGGGAAAGTGCTGGATAGCGTAGGGGTAAAAATTACTATTCCCACTCCAGTAAGTGCAACAGTAGGGAAAGCGCTGGATAGCGTAGGGGTAAAAATTACTATTCCCACTCCAGAGAGTGCAACAGTAGGGAAAGCATTGGATAGCGTAGGGGTAAAAATTACTATTCCCACTCCAGAGAGTGCAACAGTAGGGAAAGCGCTGGATAGCGTAGGGGTAAAAATTACTATTCCCACTCCAGTGAGTGCAACAGTAGGGAAAGCGTTGGACAACGTAGATGTTAAAAATAACACATATAAATGAAATAAATATTGTAATTAAATAATGATTTATTAATAAATTTAGAAAGAAAAAAAAACTACAAATATATCAAAAATAATAATTACTTTAATAATATTAAATACTTCCCAGCCTATTCCCCAATAAACACACAACACACTCCACATCAAATTTCACACAATTAAATTAATTTCCAATTAATAAAAATTAATTTGCAATTAATAATTAAATAAATAAAAATGTCAATAACAATAAATAATATGTAATAAAAATTAATAACCAATTATTAATTAATTAACAAAAAAACTAATTATCAATACCAATAAATAATATTTAATAAAAATTAAGAGCCAATTAATAATTAATTAACAAAAAATTAATTATCAATACCAATAAATAATATGTAATAAAAATTAAGAACCAATTAATAATTAAACAAAAAAATTAATTATCAATACCAATAAATAATATTTAATAAAAACTAAGAACCAATTAATAAGTAATTAACAAAAAATTAATTATCAATACCAATAAATAATATTTAATAAAAATTAATAGCCAATTAATAATTATTTAGCCCAAAAAATATCAATGCCAATAAATAATATTTAATAAAAATTAATAACCAATTAAAAATTAATTAACAAAAAAATTATCAATACTCAATTATTCTTAATTATTTACTTAATTACAAATAATGTACTTACCACTCTATTCCCCTAAAAACACACAACCCACTCCAATAATAAATTAATACAAATAAAATAATTATCAATTAATAATAATTAATTGCCAATTAATAATTAATTAACAATAAATTAATTATTAATAACAATAATTAAAAAATAATAATTCCTTGATTAAAATTAAATTTCTTCCCACCCTATTCCCCTATAAACCCACAACCCGCTACAGAAATAAAACACAAAATGTAATTAAAATAAATGAATATTTCCTAAAAATTATTATTTAATTTACTATAATTAAATTACTTCCCACCCTATTCCCCTATAAACCCACAACCCGCGACGGTACTAAAACGCTAAATTTACTTTAAAAAAAATTACTAATTTCTAAAAAATGTATACATATATTTAAAAAAACAGTACAATACTTAACAAAAAATATAGAACACATACATATTAAATACATACTAAAATACATAACACTCATATAAATATCGATATTATTAACATCGATAATTTAACTATCGATATTACTAACATCGATATTTGCAACATCGATATTTCTTACCTTAACTTCGATATTCTGGTTGTAGATATTCTTGACTTCGATATTTTGTCCCTACGATATTTAAAACTCGATATAACTGTGCTTCGATATTTAAAAATCGATATTTTGACTGTCCACCAACACTGCGCGTACTAGTCTGAGCGCCAATCTTCCTGTTTTACTAAAAACCCTGAGTCCAGACAATACCTTAAATAGTGGTTGTGAAGAGTTGCGGAATCCTGTGACAACTATGCATCACACAGCCGAACCGTTGTGAGGTGCTGGTTGGAGATGTGCTGCGCAGCATTGGTTCTGAGGAACTGCGAGGCTGCGATGCAAGGTCCTGTGTCATCGTCGAGGAAGTCATCAGCGAGGGGGCTTGCAATGTGAAGTCCTGCATCATGGAATTGTCACGAACCAGATGGTTCCGAAGAAGCTAAGGGGCTTGCGAAACAGATTCCTGCATTGTTGTTGAGGCTGCCATCGACAAGAGGCTTGTGATGAGAAGGCCTGCATCGGGATGTGTCGTGCAACGCCGGTTCTAATGAGGCTGCGGGCTGCGAGGGCGATGAGAAGTCCTTGCGCCTGGAAAGTCCATGTAGCCAAGATGATGCGTCACTTCTGCTCGGAGTTGAGCAGCAGAGGAGATGCGTTGATTCTACTGAGTCCACAGATGGGTTGGCAGAGCACCTTCAGGCCCACTTCCAAAGATCCAGGACTGGGGTGGCACCACTTGGCAGGGTAGGACTCACAGAAGACCAGGTGCTGGGGTCAAGGTTGTCGGAAGCCTGTTATGTCCCTGAGGCTTCTGGTCAGGAGACCAGCCAACTAGCCCTTGGAGTCACTTTGGGGGCCTGGGATCAGAAATGCAGGTCCAGTCTTTTTCACCCAGGCAAGATAGCAGCAGGGCAGCACAGCAGGGCAGTAGTCCAGCAGAGCGGCAGTCCTTTCAGCAGCACAGCAGTCCTTCTTCCTGGCAGAGTCCACAGGTCCAGAAGTGTACTGAAGAGTTGGCTATAAGGGTCCAACATTTATAATTGGTGACCACTTTGAAGTGGAAGAAGCTTCTAGAGGTTTCCATCCCCCTGAGGCATCAGGTATCCCCTTTCTCTATGTCCTGGCCCCAGCTTGTCTGTTGTCACAAAAGACTAGTGACAAATCTTTTGTGAGAGTGGTCAGGCTGGACCTTTCTATGTGTAAGTGTGGTGGGTGACAGCTCTTCCCCCCTCGTCAACTCAGAATGGCCCATCCTACCAACACCTATCTTCTGTTTCTCACTGTCTGGGAACAATACACAAAAAACAACTGCCAGCTACACCTAGTCATGTGACCCAGGATCAGGCTGAAGGCATCAAATGGTTAAGGCAAAAAAATTCCAACTTTCTAATTGATTGAATTTTAGCCGGATCTAGCCAAACTGATGGCGGGTAGCAAGAAGTAACCTAACACACCCCAGGATCATGATCGAAACGTGTTCCCCAACAGGGACAGTACCATGTCTGAGTAAGGACGACTGAAGGGAAGTAAGATATGCATTTTGCATTCCTCACGGGCAACTGACTACGGCGGTCGTCAACACCGATATCCATATGGTAATCACCACAACCATTCTTCTTCATCGCTTGATGGACACTGCTTGCTGCAAGCGGTGCGATTAGTTCTGGATCATGCTTAGTATCAAAGAATAGTTTCCGTGATTCTTTGTTTTCTTGTCTTCCTATGTCCAGAAGAGGCCCAACTACACGGGCCGAAACTCGTCAACTTCTATGAATGGAGGAGTCCGATCAAAAATGTAAATTAATTCAAACCTTGTGGGACACACAGCAAAGCTCCCGAGGGCTGGACGTTCCCTCATGTGTGTCTCCCTAATGGACTACCACTTATATGGACTGCGTTTGATAAACAGAAATCACAGCCATATCCTGGTATAAAACACTCAGAAGAGAGATGATATATTAATTGATTTGATGGACAATGATTATGTGTTTTTGTGTTATGTGTAAAACGGTATGTTTTTCATTGTGATGTCAGTGTTTCTAATTTGATTTTTGTATGTATACACACTCCTATACTCTCTATTAATCAGGTGTTTTGGTTTTCGCTTGTTACAAGGTTAGAATAAATGACGTTGTGTAATCTTGTATACCAGATCAGTGATCAACTAATATTTTCAATGGCATAGTTTTGAAATAATTTGTTCCCACAGGTTACCAGATTTTCTGTTTTCTGTACATTGAGACCAGGTTCTAGTGGGATCATAAGGGCAACCCCTATATTTTTGCAACTTTCTAAAAGTGGCATTTTCAGAATTGTGATTAAAAATCTGACTTTAGTATTAAAGAAGGTTTTCAATTAAAAATTTTAGACACCAAACTCGACCTGCCTACCTTCTCCCAATTAGAGGTTACAGCTTAATAAATGCATTGAGGTAATGTCAATGTTATCCTATGAGAGAGGTAGGCCTTGCAGTAGTGAAAACGAATGTGGGAGTTTTTCACTACTAGGACATGTAAAGCTTAGAAGTACATGTCCTACTTTTTAAATGCACTGCACCGTGCCCTCTGGGCTGTTCAGGGCCTACCCTACGGGGGACTTATACGCATTAAAAAGGATGTTTGGGCCTAGCAAAAGGTTTATTTTGCCAGGTCAAAAAGGCAATATAAAACTACGCACACAGGCTGCAATGAGTGGTCTGAGACATGTTTAAAGGGCTACTTAAGTGGGTGGCACAATAAGTGATGCAAGCCCACTAGTATCATTCAATTTACAGACCCTGGGCACATGTGGTACCACTTTATTAGGGACTTACAAGTTAATTAAATAGGCCAAATAGGTGTAAGTCAGTTCTACCATGTTTTAAGGAGCGAGCACAAGCACTTCTCACTGATTAGCAGTGGGAAAGTGTGCAGAATCCAAAAACCAGCAAAAACGAAGTCAGAAAAACAGGAGGGTGGAAGCCAAAAAGTTAGGGGAGAGCCACACCAAGGATGCCAGGTCTGACATAGGGCAAACAGGCATGGCCAGTCCAGTGAATCAAAGGCCTTCCTTGAATCTAAAAAACTTGTCGCCACCTGAAGTTCTGGCAGTATCGTCTGCAGCAAAGACAAAGGGTCCGATTCCGATTCGGGCCGGAAATCTCTCCGACCGAGCCGGACTCGGAGAGATTTCCGACCGAATCGGACTCTGGCAGCCCGACCGAACGAGTACGATGCGCACGTATGCCATCGGACTCGAGTCGGTCGGACTCCCATTGAAGTCAATGGGAGCCGGTCGTACAACGCGTACGCGGGCTCCCATTGACTCAATGGGTGCGAGGCGGTCAATGGCGCCCCCTACAGCGGGTACGCGTCGAAGCGACTCGCACCGTACACGCACACCTGTGTGCGACTCGCATGGCTACACGTACAAGGGGGTCCGACACGGACCCCCAAAGTACGTCTCCGACTGCTCTTTGGAGCCGGAGTGCGCGGCTCGGTCGGACTGCTCGCGGCGCGCATCGTACTCACCCGACCGGGGAACGTCTCCATTGCGCGGTGCGAATCGAGTCCGAGCGAGTCGGTCGGTGCGGTTCGACCCGGGAACGAATCGGTCGGAGCGGTCGGGACGCCCGGACGAGTCGGTCGGCGATTTCGCATCGTACTCGCTCGCCCGGACGCACGTACGAATCGGTCGGGAAATAGGGCTCCGAATCGGATCCAGTTAAGCCGAATCCGATTCGGAGCCCTACCGCCCGAGATCGGAATCGGCCCCAAAGTCTGGAGATGAGAGGTTAAGCGTCCTGGCCAGTAGCGGCCCGTGCAGGTAAGAGAGGTGGGGCGGTGGGGCCGGGTGGGGGTGGCGACGGACTATGACGAGGGAAAATTAAATAAATAATTAATTTTCCCTCATCATCGTCTATTGAAATCCCGCCACCCCGCCCCCACCAGGCCCCACTTCTCTTACTTGCACGGGCCATGGCTGGTCCTGGCAAAAATCCAGACTGATCAGGCCCACAATGTCATGAAGTATTGGAAGGACTTGCAAGGAGACTGGCCAAGATATTATCAGTGTTGATCAAAGATAAGGCCTGGGATGAATCATACAGATTTGAAGGCTTGTTAGGCATGAGGATGGTGACAATTAAGGCATCTCATATGATTATTGGGAGGGAGTACTTTTAGCTTCCTCATATATAGCAAGTAGATGTCAGGTCAGTACTTTAGGGTAATCCTTATAAAATTGTGTGGTTCGTCCATCAAGGCCAGGGGCCTTATCTCCTAGTATTCTGTGTATGACATGAACTATAGTGTCTTCCTCAAATGGAACATCTAAATATTGTCGGTGGGCATTACCCAGCCAGAGAAACTGAATGGAGTAGAAATATTCATCAAATCTGTCCTGATGCATGTCAATGATGGATTGATAGGGGGTAGAATAGAACTGTGATAGTGTCTACACACATCTGATGTGGAAGGGCAAGTTTCGCCTTTCTTGCTACTTGCTCTGTAATGTAAGAGGTGTTCCAATTTTTTTAAAGTAGTGAACATGGGTTTTTCTGCTCTGTCTCACTCGCCAAATTGTCGTGCAGTGGATTCTATATCTAGGCAATGGGTTTCCCTTACAGTAGTTTCTTAGTATTCTGACAGTGTACTGCGGAGCTGAGTCAGATATTGCATCTCTTCTGTGTCAAAGTATTGAAGCTCAGAGCGTTTAGTCATGTACTTAAGGCTCAAAGAACACCCAGTTGTTTCGACTTGCAAGCACTGCGGATATAGTCTTTGAAAGCTTCCCATAGCGCGCATTCAGAGGAAGCCTCCATGATATAGCATATTCTGTTGCTTCAGGCAACAATAGCGCCAGCACTATAGGTACATGATCAGACAGCATCCGAGTGAGGTCCCCGACATCTTCAGACCACGCAGCAATATCTAAAGTATTCAGCCAATAACCAATGCCCAACCAGGCGCTAATCGAGGTAGTGGCACAAATGCCTTCTATCTGCAGCAGGTGTTGTTCTCAACAAATATCAATTAGAGAATGTTCAGTCATAACAGAGTGCAACTGCAGGGAAATGACCTTTACAACGCGGTCATTACACTGTGATACCTTTACAACGCGGTTGTTACAACGACCGCGTTGTTAGTACGCGATGTAATGACATCGCAAGTCTTTACCACGTATTCCACTAGGGGGCGCTGAGGTATTGGAAATAAATTTCCAACACCTTCCCTACTGTTGCGCAAACTGGAGTAGGAATAGTAAATAATACTATTCCTAAGTCCAGCACGCCTCCTAGTGGAAGTCGTTGTAAAGACTTGGAATGTAATACATCGCGTACTAACAACGCGGTCGTTGTAACGACCGCGTTGTAATAGCACACGATGTATTACATAGCGTTGTAATGTGCCATATTCACAACTGCATAGCCACAGAGGGATGGGGTCACCAAGCAGAGTGGCATATGTGTAGGTCTGGGTTTAACACCACCTTAAATTCCCCCGGTCACACCCCCACCAAATAATGGTAGAGTTCGCTGTGCTAAGGATTTTATGCTATATAGTTGAAAACAGGTCGGGGTATCAGTATTGTGTCCATACATGCATGCTAGAGTGACCTTTTTGCCCCCGAGAACATCATGGAGAATAGGAAATGATCCATATGTATCACTAAAGGAGTTGAGTGTTCGCCACTGCAAACCTTTTTTACATATGTAAAGTATGTGAATATATGCACCTCTCTGATCCACTACACCCGTAGTCTTCCCTTAGTGTGTTCCATGAGGTGAACTTCTTACAGCAGGCCGATGTCAACATTGTGCCTCCAGAAATATGCAAAGTCCTATCTCACCCATCTTAGGTCATTAGTCCCCTTATGTTCCAAGGCATCTGTGTTGTCCTCATCATCTCACATTGCATGGTAAAGTATCCCAAAAATTATATACAAGCTTGGGCCTGAGCAGGACCCCTGCCTCAGCACCATAATAGCATGAGTAGCACGGAGTGACCCCAAACATGTTGCACTGCTTAAGGTTAGGAGATCTGAAAACATACATACAAACAGCAACCACCCCATCTCATTTCAAAACCCCCAACCCAGTGAAGAAATTCCCTTTCCTTTAAAGACTCAAAAAAATCCATAAACATAGGACCAACGTGGTCCCTAACAACCAAGTGGGATCCAATCTCAGAGTATCACAGGGGGCCGGGTGGTCACCCTAGCTCTGTAAGAAGATAGGTGGCCAAGTGCCTTGAGTAGGTAAAGCCAACAGACATGCAACAGGGGTATGAAGTTAGCTTCTATGAGGACTGTCTATGCTGCCCACGGTGGTGTGTGCCTCATGGCAAGGATTTTGCTGCAAATAGTGGCAGATCAAATAAAGCAAACAGAACAAGATGATGGATGGAGTGCTGAAACTTTTCAACCACTCATCCCCAGCCAAGAGATCTGGGTTTAATCCATCGTTCTTTTGCTCACTATGCCACCCCAGTTTGGACCCAGTCATATGCAAATCAGTCTTGACCCTGCTCCTCATGGAAACAGTCCTGCCTGAAATGCCAGGCTAGGTCCTCCCTGGAGCGGAAACAAGCATCCTGGTCGGCCAGTGCTGCCCAGCCTGGATCCTCCATTCTCCTCCAAGGCAAGCCACACAGGTCTAGGATCGTCTGCCAAGCCCCAGCCATAGGCCGCAGTTGTCACTGCCTTCCCTTTCACTGTCTCAGCAGGCAGTAAACAGTTGGATGATAAGCTCGCCCCACGGGTTGTATATTCAGCAAGTAGTTTAGCCCATTGGTTGACCAATGGCACGGAGAAATACTGGATTCAGCAAATGACAGTGGCAGCCATCTTGCTGCCCAGCTCTCTGTCAACCCTTAACGCACTCACAGAATTACACTGAGCAGCCATTCAAAGATTTTTTTAAATTGCTGATAGAACAGATTCAATATACCGTTAGGGTGTGTTCTGACTTGAGCATGCTCAAGTGCTGAATAATGTTCAAAATAGGACAATTTGCTGACAAAGGACTTTAAAAAATAATAGCTATATCAGGGAGAAGAGTGATGGGGCGATATTTTTTTCTTCAGGATAGAAGGTGGGTTTTGTCAGCTAACCAGCCTACCCAGATTTCCCACCCTGTCTGTCCCTTTCTCTTCCAAGAGGAGACTAATAAACCTAAAAGGGCCTATTGTCTAGGTAGAGGCCTTGAACTGGTAGCTTAATAGCAAAGTAATTAACTTGGCCCAGCAGGATAACTCAAAATCCAAATCTCAGGAGGGCTGGCCCTGAGAAACATCATAAATGCCAAGGTACCTCATGGAGCACAAATATGGCCAGGTTAATGGTTTGTGTGTGCTTGGGACTCTTTTAAACATAGGAAACGTCGATTCAAACACTTTTCTATGTTGAGACAATCCAAAATTGTATTTTGCACAGTTTTCACCCAAACTGTAATTGCAGCAAAGCACAACGGATTAAAACTTAAGTAAAACATAAATGTGAAATTTCATTTTAGATGCAAGATTAAATATTAAGGCCTACACAGGTCATAACCACTTTATTCTAGGTCCAATTTGCAACAGGTTACCTATGATCAGATACCAAGCTGGGTCAGACAACTTTCTTCCTTGCTCATATGTACCAGTGCAATAGTGTAGGACCTCTTACCACAGCTGCATAGCAGCAGCTCTTATTATTAGGCCTCTGTGAAATTTACATTTTGCAGGTGTAACCTGCATAATTTTGGGAATTTCTCATTATTCGTGTCATATAAAATTGCCGTAATTTCGCCGCCACTTCATGAGATTGCATGCTATTCACTGTAAAAATTTACAGTTAACATACAATTCTCACTATTAATTTACCCTAATGCACTGGAACATTAGAATATGAGCAGCTGTTGTTTACAGTGCTTTTGTTTAAATGCATCCTCTCCTCACAAATTTAAGCGAGGACGCATTTCATGCTAAGATATAGAACAAAATAACAAAAGTTGCATTTTGCATGGTTAGGTGAGACTCCATTAGGGGGTCCCACTCATGGCAGAGAACCAAAATCTAGGTTTTTCATCATCAAAAAAATCTTGGAGGTTTAAGTGGGTCAGAACACACTTCCTCACATTGATTATTGGCCAATCTGTAGATCCTGGAGAGTAATGCTTTTCCAAGTCCTTCCTACTGGCATACTTTGATAATTGGTGCTCATAACTCATAGGCATTTTATAACAACGCATTCCTCACTAAGCTTTTTCTTGGGAGTATTCTGAAATCATGTCATGCCTGTAATTTACGAGAATTTTATATGCAGGGTACACCTTGGTTAGCTTTTTAGTGCCAATAATTTGAAACTTTGTTGCGCTGGTAACTAGTGAGCATTTTGTATTCAAGAGCATACCTCGTTTAGCTTTACCTCACGAGCGACTCAACCTAAATAACACTTGTGTAACGAAAGTCACGTGGAAATAATAACACTCTTGCCAAACCAGGAATGCTGCGAGCTTTCGCACACCCCCGAGAACAACGTTATTTTTTTGGGGTCTGTCTGTTTATACAAGATGGCCCGGTCCTGTGCTCAATGTATGTTCATTTATCGCCACTGCAGCATGTTATAAAATATGCTTCAAACTTTCGCAATAAAATAAAAGGTCTCTTTCCGTTGGCAGAATTTCAAATGTAAAATGCTCACATATCGGTTGCATAATCAAGAGTGTATCAAAATCTGCCTTCAGACAGGCGGCTTACTTTATCATCGTGAGATGTATTTCTGCACCGACTGCACACTATGGGATGTGTCAGAACGCTAAGAAAAAACTGTACAAGGAAACAGTTTTAACAAAACAGATCAAACTAGAAATTGATGTATGCGATTCCAGGGCATGTTTTGTTTTCGCACATTTCTTCACGTCGGAGGCAGAATTCGCTCAACTAGAGCTGTCATGCATTATTTTCTTATCTTGACTTTTGAATTCATCAAAGCCACCGGAAGCGCTTTCACAATCTAACTTCTCGTCAAAAAGTTGCGCTTGCCTTCCAGTTAAGTGCTATTTTTGACCATATTTAGCCATTTTTTGATTTATCTATCACATTCAACTCCACCAGTAACACGAGTCTTTATTGGCTTATTACTGAGGATGGACATTTTTACCGAGATACACAGCACTACATTATTTATAAAGGAGTGATTGGAAAACCAAACCGCTGTTACTGTCACCTTGTTTTGCATTGTTTACTTCCTCAGCAATGTAAGCCATACATAACAGGCATAGTATGATTTTAGGGGACATATTTAGAAACATATAAATTAAACCTGCGGTGGAGTGTCACTCCCTCTAGCTTTGCTTTCATAATATATTTCATTCATTATATTATCAAAAACATTAATGCCAGGCAGCCTGACCAAAATGAATTCGCTAAGAGTCCGTCGTTTGCATATCAAGTAGCTATTTCACAGCTAAATATTCCTGACAGCTCTCATTACATGTGATGGATGTGAACCATAAGAGGGAGTCATTCCAGAGAAGAAAGAGATCTCGCTTTTAAGGCCATTCTGCCACTGAGGTGCCCCCTTCCGTACAGGATCAGTCTTTTTTTTATTATGCTCCACCTGGGATTTTTTTTTACAACCTTCAATTACAATAATGCAGATAATTATCTAGACTTGTTTTGAGTATATGCGGCGGCGGGAGGGGGAGGGGGTTCTTGTCAGCAAAGAGCTCTTAGAGCCATTTCTTTTCTGCTTACCACAGCCCTGCATTTTTTTATTTGACAGTTGCTTTCCTGAATGCATGAGCTTGTCAATATTTTAGTACCGTAAATCTTGTTTTGAAGCTGAGAGGGGTCAGGTTTGGTGGTTGTTCCCACCTCGACTGAAGTATATGTTTGACACTTGGGTCAGTCACTGCCAGAGGAGGAAAGAGAAAGGCAATTTATAGCCTTAGGAACCATTCCTGTCAAAGACACCAAAACCCCTAGCTTGAAAGGAAAAATCCTCCACAAATCGCTTTATTTAAGAAATACATTTCAAGTTCCTTAAACCAGTTTATAAGCACTGGGAACTCATTCAAAGCAAAAATCCTTCTACTTTGACATTTTCCCTGAAAATGTTATCCCTGTAACTGCTTTTTTCAAAAATACTACATCTGGCAAGAACGAAATGTCCTTTGAAATAAGTGCCATTAGCGACAGAGGGTCATTCGAGGCATATTTTATATTCTCTTTGAAAGGCCACAGTTGAAATGATTGCTGTTTGTATTGCTGGTGTACTAACTGGGACTGATTTTATTTTAAAATTGGACGGGCTCACGCTTCCTATGCCTAGGTTTATCTTTTGCCAGGACATCTCTGAGAAATGAAATTAGAAAAGGCTCCCTCCCTGCACTAGTGGTAATTGGAGCACAGGAGATACACCCTACTGGTCTGTTGGCTGTATTATCCTCTTATCGCATGCACTGGCAATGACAATGTATTCCCTTGTAGTGTATGACAAGAGAGGCACAATATTCTGGGGACGAATTGAGAGACCAGCACGCCCACAGACACCCATTTTCACAGTCTAACAGAAAAATATCCACGTTGTAGACCAACAGCTGGCGGCACAGGGCAAAGCAACGAGTGCAATGCCTGATAGAACACTGATGTACAATTCAGGGATGCAAGGTGATGCAAGGTGGTGTGTTATTGTAGAGGGTGTTCAGAAGGAGAGGGGCACCACACACTGTGGTACAATAGGTGTTGGACCTGGCCCTTTTTGTAGGGTTATCCCCAGGCTTTTTGCCTTCCTCCTGTATTTTTCTGACTACGGTTTTGCTGGTTTTAGGACTCTGGGCACTTTACCACTGATGACCAGTGCTGCCTGTGTAAATTGTATTGGTGATTGGTTTATTTATGATTGGCATATTTGATTTACTAGTAAGGGTCCGATTCCGATTCGGGCAGGAAATCTCTCCGACCGAGCCGGACTTGGAGAGATTTCCGACCGAATCGGACCCTAGCAGTCCGACCGAACGAGTACGATGCGTTCGCATGCTATCGGACTCGATTCGGTCGGACTCCGGTCGTACAACGCGTACGCGGGCTCCCATTGACTCAATGGTTGCGAGGCAAACAAGGGCGCCCCCTATAGCGGGTACGCGTCGAAGTGGGTCGCGCCGTACACGCACAGGTAGGGGGGACCCATGGGTCCCCCCTGTGTGCGACTCACGCGGCTAGGCGTACAGGGGGGTCCGACACGTACCCCCAAAGTGCGGCTCCGACTGCTCTTTCGAGCCGGACGGCGCAAGTCGGTCGGACTGCTCGCGGCGCGCATCGTACTTACCCGGCCGGGGAACGTCTCCATTGCGCGGTGCGAGTCGTGTCCGTGCGAGTCGGTCGGAGCGGTTGGGTCCCGCGAACGAGTCGGTCGGCGATTTCGCGTACGTTCGCATCGTACTCGTTCGCCCGGACGCACGTCCGACTCGGTCGGAAACAGGGCGTCCGATTCGGACCCGGTAAAGCCGAATCCGATTCGGAGCCCTACCGGCCGAGATCGGAATCGACCCCTAAGTCCCTAGTAAAGTCAGTGGCGGCTGGTGACATTTGGAAGTGGTGAGCGTAAAATTATTGTTGTACTTCACAGCGGCGAGTGAGCGTAGCGAGTGAGCCCAAACAACCTACGAGGGTGCGGGGGGTTCTCCCCCAAGAAAATTTTGAAAAAAGAGTGGACAAATGGTGCATTTTCAAGCAAATTTGAGAAAGCAGGAAGGTTAATAAAGCAATATGATTGAATTATTTATCATTTAAGAAATTGCCAATTTTTATGAGCTATAGAGGACAAACTTTGCATATGCTAATGTTATCATTTGCCCATATTAACTTTTGAACACAATGATACACTTGTAATGGTTTTAACTATACAATAAATACATTCATTGACTGTGCGGTGCTGTACATCAATATGATGACACTATTTCCTTAAATTAATTTTCTGTTTTCATGCAAGAAATACAATTAAAAAAAAAAAAGTGTAGAAAATATGAATGCATTTCAAGTAGTACTCTGTGTAAAAAATGCCTGCATGTAACAGCAAAGGCTTCCCATGCTATCGTTTCTACTGGTGGAGTTGCCACACACTGAAACAACACGCGACAAAACTGGTCTCCAGTCACAATTTTGACACATACATGGAGGCGCTCGGTAAGGAATTCTTTAACTGTCCCCTCCTTCTGAAAAGATGCACCTGTTTCTGTGCCCTGTTCTTAATAGCCTTCTACATTTTCTCTTATAAGAACTTTTATTTACTGAACAGCATGGACAAGCTGGCTGCGCGCTGTACTTCACTACACCCATTCTGCTCATTACCTGAGGTGCACTTCCCATACAACTGCAGAAAAACAAACCCAAAATTCCTCGCTTTGTTCGTATGTCTGTTTCCCATTTAATTCGACAAAAATGAGCAATTTGTGTAATAATTGTGAATATGTAGACGCACGATTTCTCGAAGGCTTTACTTCCACAACATAGCAACTGGACTGTGGTCCGTCGGCTAGACTGCCGACTTTGGTGCTGGAAACCAGGGTTCGAGCCTCGGGGTCGCGTCCACATCCTGTGATTCTGGGCAAATCACTTTATCTCCCCGTTCCTGAATGTGTAATGTAAATACGGTGCTCATGTAAAGCGCTCCAATACCTTTGGGTCAAGTTCGCGCTATATAAATATGCAACCAAAAAAAAAACTGAACTCTCCTTTGTCTTCTGCAGCTGTTAAAAATGTAGCTCAGTTAAAAGAATATGTCTCCTCTCTCTGGAACAGCAAGTTGTGGAAAACACACGATACCGACATCTTTAAAAAGGGGCAAATAGAGTGATAAGTTATGATTTTTTAAATAAAAGGCAAAAAGTGTCCATAGAACACAACATAAATCTCAAAAGTCAATGTTATTTTATGAGGTTGTACTTTTACAATATACACCATGGGCAGCACTGAAGTAATTTTTGCCACTTGAACCAAACTTAAACCCCCAGAAAATTGTGTTTAAAAAGTTTCGTTTTTAGAACACCTTCTGTCCAAAAACATAGTGTTACTTTTAACAGCAAAGCCTATGAGTCCAAAGGCAGTTGAAAGTAAATGTGACACTTTCACAATTTTAAGGAACAGTTCAGAGTTTCGGTGGGTGCTCCAAATGCTCAGAAACTCTCAGGAGCTCCTCTGGGGGACTGAGGCCACAGGTTCAAAGGGGGAGAGACGTCTCTCCTCTCTTCTTCTTGGTCACTTTACGGGAGGCTAAATATCTTCCCCTTGCCTACTACGAAGTGTTAGGGCCATATGCCGGGATACCAGGGTGTAGATACCAATCCTGCCGATAGGAAACTTTCTGATAAGGGACCTTCGCAGCATTTCACAGACAGCTCTGCGATGGGAACAGCTAACTAGAATCAATGTGGAATCTGAGAGCCTGGCAGAACCTCTATATAGGGCTACAAGTACTTATGGGGAGGAAAATAACTTCCTATAGAGTCTATACTTGAACAGCAGAGTAGAAAGGGCGAGGGTGGGGATTGGACGACCTATGCCGCATAAGTTTTCTCAACTCTGCAAATGCCTTCAATGAAAAGAAAAAGAATGGATGAGGGTGAGCTTCGATCATATTGATTTCTGTTTCAAATGATATATAAGCTAATCCTTACTGCAATGTACACGAGCTTTAGAAACACACAGATGTGACGTTCATGCAGGGCATGACTGAGATCACAAAGCAGCCCGGGCAATTTTATTGGACTGGCCCCCGGGGGTGGGTGTAGGGTGTTGGGCGAGGGAGCAAGTGTGAAGCCCCCAGCACTGCTGCTTTTGTCACTGGGAGCCAATACTGCAGCACCAACAAAACCAGCCCCCACCGCTTTAAAACCGGCACCCACTCTTCCAGCCGAAATGCCCGAGGCCCGGAAATGCCAGTCCGGCCCTGCGTTCATGTCGTGCAGAGGCTGAAACATTACAATTTCTTATTTAATGTTAATGTTAAAAAATGTTAAAAAATAATTTATAAAGCGCGCGTACACCAGGTGGTTTCATGGCGCTGTAAAAGGCTCTATGTGCTAACAAGAAGAACATTAATTATAGGCTTGAGAAAATAGCCATGTTTTCAGGGACTTCCTAAACTGCAAGAGGTTCGTACAAGACAGTATCTCCAGCGGGAGTGAGTTCCACAGTTTTACTACGACATATAACCTGTTTGTTCGAATGCTTGACATCCTGCTCAGCGACGATTGGTTCATGCTGATAGTATCTCTTTTAACTTTGACTCTATAAACAAACTGGTGTGAAAGGTCTGACTGGCAACGTTCCTCGCAACCGGGGCGCACGCAGAGCCATCATTTGTTATTCATGGGCCCAGGGTCAGCCCCAGTGGAAGAGGCATGTCACAGAAATGTTAAATAACATTACGTTCTATGGAACGCTTGTGTGCTGGTTCCAGTTGCGGCCGGCAGGGCGGGTGGGAGGATCGCATGGGGGGGGGATTCGCGCGGGGGGGGCAGGAGGGGGTTTAATTAAAATAAAACAAACCTTACCTTCTCCCGGTCCAGCGGTTTCCTGTTGCCGCAGCTCTCCTGAGGAAGCAGCCACCCACAGCCAGCCTCCCTCCCCTCCCCTCCGCCAATCACAACGCTGCAATGGCAGCGTTGTGATTGGTGCAGACGGCGCCCAGCCGGGCGCCTAATGGGAGGCCATTTTCTCTATGTAGGCTGCATGCAGCCTATATAGAGAAAAGGGATAGTGCGCATGACTGCTTTGGTTGGCCCCAGAGGGCTGACCAAACAGTCTGGGCCCACAACAGTGGGCTAGCCACTCCTCCCCTGCTTTCCAGCAGACCCGCCCGCCCACAACCAGGCACTTCTGCTTTCTCGCAGTGCGAGAAGCAGAAACATAAAATTGTAGTTTTACCATTTTATGTTTCTGCTTCTCGCAGTGCGAGAAAGCAGTGGGGCAACGCCTTCCGCCCCTGAGTAAAGTGCACCAGGTGTGCCCAGGGCCTGTAAATCAAATGCTACTAGTGGGCCTGCCCCACTGATTGTGCCTCCCACAAGTGGCCCTGCAAACATGTCTCAGACCTGCCACTGCAGTGTGTGTGTTTGCAGTTTTAAACTGTCATGTCGACCTGGCAAGTGCATCAAATTGCCAGGCCCAAACATTCCCTTTTGCTACATGTAAGGAACCCCTAAGGTAGGACCAAGGCAGCCCCATGGGCAGGGTGTGGTGTATTTAAAAGGTAGGACTTGTACTGGTGTATTTTACGTGTCCTAATCGTGAAATACTGCTAATTTAGTTTTTCAGTATTGCAAGAACTCTCTCTCCCATATGGTAACATGGGGATTGCTTTGAAATATCTTTTAAGTGTAATTTACAATTGGAAGCAGAGAGAGATTTAGAGTTTGGGGGTCTCTAAACTCACAATTTAAAAATACATCCTTTGGTGAAGTTGGTTTTTAATTTGCGTGTTTTAAAATTCTACTTTTAGAAAGTGGACATTTTCTTGCTTAACCATTCTGTGCCGCTGCCTGTCTGTAGAATCCACACCTGGGTTAGGATGGAAGTTGGGCTCTTGTGCATTCACTCTAGACAGTCACACAAAGGGAGCTGAGCTTTGCCTTGCATATCCTGATGGGCCATCACTAGGCTGATGGGCCTTCTTGTGCTAGAGTAGTAGGAGGAGTTGTCACTGACACCTAAATAGAGCTGTGCCTGTCCTCACACCATGCTGTCTCCATCCCTCTGTAGTGTGTCTGGAGCCAGGTCAGGCAAACGCAGGGTCTTGTGCACTACAAAGACTTCCCTTTGAAGTTTGCCTACTTCAAAGGCAGAAAGGGGTATAGGTATTGGGCCTCTGACACTCACAAATCAGAACCCTTCTGGGCTAAAGATATTCTGCTGGAAGAAGAACTGGATGCTGTAGGAGGGACTGACACTCTGCCTGTTGTTTTGCTGGGCTGGCCTGCTGCTTGCTGCTTCTGGCCTGAGAGAGAAAGGACTGGACTTTGCTCTCTGAAGCCTGCTTCCAAGTTTCTCCATGGGCTTGTGAGTACTTGCCTCCTGTTAAGAAGTCTCAGGGCCAACAAAGACTTCATCTACTTCTTGCTAACAGCACCTGGACTTCTCTGCTGGGAGTCCTGATTGCCAAGTGGTGGCAATTCCTTTTGGCCCTAGGAATCATGTGGCTGGTGCTGCAACCCAAGAAAAGCAACATCGACTCTGTCCGTGACGCTACTGCCTGCACCGGAGCCGAGGGCACAGTTCGTGAAGAGCATGACGCACCGCCCCGACTTACAATGCAGCACTGACGCCTGTCGATGCCAGTGCCTCAACCCCATCATCGCAGAGTCAATAACCTACATGGGTGACCACCTGAACTCATCAACACCGCACCGTCATGAGGAACTGATGCACCGATGCTGCTTCACCTCCCCTGCACAGTAAGGAACCAATGCCTCACCTCTCCTGTGGCAGTAAGGAACCAACGCCACACCGGCACCAGCACCGCGTTCACCTCCCCGACACAGTGCAATGTCTTTGTTTGCATTGCTTTAAAGATACTGTTACTTTGGGGTCCGTGTGAATCCGTGGCCGCCCCACGCTCCTTGCGTTCAGCGCCTATCTGTTGGATTAATTCCTGTCACGACATCGAGATAGCCCCGGTTGGTGCTATATTTTTACAGTAATCTTTCTAAAAGTGATATCTTGATTTGTGTATGTTGGATTTTTGTTGTTTAGGTCTTGTTTGATTAAGATAAATATTGGCTATGTTTCTAAACTGGTGTGGTGTCCTTTTGTGGAGCTTTCACTGGGTTACCGTGTGTCTATGTACAAATGCTTTACACATTGCCTCTGAGATAAGCCTGACTGCCCATGCCATGGTACTCAGGGGTGAGCAGGGGTTATCTTAGCTGTGTAATCCCCTTATCCTGACTTGAGTGAGGGTTTCCACTCTGACAGGGTGCAAGCCACTGCCAACTAGAGACCCCATTTCTACCATTCGTGGTCAGAGGATAGGACTAGTACTTGTACTTTGCATACAGTGATTGGTGTACACTATCTCCATATTGCAGACCATTACACAACCACATACTGTTTTAGATTTTTCTCTTCTTTGCAACTCTTGAGTTTGATCCACAATTATGTCTCAGTCTGGTGAACCATCAGCAGTACCTGCAGAAGTAGAGTTTGAGCAGGAGAGTTTGGTGCCTCAGCTCAAAAAGTTCTTCAGGGATTCCAGTTGTTCTTTTGAAGACCTCACTAGAATGGAGGAGCTGCAAAAGGCTCTGAGGGCTTGGTTGGCAGCCAGGGAGGCTGGTGAGCACAGAGTGGATGAGTATGATGTTGTAGAGGAGGCGGAACAAAATCTGCACCTGGGATGGCTAGAGGAGCCAGCATCACCTGTGGGGCAGGGAGATATGCTGAATGGTGGAAGAGCTCCATCCAGAGCTGACAGCAGTGTTCCCTCTCCAATTCTGTCTCCCCAGGAGCTGGAGCATAGGCGGAGAGCCAGGATGTCCAAGTTGGAGCTAGAATAGCTCAAGTTTAAGCCAGAGGGAGAAACCGTTTTGGAGGAAATTAGGCTGGTCCTGGAGGGAAAGAAAGTTCTTTCACCTCAGGAGCTCAGTCTGAAGGAGGAGCTGGAGCTGAAAACTGGGAGGGCTGAGTCCAGTTCAGATGGTGGCAGCAAAAGTATAATGTCCAGTACTGAAGAAGAGGTTCACACACCCAGAGACTTGTCTTCTAATTTCAAGGAGGGGGATGACATGAGCCAGTGGACTCAGGCGTATGAGGTTGCTCCAGAGGTGCGCAAGGTCTTTAAGGAGGATTGGGGAACTGGCACAGGGAGTCATATTTCTGGTGGTGGGAGGGACACTCTACTGGCTCTAGAATGGATTGACAGGGAGAAGTGTACCCCCATGGAGGAAGCTCTGGTTGGGGAGTATGGAGTCACCACAGAGGAGGGTAGGCTAAGTTTGGGGACTGTCTCAGCAGATGAAGGATGATGTGGGGTACTTTTTCAAGGCACTGGATGGTTGGGTGAGGAGTAGTATGGTAAACACATGTGAGAGGCTGTACAATTTGAGTGCTAGAGAGCATATTTTCAGTCACGGTTTTCCAGAGCTATACCAACACCTGGTGGAGAGAGCCTGCAAAGGAGGCAGACCTTTTGGTGGATACCAGAGGGTCTGAAGAGGCATTTGGAGTGATCCTAAAGATAGTGGCTTAGGGTTTCCTCAACTGAGGGAGGCGGATGAGGTTCGCAGTAGCCCAGATATATCCCAGTGTAGTGGGATGGGTAGAGGGTCCCATGTCCCTTCACAGGGTAGGAGAAGAGGTTGGGGTAAGCAGAGGCCTAGGTTGCCCAAAACCCAGTCCCAGAACCTGGATTGTTCCCAGAGTGAGCACCAGGAGGGGGGGGGGACGCTAGTCCGTACAGGGAGGCCACCCACTGAGGGGGACCCCATAGTGTCAGGAGAGCTGGGGGGAGCGGCTGTCACAAGCGTCCCACCAGTTCTGGTGACTGGCAGCCCCACTCCGGAAAGAAAGGTGCAGAAGTCCAGATGGATGGGTTAGAGGGGGAGACAGTCCCAAGTGGGAGGACGAGTGGGTCAGGGGTTGTCAGCTCTGAGGTCAGAGCACCCCAGGACTGGCCCTGGTGACACCACTTCTGGCTTGGGAGGGCTCCATGCTATGTCAGATGGACAGAGGGCAGGAGATCCTTGCCATGTAGACTCTTGCACAACATTTACAGTAAGTTTTTCCCTTGGAATGGGTAGGAGTACTCCCATAGAAATCCCAGGCTTGCCAGGTGCATGCTCAACCTAGGGGTACAGTCCCTGGGTTGGGGGACCACTTGCAGGTTAGCACTCCTGAACTGGTGAGAGAATTGTGCAAGATGGCTGACATCAGCACCCTGACAGTTCTATGGTCTGTGGGTACCTCTCCCCCATGGAAGGTACAGGACCCCAGAAGGGAGTACAGGGTGTGGGAGAGCTCACCCTGTCTCCTGTCCAGCCTAAGGTTACAGACTCAGGGCTGGAGGGCCAGTCTCAGGATATCACCCCTGAACTGGTGGGAGGGAGAGTGGTCAAAGGGTGCCAGTCACCTGGGGCTACTGCCCCCACTCTGAGAAACCACAGAGTTTAGAGAGCAGCCCTGGATGGCCTGACGCCTGGCTCTTCTCACTGACAGCTGTCAGTGGCCACTATGAATTGCTGTCCTGGTGGACAGAGTTGCCCTTTGGGTCGGGGCAGGAGTCACACCCCGGGGGTAGAATGGGTCAAACCACAGTGAAGACCATGGTGATACTTTATGCCTACTCTGAGACATTTGTGAGCAAAGTAAGGTTAGGTACAGCACAGAGGGGATCAACATGTGAGGAGAAGGATTTCCCAAGTGTTAGCGTAGTGGGCCCTGAGAGTATGGACAGAGGGATCCAACTGGGTTCAGAGAAGCATAGAACTGGAACGTACCCCTGTTGTTGCAGGCCAGGGTCCATGTTCTATCACCCTAGACAGGGAAGTCCATCAAGGTATTGATTAATCTAATCTGGCTTTAGGCTGAAGGGTGGTTGTGTTGGACCTGGCTTTTTTTTTAGGGTTATCCTCAGACTTTATGCATTCCTCCTGTATTTTTCTGACTTCGTTTTTGGTGGTTTTAGGACTCTGGGAACTTTACCTCTGCTGACCAGTGGTATAGTGCACCCTTTCTAAATTGTATTGGTGATTGGTTTATCCATGATTGCCATATTTGATTTACTAGTAAGTCCCTAGTAAAGTTCACCAGGTGTGCCTAGGGCCTGTAAATCAAATGCTACTAGTGGGCCTGCAGCACTGATTGTGCCACCTACATGAGTAGCCATGCAAACATGTCTCAGACCTGCCACTGCAGTGTCTGTGTTTGCAGTTTTAAACTGCCATGTCGACTTGGCAAGTGCATCCACTTGCCAGGCCCAAACCTTTCCTTTTGCTACATGTAACTTACCCCTAAGGTAGGCCAAAGGCAGCCCCATGGGCAGGGTAGAGTGTGTTTAAAAGGTATGACATGTACTGGTGTGTTTTACATGTCCTAATAGTGAAATACTGCTAATTTTGTTTTACACAATTTCAAGGACTATCTCTCTCATAAGGTAACATGGGATTGCCTTGAAATATTCTTATTTTAAGTTTGGGGTCTCTGAACTCACAATTTAAAAATATATCTTTTGGTGAATTTGGTTTTTAAATTATGTCTTTGAAAAGGCCACTTTTAGAAAGTGGCCATTTTCTTGCTTAACCATTCTGTGCCTCTTCCTGTCTGTAGAATCCACGGCTGGGTTAGGATGACAGTTGGGCTCTTGTGTATTTGCTCTAGACAGTCACACAAAGGGAGCTGAGGTGTGCCCTGCATATCCTGATGGGCCATCACTAGGCTGATGGGCCTTCCTGAGCTAGAGTGGTGGGAGGAGTTGTCACTGACACCTGAATAGGGCTGTGCCTGTCCTCACACAATGCTGTCTCCACCCCTCTGTAGTGTGTCTGGAGCCAGGTCATTGAATGGCAGGGTCTTGTGCACTACAAAGACTTTCCTTTGAAGTTTGCCTACTTCAAAGGAAGAAAGAGGTATAAGTAATGGACCTCTGACACTCTCAAATCAAAACAATTCTGGACAAAAGACATTCTGCTGGAAGAAGAGCTGGATGCTGTAGGAGGGACTGTCACTCTGCCTGTTTCTTTGTTCGGCTGGCCTGCTGCTTCCTGTTTCTGTCCTGAGAGAGAACGGACTGGACTTTGCTCTCTGAAACCTGCTTCCAAGTTTCTCCAAGGGCTTGTGCATTCTGCCTTCTGTTAAGAAGTCTCAAGGCCAACAAAGAATTAATCTACTTTTTGCTAACACCACCTGGACTTCTCTGCTGGGAGTCCTGATTGCCAAGTGGTGCCAGTTCAAGTTCCTGGGCCACTGGAATTGTGTGGCTGGTGCTGCAACCCAAGAAAAGCAACATCGATGCCGTCCGTGACGCCGTTGCCGAGGGCACCCCTTGTGAAGAGCATGACACGCCGCCCCGACACACACGCAGTCCTGGTGTTTCCCACAACAGCAACTTATTAACTTCGACTTCATCATCGAGGCCGCTGCCTGCACCGGAGTCATTGGCACCACTCATGAAGCATGACTCACCCCCATGACCGACAATGCAGCCCTGATGCCTGTCGACGCCAGCGCCTCAACCCATCATTGCAGAGTCAATAACTTATGTGGGTGACCTCCCAAACTCATCAACACCTTCGTAAGGAATAATGCATTGCCGCCAACGCAGCTCCACCTCACCTGAACAATAAGGAACTAACACCCAACCTCCCCTGCGTAGCAGTAAGAAACTGACGCCTCACCTTCCCTGTGGCAGTAAGGAACAGATGCCGCACCGGCACCATCTCCGCATCACCCTGCCGACGTCTTTGGTTTCATCACTTTAAAGGTACTGTTACTTTGAGGTTCATGTGAATCCGTGGCCAATCCACGCTCCTTGCGGATTGTGTTGGATTAATACCTATCACGACGTCGAGATAGCCCCGGTTGGAGCTATTGTTTTCTATGAGCTATATTTTTACAGTAATCTTTCTATAAGTGATACCTCGATTTGTGTATGTTGGATGTTTGTCGTTTCGGTCTCATTTGATTCAGATAAATATTGGCTATTTATCTAAACTGGTGTAGAGTCCTTTTGTAGTGTTTTCATTTGGTTACTGTGTGCATATGTACAAATGCTTTACACATTGTGTCTGGGATAAGCCTGACTGCCCGTGCCAAGATACCCAGGGGGTGAGCAGAGGTTATCTTACAGTGTACTCCTTTTATCCTGACTAGAGTGAGGGTCCCTACCTGTACAAGTTACAAGCCACTGGCAGCTAGAGACCTCATTTCTAACAATAGGTAAAAAGTAAAAGTTACCACGCCATATATGACACTTTCATCCAGTCCTAGGTTTTGGGCCAGCAGCATTTTCCATGAAGGGTTGTTAAACTTTTTCTTAAACCGTATACGTAAAATGCAAGGTCTTGCAATACTAGTTCATATTGTCTGTCCACTAAAGAACTGGTTCAATGCATCTCACAAGACATAGGCCACTTGCCTGCTATACCCATGAACAGATGAATGAAAAAACCATGCGCGTATTTATGAATTTGAAAATTTAACATGTTTTGTTTTGCTTCTTTAGATTGCTTTCTGTTTCTTCAGCCCTTTCCATTCGAAAAACAGTTCATATTTAATAAGAGTTTCACATGGTTTCAATCACTGTGATCAATTTATGAATTTCATTAGCGACTTTAAAATCTGATAAGTTTGCCAAAAAACATGAAGTCATCATTTAGTATACATTAACTGTTGATAGTTTTTCCAGATCCATTAGGAATTGATTTACTTTGTTTGGTATGTTAATTAAGTTGTATACAATACTTTGCTTGGTATGTTAATTGAGTTGTATCACAGTCCACGAAGATAACAAAGCTGCTGCAAGACTCAGAAAACAAGCATTGGCAAAGTCATGTCAATAGGTCTAGAGATTGCTGCCAGGCTTTTGGATTTGCCAATGCCTTTTTCATTTCTGAATAGTTTTTGTGAAGTTTTAATACGAAACCATTCAAAAGTGACTCAACATTAGTCTACACAACTGTGAACACCGGGGAGGTGGGTACATGAAAATTATTTTTGTACTAAAGTTTTACAAAAACCACTGACGGGCGGGTGGCTAGTTGTACGCACGTGCTTACATGAGTATTCAGTCCTGCCAAGTACCACGCATTAGGCGGTAGACTAACGCATTTCAGTGTGGTGCTCCGCATCACTGCACTGAAATGCATTGTCACACATTTATAGCGCCTCAGCTGTCTGCCTGAGCGTTGCTACGTAGCTCCTCCACTAATAGGCAAAGCTTTAGCTGAGATAATGTGCTCTGCGTGCCAGTTGAGGCAGGATTGGGGGCTGGCTCAGCTCTCCGCTAGCAGCAGTGTCTACGTTTCACTGATACCGCAGCAATTTAAATTTCACAAATGACGTCACCTCACGAGAGTCTTCAGTGTTGATCTAGTTTTCCAAATCAACAATAGGTGGGCCTGGCACCTTGCGGTGCGAGGGGACCCCAGTTGAAGTTTTTTGGCAGGCGCAGCCTGAGTCGGTAACCGCTCGCTGCAGTGTGCCTCGCGCGCTCAGGCGTAATCATGCTGCAGACTGACCCGGAACGCGGCGGCCGCAGAAGAGTGGTGGTGCGGTACTCAGCAGCCTACACTAGACCAGTGCAGCTGCGATGAAGAGCAATGCTGCATGAGTTGGCCAGTGTCCTGGACCGTGGCGCTGCTCGCGCCAGACTGGCAGGGACAGTGTGACAGGGGGAGTTGTCACGGCTGGCCCGGCCCGTACTGACATGGTGCTCGCTGACACAAAGTAAGTGTCACTGTATTAATCTTTTCCCGCTTCCTAATTTAATTCAGTCCCTTAAAGTAAAAGTTAACACCTGAGCAATGTGCAGCAGAGTCACACGGCAGGCTGCACAAAATTCTGTTCAGCCATGTTTCCAGTCTGGGCCACCAGCTGAGGGCGTGCTGAATGACGATTAAAAAAACGCCTTGTCCTCGTGTTACTGGGCCTGTGCAATAGTCATGCAGTGCTGGTTTTGGCATGTCATCGTTACTTTTCACTATAGGTGGTGGCAATGTATTATACGAAAACATTACTTTGCATTTTCTCCTTGTCGCCTGCCCTTAGGCCTGCCGAGCACGACACTTACGTTGGTCTGCGCTGCGAGTTTGTGTAGGCGGCTCTGGCTCGGCACAGGATGTTTTCCCTACCTGCACCTGCCTCCTTCAGCCTATCTGGACATAATCGACCGGCCGGAGGGATCTAAATTTCACCCTTACCAGTGAAGCCCACCAGCTACGTCGTTTGTCCCTGTCTGGAGAAGAGGCGGGCTGTAACTGCATCCCTAACCTGAGGTGGGAGAGAGACACCACAGCAGAGAGGCTGCCTGTCATGGGGCCAGCAGCCCTACAAGAACCTCAGAGAGCACAGCTGGCCTGAGAGGAGCCGAGCGCTGTAGTGTGAGAGTTACTGCTCAGCTGCAAGGCCATCTCGTCAGTGTGCAGCGGTCTGGGGTAGGCAGCTGTGGTAAACTTCCTCACAAACTATTTTACTTCAATATTATCACTACGAGGCCCTCCTGCAAAGTTACTGCCCTTCCATTTCTGGTACTTTTCAGCAGTTTTAAGGCCTTCTTAGAGCTTCTCGTTGCTCAAATAGGTGTAATTTGTGATATTTATATGTTTCCCTTGTCTTCATTGCTTGATTTTGCTCGCGCGAAAGTGTCACTCATAATTGTCGAATGTCACTCATAATTACACTAAAATTATGAAAAGGTCACACATAGGAATCTGAAACCTTGGCAACTATGAGTATTCACTTTTGTAAAATTAAGAAATCACAGATTGCTGCTTATGTGTGCACGTGTGAACAAATACACATGCGTTGGCAGCCATCTTTGAATAGTTTTTATAAAAGTAAACTAAATTGAAAGATAGGCGCCCTTGCATGCAGATTAAATGTTTTATTGTGAAAAAGAATGAATAATGCATGCAATATGCATGTGAAGACATGAAACTTGTGATTTCCCTAGTAGCAGTGTTGGGGCAGGTGCGGCCACTCATTTCAGGAATATAAACATTGTCTAAAAGCCAAAATATTTTTTTAATGTAAAAGCACATATTGAACCAGTAGTCCCTGCCACAGAAGGGTACTGCTTATTAAGTGGCTGATATAGGGTCACCCTTTGCCTCTGAGATAAGCTGTAGTGAGCGGACGCATAATATGAATGACAGTACAGCATTCCAGTGAATGAAGAGGGCTAATTGAAAGCCCCTTTATGTATATATGCATAGTATATATTTAAAAAAACATACATTCGTGGCTAAAGCCAGATCTAAAATCACAGTCACACACATCATCCTGAATTATTTCACACTACTGAACTATCAAATATTTTCCATTAACAAGGAAAGTCTTTAGTGGGAGCCACGCAATATACCATGGCATTGCAACAAGACTCGAAACAGCTGAATCGCTCATCAGGTAAGGACATGTAGGTGCTGATTCACAAAAGTATTTATGAGTACGGTGAGGAAAACTACAGGAGTACTCTTTAAGGTACTGTTACATTCCTTTGTGAATCGTCCAAAAACATTCAACTCCCTATTAGTAAAATTGCAGAAGTCGCATTGCCTTCGATTAGTACTAATTACATATGAATACTAAACTGACTATTCCCATTTTATTCCTATTTTAGATATTTTGGGATCAATCCATCCATGCATGTAAAAGTATGTAAACACGTATGAATTTATATACTCATAAATGTCTTTGTGAATAAGCGAATAGTTGCCACATGTCAGCAAATGCCTGTCTTTGAAAGGTAGCTTTCAAAACATTACTCTGTTTGTACTAGTGCTAAATCCATATTTCCACTAATCTGGCTTCTCAGCTTTGGCTTCACATGACCAAAAGTGCCATTTTTAAAGCTTGCTGCCTTTCTCACAATGCCTTCTATTACCAAAATCCAACTTAATTGTACTGAGTTCTCACTCTACTAAGATCATCTCTACCCAACCATTTGGCTGTCTCCAGAGTGTGATGCTCTTGTATGGATGGTCATGCCTTCTTGGGGTCGTATTATGCATTGTGATTGTTTGCGCCCGGCGCACCTTTTAAAACGTGCGCCGGACACAAATAATCACAATGCGCCCTTTTATGTTGTATGGTCTCGCACTGCCCCCAGGGCAGCGCATACATGTGCAAACACGGAGCAGCAGCTCCGTGTTTTCACAGTGCAGGTGGCACCTGCCTGCACTTTTACAGGGTAATAGAGATCCCCTTGCAGGTGGGTGCAGTCAGTGACTGTACCCGCATGCAAGGGGATGTCTGGGGGGGTCCATGGAGAGGGCAGAGGGCTGCTGAGGGCTGCCACCTTTTAATTGGCGCACTGTCAGTGCACCTCGTGAGGGCTGTTTTGACTCTGCGCCCGCGTCTATAATATGGCGCGGGTGCAGAGTCAAAGGAATTCCCTCATTTGCATAGGGCACGCCCCTATGTAAATGAGGGAACACCCTCTGAAGGTAGCGCTGGCGCTTTAAGTGCACCAGTGCTATCGGTATTAGAGAAGGGGACGCACAACCGTCTGCGCCCCCTTCTATAATACCAAAGTGCCCCGGGGGTGCGCAAAGAGAGCGCAAATGCCCGTTGCGCCCCCGAGGCACTTAGTGTAATACGGCCCTTGGTGCTTACCTCTAAGGCATAGAATATTCTAAGCTTTCATCAAAGATCAAAGGAAAATCACTGCAATGCAAAGAAACTTACAACAGTGCTCTTCTACACTTCTCTGAAATTCAAGGTTGTCTTGCCAGATCTATAGCTCTTCCACTTGCATTAAGATAGTGCTCTGACATCCAATAGGTCTACAGCTATTTTATACTTGGAGATACATTTACAATGATTGGCAATTTTGGGTGTGTGCTTGTGTGGATGAGTGAGTGAATGATTGTAAGAATCATGCAACAGATCGATAACTGAGCACATGGATGGATGAATGAGTGAGTGATGGGCTGGATGAAAAAATATTGGTTGGGTTTATGGATGGATCGTTGGGTGAGTGAGTGAGTTGATGATTGGATGTAGACATCAATCTTACAGGCTGAGGCCCACGACAGCAGTAGTAGCATTGAACCAGAGCCGGCTACCCCCATGACTGGAATGCTTACATTACATAAAGAAATACCGCTATCTGGTCATGAAAAAAATGTAATCAGGATTGGGAACTAATATGCCAAGGATCCCTACAACATGTGGAAAAACACTACAATTGTGCCACTGCAAGTATTTAGCATGCATGAATACCATCACTATGTCAGGAATTGCTGCTATGATGCATGTTTAGATTTGCCCCATGACTCAGACCTCTTTAGCACTTTTTTAGGTTTATTTATCACTCACTAAGCCTCAGACAATACACCAACATCCCTCAGTAATAATCAGGTCATACAGATATTTGCAGCAAAACTCAGAAACCTTGTGCAGGTACCCAGATTTCTACTATAACTCATGAATCCTAAATGCATGCCCACATTTCTACCATCATTTCTTAGGGCCTGATTTAGATCTTGGTGGTCTAACTGCCTCCAGCCACAGCAGCGGTTTCAAGTACTCCGTCAAGCTAACGGGGGTCCACCCGCGGTAATTAGCTGTATGCTGGCTGAATCTCCATCCGCATTAAACAGAGTGTTTACCGCCGCATACGCAGTTCACCGCTGCCGACGCAGCAGACTCCAATACAGGTGAATAGTACTCCATTGCCATCAGGGTGGTGGGATTGCACCAAGCCAATTTAAATTTCACAGTTGTGCTGACTAGTCTTCCAGCGGATGGGTGCCGATGGAGTGACTCCATCGGGTGACGCAGTTAACATCGGAATGTACCTGCCGCTGTTGCTGGATGCTAACAGCACACACCTGATGTATTTTGGCCAATTGTTTGCGCCTGCATACAACACGATAACACACTTCATGTCAGATCATGGTCTTTTGTGCCATTCCACTGCACCAAGACATTTTCTAGCAGAGATTTTGCCAGTTAAGTGAGGTTATTTTGCTGCTTTTCCCTGATTCTTGCCCCTTTTTCTTTTTTTATGTATTTCCTTGTATTTAATTAATTTGATTTCATCACATTCCTTTGGATTATGCCAGGGTACAAAAATCCACATTTCACTGAGGGAGAATTGTCAGTCATGGTGGATGAAATCATATCATAAGAGTAGAGACATTTATTTGGAGCCCAAGTCCAAAATACACCCCTATCTCAGAAAAGGGAAATGTGGTAGTTAGAAATGGGGGTCTCTAGTTGGCAGAGGTATGCACCTTGTTCATGTAGAGACCCTTCCTTCTAGTCAGGGTAAGGGGATTGCACGTCCAAAATAATCCCTGCTCACCACCCTGGTAGCTTGGCATGAGCAGTCAGGTTTATCTCAGAGGCAGTGTGTAAAGCATTTGCACATAATATACAGTAATACAGTGAAAACACTACAAAAGGACACCGCACCAGTTTTAGAAAAACAGCCAATATTTATCTGTGTAAAACAAGATCAAAACAATAAAAATCCAACATACATTAATCAAGATATGAATATTCCAAAACTAGATTTGAAATACACTTCCTTGAAGTCAACAGCTCCATCCGGGGCTATCGCGGCGTCGTGAACAAACAAATTCAACAGTTCAGGCCGACCGTGGCGTCGCGGGCCAGCTACCATGTCAGGAAGACCCGCAAACAGTACCTTAGAACAGGGCATCATGGACCTTGCTATGAGCTCCGAAGAGGCAGCGTCGGTCCCAGAAGTCGGTGCAGGATTCATCGGGCCCTTGAAGTCACACGCATTGCAGATCGAACTCTGTGTGGTTGAAGTCAGGAGCGCCAGCGTCAGCAGGCGTCAGGGCTGCGGTGTGAAGTGTAGTGTTGGGGTGTGCGGTGCCCTCAGGTCACGTGCAGGCAGCGGCTCGGTGACTGCATCCAGCAGCGGCGGTGAGACCAAGGATGCAAAGTTGGACGGTGCTCGTTGCAGTGCTGGCAGGTCACGATGCAAACAGCAGCGTTGTCGTTGCAGAAGCGCTGTGTTCGGTAAACGATCTGGAGTCGATGGCGCTGGTAGGCCAAGGCTGTGATGTGGGACGGGAAGGAGCGTTGAGTAATTTATGAACAGTGCCCCCAGGCAATGGTGCAGGCAGCAATGTCAATGTCAGCGTGGAGCGAATGTCCTAGTGTTATGAGGGTGGTGATGTGAAGCGAGGCGGTGCGAAGTGTGGTGCTCTCAGGACACAGTGCAAGCAGCGGCTCGGTGGCGGCATTGGGTGTCGTCATTGGTGAGACTAGGGTTGTGGTGCAGAGCGGGGCAGTGCTCTCTGCAGTGCCAACAGGTCACGGAGCTGGCAGCGGCATCGTTGATAGCCTCGTGTTGCTTTTTCTTCTGTTGCAGCACAGAACACACAGTCCACAGTGCTGGTAGATGATCTTGTAGTCTCTGCTGTTCCTGAGACTTCGTGAACAGGGGGCAAGCGCTAACTCAAGCTTTGGAAAAACTCAGAAAAATAAGTTGCAGAAAGTCCAGTCCAGTCTTTTCACTGCCCAAGACAGAAGCAACCACTGCAGGCTAACACAGCAAAGCACACAGCAAAGTGGTAGTTCCTCCTCGCAGCTTCTCTGGCTCTTCTTCTTGGCAGGCTCCTTAGTCCAAATGAGTTCTAAAGGAGTCGATGGCACTGGTAGGCCAAGGCTGCAATGTGGGACGGGGCGGTGAGTCGAGTAATTTATGAACAGAGCCTCCAGGCAATGGTGCAGGCAGCGACGTCAATGTCAGTGTGGAGCAAATGTCCTAGTGTTTACGAGGGTGGCAATGTGAAGCGAGGCGGTGCGGAGTGTGGTGCCCTCAGGACACGGTGCAAGCAGCAGCTCGGTGGCGGCATTGGGTGTCGTCATTGGCGAGACCAGGGTTGATGTGCGGAGCGGGTGGTGCTCTCTGCAGTGCCAACAGGTCACGGAGCCGGCAGCTGCATCATTGACGGCATCCTGTTGCTTTTTCTTCTGTTGCACCACAGAACATACAATTCACAGTGCTGGTAGATGATCTTGAAGTCTCTTCTGTTCCTGAGACTTCGTGAACAGGGGCCAAGCTCTACCTCAAGCCCTTGGAGGAACTCAGAAAAATAAGTTGCAGAAAGTCTAGTCCAGTCCTTTCACTGCGAAGACAGAAGCAGCCACTGCAGGCTAACACAGCAAAGTGGTAGTTCCTCCTCACAGCTTCTCTGGCTCTCTTCTTGGCAGGTTTATTAGTGCAAATGAGTTCCAAAGTTCTGGGGTCAGGGCCCAAATATTTGTACTACTTTTCCCTTTGAAGTTTTAGGTAGAAAGTCTCTGAGTTCAGTAGAAACCAGTTATGTCCTCTCTAGTCCAGCTTCACTACAGGAGGTAGAGACAACATTTTGAGGAGCAGACACAGTCTATTTAGGCGCTTGTGAAAACTCCTGCCACCACTCTAAATGCAGAAAGGTCTATTCAGCCTGGCTATGAGTCACCCAGGAAAGGTATAATAGATTAGGCCGAACACAGCACTTCCATGCAATTCCTCAAAGTGTGGTGCTCCCAGGTATGCCATATGGGTGGAAAATGGCGCCTTGCCATCAATGAACAAGGCTGAAGGGCAGCCAAAACGTGTTTGATCGCACAACATTAAACACTTGAAAACTTCCCTGGCAGCGTTGTTTTCCTTGTTGTGTGCGAAGAGTTGGTGATATATATATCTCACTGGTTTGCAAAGAAACCCGTTCACAATCAATCGTATGTTTCTTGTAGCCTCCAGAAAAAAAATTACTCTTTCGTACTCGCAGGGGTGGCTATTCTGCAGGCACACGCAGGCAGAGATACCAAGTAGACTGCTATTGTTACGAATCTCCATAGACACATACACCTTCACAATAGCTACCATTTATGTTCCCAACGACCATCAAGAAACCTTCCTGTTGGAGGCCATGGCCGGGTGATGGTCACCCCAGACACTGACACTCTACTAGGGGGGGCTTTAATTTGGTGCCGGATGCTCACATGGACAGATCATCTCAAAGGACAGAGCAGACCGGGGCATTCACTACGGCTGGCCTTCAATGGTTGAGTGACATGGGGCTGGTTGACATGTGGCAATAGCACCACCCGACAGTAAAAGGTTACACGTTCTAATCAGCGTCTCACCAAACATATGCCAGAATAAACCTCTTCCTTACCTCGCTGCGCCTGATAAATGCAGTCACAGGGGTAGATAGAGGTGCTGCTGCCCTCTCCGACCATGCCCCCTCTCCATAACTCGCATCCCCCACAGAGCGCATCAACATGGCGCCTTAACCATAGGCTACCAACATACGATTCATTCACAATTGAAATTGCTGGCACAATTCGCACCTTTCTCGACACTAACAATACCCTGGACACTCCCACTGCTCACCTTTGTGACACTTTGAAGGAAGTAGTGAAGGGCGCCTTTATATCTATCTCCGCTAGGCTCAACAGAGATAGAAAGGCTAAGAGGGCTGCATTGGAGGGACGAGTGAGGGGCTTGGATGAGGCCCATACACAATCAGGCTAACCTAAAATACGGCGCCATCTTACATTGGCTCACGAAGAACTTAAAGCTTTAGATATTGATAAAGCAGAATACGCACTATTGCGCACAAAGCAGACATTTTATGTCGGGGGCATCAAGGCAGGGTGACATGTAGTACACCAGCTATGGGCCCAAGCTCTCAAGTAGAGAATAACAGAAATTGAGGGGCTGCTGAGGGACAAGGTACATAAGGACGCACAAATTGCACAGGAATTTGAACACTTCTATTCCGCACTGTATATGGCAGGGGCGCTAGACATGGAGGATGCTACTACATATCTGGCCCAGGTCCCAGAAGAACGCATCTCCATGGACAATGCTGCCCAACAGGACAGGGAAATTCAGCTCACTGAGGTACTTTCAGCTATAACCAGCTTGCAGCCAGGAAAGGCACCTGGACAAGATGAATACACCTTGCAGTTTTACAAAACATTTGCCAATACTCTAGCAACCATATTGGTCCACTTGTACAACTCCGTTAGCACTTCAGGTACACTTACGGATAACATGAGGGATGCTGCTATTACCATTCTCCCCAAGCCGGGGAAAGACCCGGCGTATTGTGCTTTCTATTGCCACATATCTTTACTGAATGTTGACTGTTAGAAATGGGATTTCTGGTTGGCTAAGGCTTGCGCCAAAGCCAAGCAGAAACCACCACTCTAGTCAGGGCAAGAGAGTTACACACCCAAGATAACCCCTGCTCACCCCCTTGGTAGCACGGCACGAGCAGTCAGGCTTATCCCGGAGGCAATGTGTAAAGCGTTTGCGCAACACACACACAGCACAACACCCCAGGCACACCACAAAAGGAACTCCACACAAGGTTATATATAAAAATAGCCTTTGTATTATCATAAAACACATAAGAATAGCACTCACATACAATACGCTGTGCCAACTGGCACGGGACAATATTTACAGGGGATTATGTACACATGACAGGGCCACGTGGACCACTGTCAGAACCCTCACTTAGTAAAAGGTAATAGATGTAGAACACATAATAAATGTAGGACATATCAGAAAAGTACAACCAGTAATCACTGGCAACCACTGTACTTAGCATCAGCCTGTAACATAAACCACATTATGCACAGCATCACATTAGGCGCAAAACCTTATGCGCCAACCTCACCACCCTAAACCCATTATGCAATTATCTCTCCAGTCTAAACGCATTAGACAATAACATCCTAAGTATAAATCACATTAGGAAATAATCTCAGGGGAAAATAGCTCACAACCTAAACGCATTAGGAAGTAATAACCTCACAAGCATAGAAACCACATTTTTAGAGGTATGAAACAGGGTGCGTAAACCATAGTAAATGCATCACATTTCCTAGCACCACATACTCACAGTAGCACATAACCTCATAGTAGAAAGAACCTTAGCAGAGGTATAAATCACATTAGCCTATAAATCCTAGGAAAGAGGCTTCACTAACACCCAAATCACATTAGGGCCTGGCGCCCTATAAACCTAGCGGTCCCCTTGGCCAACTGGCCATCTCACGAGGGGCTCAAATGCCCTATGTCCAAAAGTCAGGGCGCGCTGCAAGGGCAGCGAGAGTCAAGGATGCGCAATCTGCGCAGGCCTAAACGGTGCAGCTGGCACTAAGTGCTGCGCAGCTGTGAATGTCAGGGGCACAGGAGTGCATCTCACTCCTAACTTCAACATGTCCCCTAAAAGAAAGAATAACCTAAACGTTGCAGCTGCCCACTACTTGCTGGGCAGCTGTAAATATTCAAATGAGGCCTGGGCTCTCAATGGCCCTTTAAACAAATATGCCCAACGTTGCAGCTGCCCACTGGCCGGTGGGGCAACTGTGCAAATATAGCCAAACGGGGGAAAGCACGGGCCCCTCTGGGCCATCTAACAACAAAGATGCCCCCAAGATGCAAATATGGCACTGGCACTACGCATGCCGTCTGAGCCCCACTCCGGGACTCTTATCAACCACAAAATGCCCCCATGATGCAGCTGCCCTCTAGCAGGCGGGGCAGCTGTACAAATGGCCAAAAATGGAAGAAGCACGGGCCCCCCGTGGGCCTCGGGACCCCCACTGGGTCCCTAAAAACAAATATGCCCCATCGGTGCAGCGGTCCGCCATGGCGGTACCGCTGGGAATACTCAAGGAGGCTCTGGCACCTCTGTGCCTCGGGGGAGCAACTACGGGGGCAGGCACCGATAGCGTGCCTCGACACACACCCCCCTCCCCACCAGGCTCCACTCACCGGACTTCCTCTCTGGCTTCACCCGGACTCCTCTCGGCGCTGGGGAGGCTGGATCAGGCTGTCTTCTGGCACTGGGGCTCCCAACAGCACACGGGAGCCCCGCTCAAACCCCCGCTGCCTCTCATCTTCACCCGGGCCCCCTCCTGGGACTCGGGACTCGTCATGGGCACTCGGGGAGGCGGGGTAGGCTCCCGTCCTCCTCAGGTCGCAGCCCAGCTCCCGGCCGCATTCTTCTCTTCACCCGGGCCCCCTCCTGGGACCCGGGACTTCTCTTGGGCACCGGTCCAGCGCGGGGTGGGCTCCCGCCTGGATTCTCTCACTCTCCTTCACCAGCGGCGTGCGCGCGACTTCCCTCGAGAAAACGGAAGTCCCGCCCGCCGTCAGGCCCTACGTTGCCTGACTTCCGGTTTCGGCCGAACGGGGCCGCAGCGGTGATTCTTCTTCTTTGGGGCAAAGTCGCGGGGTAGGCACCCGCGCAGTTTAAATAAAAGTTTGCACGGCGGCCAGGCGGGGTGGGCACCCGCAATTGACTCAAATACGCGGGGTGGGCACCCGCGTTAATTATAAAACAAAACGAAGTTGCAGGGTGGGCACCTGCAAGGCCAGCAATCTCGGGGGAATCCCTACGCTGGGGATTCCCTCATGGCGGAAGGCAGCTCGGCGCCGCGAAGCCCACGCTCTCCATCAGCTGGGCCAATCACAAGGCAGCGCTGGTGCTAAAAAGGTTGCCTAAAAGCCCTGGATAAAATAAAGCTAAAGGTCCCAGGGGTCTTCCAGGCATCAAGGGCAAGGCAGGGCCCAGGGCTAACAGAAATTAAGCCAAAGGGTTCCAGGGCATAGCTGGGCCCAGGGAGGCAGCCCTCCTGGCAAGTCCTCCTGGGCCCCAGCAGCAGCACGCCCTGCAGGAATCAGGATCCACAAGCAAGAACATTTCCATGGGGTCACAGCCCCTTCTTTTATACACCAAAACCCCTTTGTGTTAGAGTGCAGGGCATGGGGGAACCAGATGCAACTGGTTCAGGGAAGTTTTGGAGCACTTTGTTTTGCCCAGCTCCTCTTCCCTTTCACAAGACAGGCTAGGGACATCAGACGCACCACAGGAGGTGGAGCCAGCATTGTACAGGGCAGGCAACATCCTATTCAGGGTCAGGGGATCTCTCCTCCCACCACTCTCAGCTCAGGTGTCCCATTCAGCCTAGCGCTGACTCACCCTGCCCCTCCTGCAGCCACACACACCTCCCAGCTCCTGTCACTCACAGAGCCAGACATGTAATCCACATCAGGCAGGCAGACACAGAGCACACATAAATGCCAACTTCTAGAAGTGGCATTTCTCTACCAGCCACTATAAATCTGCGCACACCATTGCGCAGCATTTATTCTCACGAATTCAGACATACTAGACTTGATCATGCTGCACCTCTCATAACAGGAATTACCACTGACACACTCATCCTCAATGCATTCCTATGGGAGGCAGGTCAATCTCACTAAATGTGCACAGCGCGCGCACGCACTTGGCACTGGACCACAGTGCTAAAGTGCCCAGAGGTCTAAAATCACCAACACTATGCAGGGAAAAGGCTAACGGACAGGCAAAAAGTTCAGGGGTGAACCTGCCAAAAAGGGCCAGGTCCAACACAACCCCCTACCAGCCAAAACGCAGGGTAGACCAATCACCACCGTGATGGGCTTCCCTGCTTGGGGCGATAGAACACGGACGCGGGCCCGCAACTGCAGGGACACCCTCCAATCCTACGCCATTTGGAACCCATCTAAGAGAAAAAAAAACGAAAAACAAAACTCAGGACCAACTAGGCTACCCCACCGGTACTCCTTAGTTGTCCACGGCCAGGACCAGGCCCTAGGCCACCCAGATGCCACTGGTCCTTGCCAATCCACAGAGTGGGGGGCAGTAACCCCTGGCATACAATAGCCATTCTCCACTCTCCCTCAGTGTAGTTCCAAACTACCACTGATCCCTCAACCTAGTTTCCGCACCCTCAGGCTGACCAGAAGTCACGGGCGAAGCATCTCCTCACCCTACCTCTCTTCTGGGGTTACGCACCCTCCCAGGAGAAGCACCCACCAGAACACAACTCTCCCACCAGTTCAGGACCTCTCTCCATCAACTGGTCTACCACCTGGGATCCAAATTCACCGGATGCACCGGGGTCAGAGGCGAGGACTCCCTCCCTCTGCACCCCCTTCCAGACTCCGATACCCTCCCAACTGGAGTGGTACCCCCTAGAAGGCAAACCGGCCAGGACACTGACTACAGTCGCCCTGCCGTCCAGATCCGGAAACACCGGCTACTGGCTCCCCAACCCAGGGACGTACCTCTTGGGTCAGATGCCTGGAAAACCAGGACTTCACAAGGGTGACACATCCCTAGCGTGTCATGTGACAGTCTGCCTGGCGCAGAGCTCACGACCTCCTGTCCCTCTGACAGTGCGTGAAGATGCTCCAGGACAGAAGTGGCGCTCACCATGGTCAATCATTGGCGGCTCAGCCCTTCTGGCTGGCCCCTGACCCACTGGTCCCCACTGGGGACTCTTTCCCCCTCTCAACCCTCGAAACCGGACCCCACCTGCGTTCAGGGGGGTACTACCTCACAATTGCCCGGAGAACCAGGACTTCCTGGGAGCACATATACTCTCCCGAGGGTGACACCTCACTAATGTGTCATGTGACAGTCTGCCTGGCGCAGAGCTCACAACCTCCTGTCCCGCTGACAGTGCGTGAAGATGCTCCAGGACAGAAGTGGCGCTCACCATGGTCAATCATTGGCGACTCAGCCCTTCTGGCTGGCCCCTGACCCACTGGTTCCCACTGGGGACTCTTTCCCCCTCTCACCCCTCAAAACTGGACCCCACTCGCGTTCAGGGGGGTACTACCTCACAATCGCCCGGAGAACCAGGACTTCCTGGGAGCACATATACTCTCCCGAGGGTGACACCTCACTAATGTGTCATGTGACAGTCTGCCTGGCGCAGAGCTCACGACCTCCTGTCCCTCTGACAGTGCGTGAAGATGCTCCAGGACAGAAGTGGCGCTCACCATGGTCAATCATTGGCGACTCAGCCCTTCTGGCTGGCCCCTGACCCACTGGTTCCCACTGGGGACTCTTTCCCCCTCTCACCCCTCAAAACTGGACCTCTGCACCCTCCCAACTGGAGCGGTACTGCCAGACACTAGAACTGCTGGAGGTCTGATTACAGGCACTCCCAGCTCACCTAAAACGGGAAAAACCACCTCGAAGAACGGTCCAACAGGACAGACTAGGCTCCCTACCTGGTGTTCCCTCATGGAACCAACCAGTACTGGAGACTGAGGTGCGGGCACTTCGGGACACAGCCCAATCTCACTCCTTCTCCTGCGAGACAGGATGTGAGTCCCTACAACCTCCTCACTATAAGGGCACCTAGCTGGGCTACTCTGAACCATCTTAAACCGCGAGGGTTATCGAGACACCTGCACCATTCTTCTAGGGTCACTCCCCAACACGGAAAACAACCAATCACTCGAACATCCAGTGCATCACAACATTCATCCACACTCCCCCACAAGACTGGTGAGACATATTCTTACTGTCCCTGAATCTCAACCTGCCCCCTCCTTAACCGGGAACCAGGTACCATCCTCGGGGAACTGGGAATGGGACATCCTGCACTGGACTACATATCGCTGCCACCACTGGATCCCACCCATCTGGGGATTCCAGAAAACTTACACCGCACTTACGGGATGATCTACCCTTCCGAGCTAGTGACTCCATGCCAATTAAGTTACCACTGTAGGCCAAACCTAGAAATAGCAGACAGCACAGGGGCAGTAACAACTCCTTCAGCTTCAGGCCAACCCAAGGACTAGCAGACAGTACAGGGGCGGTAACAACTCCTTTAGCTTGCGCTGCAGGCCAAGCCCATAAATAGCAGTCTGCACAAGGGCAGTACAAAACTCCTTCCGCTTCAGGCCAACCCCATAAATAGCAGTCTGCACAAGGGCAGTACAAAACTCCTTCAGCTTCTCTGGTTTCTGTCCTTGGCAGGACACCCAACTCATGGTGCAACAAGAACACACATTTCAAAAATGAAATGACACTTAAACAAACTTAGAACAATAATCCCCTTCCATGTGACTATCTAAAATGCAGAGCTTTGTAGTGCAGCCAGTTGTCGCCGTGGTACTGCGCAAACGCAAGTCCTAATCCCACCGCTGATCACCAATGTTAGAAATGGGATTTCTGGTTGGCTAAGGCTTGCGCCAAAGCCAAGCAGAAACCACCACTGTAGTCAGGGCAAAAGAGTTACACACCCAAGATAACCCCTGCTCACCCCCTTGGTAGCACGGCACGAGCAGTCAGGCTTATCCCGGAGGCAATGTGTAAAGCGTTTGCGCAACACACACACAGCACAACACCCCAGGCACACCACAAAAGGAACTCCACACAAGGTTATATATAAAAATAGCCTTTGTATTATCATAAAACACATAAGAATAGCACTCACATACAATACGCTGTGCCAACTGGCACAGGACAATATTTACAGGGGATTATGTACACATGACAGGGCCACGTGGACCACTGTCAGAACCCTCACTTAGTAAAAGGTAATAGATGTAGAACACATAATAAATGTAGGACATATCAGAAACGTACAACCAGTAATCACTGGCAACCACTGTACTTAGCATCAGCCTGTAACATAAACCACATTATGCACAGCATCACATTAGGCGCAAAACCTTATGCGCCAACCTCACCACCCTAAACCCATTATGCAATTATCTCTCCAGTCTAAACGCATTAGACAATAACATCCTAAGTATAAATCACATTAGGAAATAATCTCAGGGGAAAATAGCTCACAACCTAAACGCATTAGGAAGTAATAACCTCACAAGCATAGAAACCACATTTTTAGAGGTATGAAACAGGGTGCGTAAACCATAGTAAATGCATCACATTTCCTAGCACCACATACTCACAGTAGCACATAACCTCATAGTAGAAAGAACCATAGCAGAGGTATAAATCACATTAGCCTATAAATCCTAGGAAAGAGGCTTCACTAACACCCAAATCACATTAGGGCCTGGCGCCCTATAAACCTAGCGGTCCCCTTGGCCAACTGGCCATCTCACGAGGGGCTCAAATGCCCTATGTCCAAAAGTCAGGGCGCGCTGCAAGGGCAGCGAGAGTCAAGGGTGCGCAAACTGCGCAGGCCTAAACGGTGCAGCTGGCACTAAGTGCTGCGCAGCTGTGAATGTCAGGGGCACAGGAGTGCATCTCACTCCTAACTTCAACATGTCCCCTAAAAGAAAGAATAACCTAAACGTTGCAGCTGCCCACTACTTGCTGGGCAGCTGTAAATATTCAAATGAGGCCTGGGCTCTCAATGGCCCTTTAAACAAATATGCCCAACGTTGCAGCTGCCCACTGGCCGGTGGGGCAACTGTGCAAATATAGCCAAACGGGGGAAAGCACGGGCCCCTCTGGGCCATCTAACAACAAAGATGCCCCCAAGATGCAAATATGGCACTGGCACTACGCATGCCGTCTGAGCCCCACTCCGGGACTCTTATCAACCATAAAATGCCCCCATGATGCAGCTGCCCTCTAGCAGGCGGGGCAGCTGTACAAATGGCCAAAAATGGAAGAGGCACAGGTCCCCCGTGGGCCTCGGGACCCCCACTGGGTCCCTAAAAACAAATATGCCCCATCGGTGCAGCGGTCCGCCATGGCGGTACCGCTGGGAATACTCAAGGAGGCTCTGGCACCTCTGTGCCTCAGGGGAGCAACTACGGGGGCAGGCACCGATAGCGTGCCTCGACACACACCCCCCTCCCCACCAGGCTCCACTCACCGGACTTCCTCTCTGGCTTCACCCGGACTCCTCTTGGCGCTGGGGAGGCTGGATCAGGCTGTCTTCTGGCACTGGGGCTCCCAACAGCACACGGAAGCCCCGCTCGAACCCCCGCTGCCTCTCATCTTCACCCGGGCCCCCTCCTGGGACCCGGGACTCGTCATGGGCACTCGGGGAGGCGGGGTAGGCTCCTGTCCTCCTCAGGTCGCAGCCCAGCTCCCGGCCGCATTCTTCTCTTCACCCGGGCCCCCTCCTGGGACCCGGGACTTCTCTTGGGCACCGGTCCAGCGCGGGGTGGGCTCCCGCCTGGATTCGCTCACTTTCCTTCACCAGCGGCGTGCGCGGGACTTCCCTCGAGAAAACGGAAGTCCCGCCCGCCGTCAGGCCCTACGTTGCCTGACTTCCGGTTTCGGCCGAACGGGGCCGCAGCGGTGATTCTTCTTCTTTGGGGCAAAGTTGCGGGGTAGGCACCCGCGCAGTTTAAATAAAAGTTCGCAAGGCGGCCAGGCGGGGTGGGCACCCGCAATAGACTCAAATACGCGGGGTGGGCACCCGCGTTAATTATAAAACAAAACGAAGTTGCAGGGTGGGCACCTGCAAGGCCAGCAATCTCGGGGAATCCCTACGCTGGGGATTCCCTCATGGCGGAAGGCAGCTCGGCGCCGCGAAGCCCACGCTCTCCATCAGCTGGGCCAATCACAAGGCAGCGCTGGTGCTAAAAAGGTTGCCTAAAAGCCCTGGATAAAATAAAGCTAAAGGTCCCAGGGGTCTTCCAGGCATCAAGGGCAAGACAGGGCCCAGGGCTAACAGAAATTAAGCCAAAGGGTTCCAGGGCATAGCTGGGCCCAGGGAGGCAGCCCTCCTGGCAAGTCCTCCTGGGCCCCAGCAGCAGCACGCCCTGCAGGAATCAGGATCCACAAGCAAGAACATTTCCATGGGGTCACAGCCCCTTCTTTTATACACCAAAACCCCTTTGTGTTAGAGTGCAGGGCATGGGGGAACCAGATGCAACTGGTTCAGGGAAGTTTTGGAGCACTTTGTTTTGCCCAGCTCTTCTTCCCTTTCACAAGACAGGCTAGGGACATCAGACGCACCACAGGAGGTGGAGCCAGCATTGTACAGGGCAGGCAACATCCTATTCAGGGTCAGGGGATCTCTCCTCCCACCACTCTCAGCTCAGGTGTCCCATTCAGCCTAGCGCTGACTCACCCTGCCCCTCCTGCAGCCACACACACCTCCCAGCTCCTGTCACTCACAGAGCCAGACATGTAATCCACATCAGGCAGGCAGACACAGAGCACACATAAATGCCAACTTCTAGAAGTGGCATTTCTCTACCAGCCACTATAAATCTGCGCACACCATTGCGCAGCATTTATTCTCACGAATTCAGACATACTAGACTTGATCATGCTGCACCTCTCATAACAGGAATTACCACTGACACACTCATCCTCAATGCATTCCTATGGGAGGCAGGTCAATCTCACTAAATGTGCACAGCACGCGCACGCACTTGGCACTGGACCACAGTGCTAAAGTGCCCAGAGGTCTAAAATCACCAACACTACGCAGGGAAAAGGCTAAGGGACAGGCAAAAGTTCAGGGGTGAACCTGCCAAAAAGGGCCAGGTCCAACACAGACACAAAAAGTTTCACTAATATACTGGCAGCGCGTCTTGTCCACTATATGCATTGGCTGATCTACCCTAACCAGGCCAGGTTCATTCCCGAAGAGAGATGTAGAGACAACACCAAGCGCATTTGCCACCTCATTGATAAAATTCACTGCTCCCACAAGCCTGCACTTCTGCTCTCAGTCGACCCAGAGAAGGTATTACCTTCAGTTTGTACTTGCCAGGGCCGGTCTCTGTGACCGATTTCGACACTGGGTGTGGAACAGCGACACCAATCCCAAAGCACAGGTCAGGGCGAATGGGGTGATGTCCCAATCCTTTAATAGAGCGTGCAGCACTAGATAGGGCTGTCCCTTGTCCTCCCTTGTTTTTGCCCTGTATATGGAACCCCTGGCCAAGCGCATACACAGTACCCCTCAGATTACAGGCATCAATATGGGGAGCAGGGACCATAGGGTGGCTATGTATGCAGATGACGTTATGATGGCGATCTTGCAACCTTTCATATCACTTCCCCATTAATGCTAGAGCTGGAGGTTTTCAGGAAGGCCTCAGGTTTTAAGGTCAACCTTCAGAATTCGCAGGTACTTGGTGTCACTGTCCCCAAGAGTATCGACTCCGGTTAGAACAACTCAGGGAGTCACTTATTTAGGCTTACAAATACACTCTACACTAAAATGCAAGGCAGACCGCAACTATGCTGTTATCCTCTCCACAGCCAAGGCAGACCTGCATTCATGGCGGAGGAGTTCCCCTTACTGGTTAGGGAGATTAGCAGCAGTAGATGACCCTACTGCCTAAAATATTGTATGTGAATCAGATGCTGCAGTGGCAGTCTCCCCATGTATCCTTGAGAAGTTGCAATACTTAATTGATGACTACATATGAGATGGTAGGAGGGCCCTCATGGCCAAGAAGCAAGCGTACTGGTCACTGATGGAGGGAGGTTTGGGTGTCCCTCACCTAGTATGCTAACATCAGGCAGCCCAGCTTCGATTCATGGCAGAGTGGTCTAGGCCCTGCACTGAGAAGCACTGGTGCTTCATAGACCAAGCGATAGCTGGAATTCATATCTGGAAGATACCTTGGTTCCCTAAGTCACATCGTCCTCCGGGGGTGAATATCTCGCATGCGATCAGGCCAACGGTGGGCAACTGGGACGAGGTACAGCTAACAAAGAAGCTTTCCTCCAGTGTATCACCACAGACATCGATTCTTGGGAATCTTGACTTCCTGCCAACCCTTCAGCGGGCTGCATTCTCACAGTGGCAGAGCGCCAACTGCAAATGAGTGGGGACCTCTTTGAACAGCATGGTGTGTTAGATTTTACACAAGTCCAGTCGGACTATGGCATTCCCTCTAGTGCACACTGGCAGTACCTTACCAAATGACTACTGGGTAACACAACCACACATAAAACCGCATGCTAGCTGTACTCTCACACCTTCAAGAAATGGTTTCTCACCCACAAGACGGACAAGGGTCTCCTTTCTGACATATATGCCTTCCTTAACGCATTTGCCCACTAATACTAAATCTCCTGCTCAGCGGAGATGGGAGCTTGAGTGTGAATGCTCCTTCAAGTCGAAACAATGGACAGACATCATACACGTCCTTTTGTAGTGCCTCTAGTAAAAAGACTCTACTGAAACTTGTACACTACTGGTATTACATACCCGCATGACTAGCCAAATGGAAGCGGTGGGAAGAATGGTTGTTGGAAGCAGTGTGGTTGCCTTGGTACACTAACATTATACGGCACAGCCCCAAGCTGCAGCAATACTGGTCGGATATCCTGGCGGACATTAACGAGATGTATGATACAGATATACCTTGATTGCCTAATTCCATATTGCTGGGCCTCCCTAATGCCCTCACTTACCCCCTACAATTGGCACGGGGTCGAGCCATCACCTTTGCCCTCTGCGCGGAAAAACAAGTTATATTTGTCTAGGTGGGGAACTGACTCCATTCCGACCAGACGAGACTGGCAGTATAAACTGTGGGGTCTTCTGGGTATGGAAAGATTAACAGCAGTGGTGGAGCATAAATTGCCACTTTTTGACATGAGATGGGGACCATGTGTACACTTCCTCTCTCAGGAGTTCAGAGAACTTTCCTGTCCAGCCTATCTATGAATATTCCACCTTGTACAGATGGAACATGGCATCGAGGGAGGAGCGACAGTACTATTCTAGCTTGGATACTATGCCCACTGGCCTGATCACATTGCGTTTGTCCCTGCTACAAGTTGTCGAGTATATGCCCCTCTTACTGTTCAAAAGCACTATGAATCTCTCCTTCAACTCTTTACTCTTGTTACATTTCTTTTTCCATCACCTTTTCCTGCCTCCCCTTTGCTAATAATATGTCTCACCGGCCTCCCGATGTAGGTTATGAATAAAAACAGATTTAAACCTAAATTAACCCTTGCTCACCCTCTGGTAGCTTGGCACAGAGCAGTCAGGCTTAACTTAAGTGGCAATGTGTAAAGTATTTGTGCAAAACTTCAAACAGTAACACAGTGAAAATACCGCAAAAAGAATCCACACCAGTTTAGCAAAATAGCTTATATTTAGGGCTCCCGGTTTTATGGTATTTATTTTTTTGCCATTTCCGTCTGTATTTATCCATATTTATTTTTTGGGCATTTTTTCTGTATTTATCCACATTTATTTTTGCCACAAGCAAAAGACGACGCTACATCTAGTATTTTTCCACATTTATTTAAATTGCCAATGCATACATATTGGTCAACACTATACATTCATCTGAAAACTTTGCCATTTGCAGAACGTCCCAAATATGCTTAAAAGTGCTATCACAAGCCATTTGTCTCAGAGCCTTGCAGTTTCTGTCATCTGCAGAGTGCCACATCCTCTCCCCCACTGAACACCATACTGCCCCACTGAGAGAAACTCACACTGCCTTCAGCTGCAACCCAATTGTGCCCCGCTATAAACACCTGGAAACAATTCAATTCAAATTATGCACTAGACTACAGTAATATGCTGCCTGAAAAAAAATAACATACTGGAAAAAAGCAAACACTCATAGGGAACACAACTTAAAGCTTTTACACTCATTATTCAGAAATCAATGAGCGTTTTTGCTTGAAAAGCTAACATGAAAAGAAAAGTAGCGCTTCACTGGCAAACTCTGTAAGGTGGCGCTAATGTGTTTGAGTGTAAATAACACCAATCTGGCCACTTTGTGTTAGCTGTGGACGGCCCTGTAATAGACGAGTGAGGCTACTGTTCATACCCACAGTGGGGAGGGCACAGACCGAGGCACAGGCAGGTGTTGTTAATACTTTTACTCAGATACACTCACTGACGGCCCATGGCCTGTGGCGAGCTGCTGCCCTCCTCCTCAGTTATGCAACCTCCAATGGGACCTTCCCCTGCTTGTCTCTGACACCAGCGACCTTTCCACCCTAACCTGTTGGGCTACTACTACCTGCACAACAAACGCGCTCTTCAGATAACAGAGGCTGCAAGTGCCCCCTCAGTGCCAGACAGTGTTTAATTTAATAGGCTTTGCCGTCCCACGGGGTGCTGGCATTCGATTCCTGCTTTTGCCGCCCCAAAACTCCAGCCCCCACCCTCTTCCCCGAGGGCACCTACTTTTGTTTTGAAATGGCTGCATACGCTGCAATTAGGCAGGTCTGGGGTCAGACCGTCAGCCTCTTGGCCACTCTGGGCGGCTTCTTTCTATTCCTGGAGGAGTGAAAGAACAAAGCCTCGTTACCAAGTAAATGGTCTTTCAAAGACCTGTGAAGTGCTCGGGTGCGGCTGTGTGCGCGCCCGGGAAGGCTGACACCTCTTAACCCTCTAAGGAGGGGGAGACACCAGATGGTTGGGGGTGTGATTCTATTGATGCCAATGAAGACCTCACTCGAGGGGCAGAGCTGAGCCCCCAGAAATGACTGAGGCATCAATAAAAGCGTTTGTTACTTTAGGCAGGTCTGCTGGTGCACGGCAGCGCGCAAAATGTACTAGTATTTTCCCGTTTTTATATATAAATACAGATAAAGGAAAACTAGTTTTCCGTCTGTATTTATATGTAAAAATCCGTTTAAACGGAAAACCGGGAGCCCTACTTATATTTTAATGAGTAAAATAACACTAAAACGACAAAAATCCAATAAGTGGAAATCAAGATATGAATATTTAAAAGGATAAACTGTTTTTTAGTGCTTAGAAACAAATAATGCCAACAGGAGATATCTGGTCACGCTTAAGCAGGTCAAATCCAAAAGTTCAGGCCGACCGCGATGGAGCGTGGGTTGGATACAGGGAGGAGCCTTGGCCCACTGAACAGTACTGTGGATGCTTCATCGTCGAGGGTGATGCAAGGAGCAAGGGAGGCAACGCGGCGGCATCGTCAATCTCGCAGATGTAGACGATGCGTCAGTTCCAAGCTGTGCACCATCGAGGATGCATCGAGATTCAAGATGCGTAGAACACCGGGACAATGAGTCATTGTCAAGCAGCAGGGCTGAAGGCAATGTGAGCAGCACGTAGTGATGCATCGGTGCTGAGTCGTGCACCGGTTGGAGCACGGTCCACGCAGCAGTGGCGATGCGTCGGTGTTGAAGGAAATGCGCCGGTTCCAATCTGCGCAAAGTCGTTGATGCATGGATTTTCACAGACGCAGCACTTTAAACTCATCTCCAAGGGCCAAGGACTGGATTGACACCACTGGGCAGAGCAGGACTCACAGCAGACAAGCAGACAGAGTCCAGGTGCTGTTTGCAAGTTGAAGAGAGAAGTCTCTGATAACCCTGATACTTCAGAAAACAGGAGGCAAGCCAACAAGCCCTTGGAGATAATTAGGTTCTGAAATGTAGAGATGCCGGTTCAGTCCTTCTCACTCCCAGGCAAGAGGGCATCAGGCCAACACAACAAAGCAGTTCAGCAGAGTGGCAGTCCCTCCAGCAGCACAACAGTCTTCCTTCCTGGTAGAATGTCCTCAGTTCCAGAAGTGTTCTGAGTTAGTGGTGTCAGAGGTCCAGCACTTATAACCATGTGGGCCTTTGAAGTGGGGGAAACTTCAAAGCGATGCCTTTGAAGTTCACAAGTCCCTTTCATTCCTGTCCTGGCTCCAGATTCACTACAGGGGGGTATGCAACCCTTTATGTGGGGACAGGACACCGCCTTTTTAGTTGTAAGTATCAGCTCCTCCCTCCCATGCTCCCATGCTGCCCAGGATGACCCATCAGGATGTGGATGGCCGAACAGTGACATCTATGCTCCCTTTGTGCGTGGCTATCTAGAGGGAATGCACAAAACTAGCTGTCACCCACCCCACCCCAAACGTATACTCCAGAGACAGGCAGAAGGCACCAAAGGAGTGAGAAAGTGCCAACTTTCTAAAGTGGAATTTAAAATCCAACTTCACCATAAGATGTGTTTTTAAATTGTGATTCCAGAACACCAAATATGGGGGTCCCATCTCTTCCCAATTGGAAATTACACTTATAAAATGTAATTTGGCAATCCCAATGTTATCCTATGGGAGAGATAATTCTTGCAGTAGTGAAAAATTAATGTACGAGTGTTTCACTACCAACTTAAAATTACACGCCCTACTTTTTAAATACACTGCACCCTGCCCATGGGCTGCCCGGGGCCAACCTTAAGGTTGACCTATATGTAATTAAAAGAACGGTTTGGGCCTGGTAAGTAGATTAACTTGCCAGGTCAACATGGCAGTTTACAACTGCAAAACAGGATTTTTACTGGCAGGCCTGGGACTGGTTTAAAGGACTACTTAAGTGGGTGGCACTATCAGTTTTGCAGACGCAATTGTAGCATTTAATTTACAGGCCCTGGGCACATGCAGTGCACTTTAATAGGGACTTATAGCTAAATTAAATATGCCCTGCCCGTACTGCTGCATTTTCATCCTCACCTGAGGTGGGACTTCATCCCCAGAGAGACCCGCAGTTGTGAGGTTGAGGGTCAGTGGATCACCATTGCACTAAACGGGCTGCCTGCTTCACGCAGAGTGAGCCAACGTACGGCCTGTACTGATGCATTTTCACTCTCTCCTGGTGTGGGACCTCATCCCCCAGAGACCCGCAGTTGTGAGAAAGAGGGGCACAGGATCACCATCATGCTAAAAGCGCTGCCTGCTTCCTGCAGCTCGAGCCGCACCCAGATGTGTGTCCGGGCAAAAACTTGACCAAGAGCGGGCCCGTCTGTGCCTGCTGGGCTGGGCTACACCTCTTGGCCCTGCAACAGGAAGAAGGATCTCTGTCAAGGTAAAGAAATTTCATACTCTGTATTTGGGGGCCTTTTGCCAAGTATTTTGACTTAGCCCTGCTACCTCTGCCAGAATGGGTAAAGGAAGGCTCAAGAAATTTCCCAGGGGATGTCTCTTCCCAAAAATCCATCTAAAAAATCTCCTGACTACAAGACTCTGAAAGTCATTAACAACTTAATAGATGAGGTGGTGTCCATATTTAAACCTATTTTGACATCTTCTGACTCTGAAGAAAATAGGAAGCCCCTAGCCAAAATCTTTGAGAAAAAAGGAAAAAACAAATGACGATTATTTAAGGGAACGCCAGCCTATCCATCACCCAAGCTCCACTAATGGGTGTGCCTCGAGGGATCTGCTACAGAAGGAGCCAGTTAGAGATTCTGCAGGCCCCAGAGACTTCCATGACACTAATGTACATCATGAGAATCATTTTCCTATCCTCACCAACCGGGAAGCAGACCCTCTACAGGTCGCTTTGAATAACAATGCCCTAACACATGGAGAGCTTGACAATAGGTACACTGCAAAGGTGGTCATCGCTTTAAAGATAGAACTGATGGAGCTTAGAGGACAGGTAAAAGTCCTAACATCACAAGTTTCATCACTTATTCCTTAATTGCAACAACTCCCTTACTTTCTAGGGACAAAAGCATTGCCCCCAAGTGTCCAGAGGCAATCTAGCCACCTTTGTCTATCATCGCCTTCCCCCAATGGATGGAAATCATATCCTTGCCCCACGTGTACTCAATCCACCTCCCTTGCACAAGGACGTCTGGGGAAGGGATTTTGGACTGCTGACTCTGCCTTTCTTATGATCTCCCTGGACATTTTAAGGGTCCGCACACCTTGGATATGAGGGTCTTTGGTCTCCCTGCTAGGCCAGTGAAATTGGCCTCCCAGGAGGCTTTTCTCTATGTACAACCTGCTCTTAAGCCCACTAGTAGACCATCACTGTCAGAAACCCCACCCCACAACGATCAAGGCACCAAGAGAAGGGATACGGCCAGGAAAGTGTACACGCATAATGTACTAAAACTCTCTGGATGAGCTGCGGAAGAGAAAGGCTAACTGACAAACAAATAAACGCACTGGTTGCGCAGCCAATTTTGACAACATTGACATTTCACTAATATCCCAGTCCCTGGCAAAGGATTTAATTGCCTTGGAAGTCCGGTTGGCTGACACGGCCTCCTACAACATCAAGCTAAAGCTTAACACTCCTGAGCTTGGGACAAGTCCATGACACCGACCTTCTATTACTCCAACTGTAGCCACTGTAACTGTGGCTCAGGTACTCCCTACTAGTGAGTGACTTAAAGACCGTGCTTGTGACCAACAACTCACCCATGAGGTTTCTACCTCTTTTTTGTCCTCCCCTGATGAATGGAAGATTGTTTCGTGGAATTTAACAGGACTAAAATCAAAACTTGCAGACCCTGACTGGGGGTCCTTTGCAGATTCTTTTGATATATGCATATTCCAAGAAACATGGTGTGTTGACCCCGTCTTCAGATCAGGGTTCATAAATTTTTATTGCAAGGCCTCCTCTCTGGGAAAGGGGTGCTCCTCTGTTGGCTCACAATATGGGTTAAGACTTCACTTAATTGTAAAATGAAAGCTCCCTCTGAATTCAATCGATAGCCTTCGTCTGCAGTTTCTACTCCCGATGGGAAGTCTCTTTGGGCCAGATGTATCAAAGGGTTTGAGGAAATTGTCAATGGGATTTTGCCTGGGGGTCTGGCAATAATTGCTGGGGATTTCAGTATAAACATGAACTGTTTGATAATTCTCATTGTTGCATTTCTGAGGAAGAAGATAGGCACTCTGTCCTAGCGACCCAACTTTTGGGGCTCACATTGTCCTTAGTGCTCAGAGCCTGTAATGGCAGAACCCCCTCAGATCTGGGTGGTGGACATACATGTTAAGCGACACACTCAATACAGTAGAATTGACTATATCTTTTTTTTGTTTGACCACTTGGGCTTCTACGGTAGACATGACGATCGTCCCTAGAAGTGACAGTGATAGTGATCACAATGCCCTCCAACTGATAATGAAGGGTTCCCAATTATAAAAAGTGAATTGCTACTTTTCAGGCACCGGGGGGGGAAACTATTCTTGCTAATAACAAACAATCTTTAAAGTAACCTTCTGTTGTTTGTGATCTTGACACCATGACTCAGATCTAAGGGAAGGTTGCCAACTCTATTGAGTCGCAGATAAGCCTGGATCCTGTAGATAATTGTGTAGGGCGACTTCTTAAATATCATGACGATCTATTTGACCAACAGGGTGCTTGCTTCTACAAACATTGTAACAGGCCACCCAAAGGCAGAACCAAACACCCTTGGTTCAATAAGCACTGCAGATCAGCTAAGTCAACCATAATACAGATCATTAAATCTAACAATAGGGACCAAATTGCTTCAGATGGAAAAGAACAGAATGCCCAGCGCAAGTGTGCTAGATCCTCATGGGAGATAGACGTGTGGGCAGATCTGGTCAGGGCAGCAAGAACGGGGATGTTAAATATTTTTGGAACATTATGGCCCATGGAAGTAAATCTGCAGTCATCCACGTTGATTTCTTCCTCCAGCCCCAAATGTGGGTCAAACACATTGAGGGGCTCCACTCTGATGTTGCTAACACTCTCATGGAGGCTATTCCTTTAGACACTTCTGCTAGAAATGGGGGTCTCTAGTTGGCAGTGGCTTGCACCCTTTCTATGTAGGGACCCTTCCTTCTAGTCAGGGAAAGGGGATTACACACCCAAGATAACCCCTGCTCACCCCCTTGGTAACTTGGCACACTCAGTCAGACCTATCTCAGGGGCAATGTGTAAAGTATTTGTACATAATACACACTGTAACACAGTGAAAACACTACAAATGGACAATACACCAGTTTAGAAGAATAAAGTATCTAAACCAAACAAGACCAAAATGACAAAAATCCAACATACACAACTCAAAATATCACTTTTGAAAGGTTTTAGCAATTCAGGTCATAGAACTCTATGGATGCAGTGATTTCACACAAAGTACCTTCAGATGCGTCAAGATTCACAAGAAAAACAGCCACAGAGGAAGGAAGCATCGGAAAACACAGCGATGCATCAGTTCCTGAGTCCTTGGGGAGGTGATGAGTCAGTTCTGCTGCATGCAGGAAAAGTGTTGCGTCTAATCCGGACTGTAAGGGGAAGCGATGCATCAAAATGGAAGACAGTTCTAGTCTGCGGGTGATGTGTTGGATAAACTTCATGCACAGGTGCGATGCATGGAAATCCGGATGTGCTTGAGATCGATGCGGTGACAGGAAACAGGCACTGCGTCGGTTTCTTCAGCCGCGGTCCAATGATGCATCGATTCCTTCAGCCGCACAGCAGGGCCTGTGTCGGAGTCAGTGTGGTGGTCTCGGACTTTGGAGACACAGTGCGCTGGACTCGGACTGTGGCGGTTTCCTTAGCCGCACGTAGGCGCTGGGTCGAGTTCTTCGGTCACATGGCGGTGGTGCGAGGAAACTTCTCCCGCACGGTGGTGCTACATCGGAAAAAAAGGGCGCTAGAAGGGCAAAGCGACGCTTTTCAAGTCTTTAAGCAGCAAAACAACCTCCAAAGGCCCAGAACTGGAATATGCACCACAAGGCAGTGGAGTTCAGGGGTGCTGCAGATGAAGTCTTTGATGGCCCTGAGACTTCTTAACACGAGGCAAGCCCATACAGGCCCTTGCAGAAATTTCACTAGCAGGATACATGGCAAAGTCCAGTCCTTTTCCTCTCCAAAGCAGAAGCAGCAACTGATGGCCAAACGAGCAAAGTAACACACAGCAAAGGGGCAACTCCTCCTCGCAGCTCTTTAGCTCTTCTTGGCACAGGTTCATCTTGATCCAGAAGTATTCTAAAGGTCTCGGATTTTAGGTCCAATACTCATACCCCTTTTGGCCTTTAGAGTAGGCATACTTCAATAGAAAGTCTTTGTTGTTTACAAGTTCCTGCCTTCCCTGGCCTTGGCTCCAGACACACTCAAAGGGGGTGAAGACAACATTGTGAGAGGACAGGCACAGCCCTATTCAGATGTCAGTGACAACTCCTCCCACCACTCTACCACAGGAAGACCCATCAGCATGGTGATGGCCCATCAAGATGTGCAGGACACACCTCAGCTTCCTTTGTATGACAGTCTAGAGTGAATGCACAAACAGCCCCTGTCAGTCTAAACCAGACATTGATTCCACATGTAGGCAGAGGCACAGGATGATTAAGTAAGAAAATGCCCACTTTCTAAAAGTGGCATTTTCAAACACACAATTCAAAAGCCAACTTCACTAAAAGATGTATTTTAAAATTCTGAGTCCAGGGAGCCCAAACTCCAAAGCTCTATCCCTTCCCAATTGAAAGTTACACTTGTTTAGATGTTACAAGGCAGCTCGAATGATGACCTATGGGAGAGTCAGGCCTTGCAAAAGTGAAAAACAAAATGGGCTGTATCTCACTATCAGGACATGTAAAGGATATCAGTACATGTCCTACCTTTCACATACACTGCACCCTGCCCATGGGGTTACTTGGGCCTACCTTAGGGGAGCCTTACATGTAGAAAAAGGGAAGGTTAGGGCCTGGCAAGTGGGTGCACATGCCAGGTCGCCATGGCAGTTAAAAACTGCACTCACAGTTACTGCAATTTCAGGCCTGAGACAAGTTTACAGGGCTACTCGTGGGTGGCACAACCAGTACTGCAGGCCCACTAGTAGTATTTGACCCTGGCCCTGGGCACACACAGTGCACTTTACTAGGGAATTACCAGTAAATCAAATATGTCAATCATGAATAACCACTCAGAATCACAATTTATATAGGGAGCACTTGCACTTTAGCACTGATCAGCAGTGGTATAGTGCCCAGAGTACCTAAATCAGTAAACAGTCTAAAATACAGGAGGTAGAGGCAAAAAGACAGAGGATACCATGCCAAGGATGCTAGGTCTGTCTAACAACATCCAATGACAAGGAACTGTTAAACCCCCTTGAAATATCAAAAACAGAGTCCCTAGAGGCATTGATAGCTATTATCCAGGAAAAGCCCCAGGCCCGATGGCATGCTCTGCAATTTATTTGCTGCAGAACCTTTAATTTGAGGCCCCTATTTAAACCTTCTCACTTATTCCATGTTGAAAAGTGGGCCCATACTAAAGTCCTGGCATTTAGCAGAGATAGGGCTCATATATAAAAAGGACAAGCATGATGATCGCCTCAACAACAGGACAATAAGCCTGATCGACGTGCTGCAAAAATGTTTTTTGCTGCCAAATTACAGGGAATCTTATTGAGCGGGTCCAGGACAATAACATACTGTCTGATCTTTAGGCTGGATGCCGCCAGAAGATAAGCACCATGGACCAGACTTTTTGCCTGAGTATAGTTTATTGGAAATCAGTGCTAGTAGAGAAGGGCCATTCATACATGGCCTTTGTAGACCTGAAATTAAGATTCTATCCCCAGAAACAAGCTATGGGCAGTCCTGGCAAATATGAGAGTCCATGATGGGATTCTATCAATCATTATAAGACTTCATGAGCTAAACTATGCTCAGGCCAGATGTGGTAGTAATGGCGAACTCACTAACACTATTCTAATTCAGTGTGTGCACTAGCCCCCACTCTCTTCTCCTTATACATTAATGACTTAATGACATTTTTGGACACCCCAGGTGCATCAAAATTGGGACCCTTAAGATTTTGAAACTACTATTCATGGACAACACTTCGCTCATCTCTAAAACCCCCTCAGGGTTGCAAGTCCTGGTGGACTGTTTTCTCTTATTTTGTGCTGAAAGGGGTTTGTTGCTGAACATCCAAAAGACAAAAGTAATCTCCTTCCACCGTTACTCTTCTAGGAGATGCAGTATCAGGGCCCAAAGTGGAGTGCTTGAACACGTCAAAAACTTTGAATATCTGGGTGTTAAACTTACCAACACCCTAACCTGGCCTGTGCAGCTTGAAAAAGGTGCTCTAAAGCTTCAACTAGAGTCTAGAGTTATTCCTACGATGATAAACAAGACCAAGAGTAGACCACTCACTCCAGCCGTAGAGATATATAATACCAAGGCCAAGGGATCTGCCCTTATAAGGTGCAGTACTATGGGGCCACAAAAATATAAATAACCTGACACTTGTTGAAAATAAATTCATAAGGGCACTGCTCAACCTGCCCCAATGCACCCTACGCCTCCAAGTCATAGGTAACTGCATTCTTCCTATTGCCTTAGTAAGCAAAACCTGACCTTTGCTGTACTGGCATAGACTACTGTCCACATAACAACTGGCCCAATACAGGCTTCCTCATGTAGAACAAATGTGTCCAAAAAGTTGTGGAAGATTCCTTGGATAAGGCACGCCATGGAGTTGACTTGCAAGCTTGATTTAGGTGTTATTTGGAACTCCCCCAACACTGCTGCCTCTATCCCTAGATCCATGCTAAAAGAAAGGTGAAGATCCTATTTATAGGATAAGGAACTTAAACAATTTAGTTGCGGTAGTTGCACAGACAGGGTTTTGGATATCAGGGTAGTTCCATTTATTTAGCCTTTTTAGCCAAGATCACTCGCCCTTTAGCAAAGCAGTTGTTCATAGATTTTAGATATGGAATGCTACCCATCAACAGTTTTTGCATACGTTGGGGCCCCAAATATTTCACTAGCACTTTATGTCCCACTTGTAATTCTGAGGAGGAAACTTTACACTACCTCTTCTTCTTTTGCAAAGCCTTTATCACCCCGCGTAAGAAGTGTATCAAACCCTATGTGTCTCTATTTAGGCATAAAGAGAGCATAACACTCACTGAGAATAATCAGAATGGACACTAACAAGAAGATTTATATCACAGTTGATAAGTTCTTGATCTGTGCGTGGACTAGTCGTAAGAAAGCCCCTATGCAGAATTCGAACACAGTAGGATCAAAATATCTATTCAAGTACTATTGTATTGAAATGTTGCTTTACACCTATCATGAACTATGATCCTGTATGATGATGTAAGAATGTTTGCTGCTGGTGCTATCAATGGGTTGCTGCTAAGTGCTTGTACTTTAAGATCATTATGCCATTTCCCCACGTTTTTTTGAACATTTTATTACATGGGAATGACCTTTGGTACATTGATGAACTATCATTTATTAGACATGTATTGCGCTTCGCTTAAATGTTATTTTAACTTTGTTAAACGGTGTTTTAATATGTATATTTTTACATGAGGATGTGTTTTTTTATTATGTGTGTGGTTTTTAAGGATTTTCGAATCCGAAATAAACTTTCTGATGAACATATGCCAATTTTGGATAAGCCAATGTTACCATGCTTTAGGTATGGAGCACATGCACTTTAGCAATGGGTAGCAGCTGTAAAGTGCCCAAATTCTTAAAGCCAGCAAAAATGAAGTCAGCAGCAATAACAAAAACAGGGGGTATTAAGGCAAGAAGTCAGGGGAAACCACGCCAAGGATACCAGGTCTACTTTTGTAGCCTTTGACCAACATTGTTTGGTCGAAATGCATCGCCTGTCATTAAACATTTGGAAGCACATTGTGGAGTGCGAATGAGTCATTTTTGTGGAGGCTACAAGACACACACTGATTGATTGTGACTGGGTTACTTTGCACATGAATATATATATATATAGGTATATATATAAATATATATATATATATATATATATATATATATATATATATATATATATATATATATATAATACAAAAAGAGTTGCCTCTAGGTGGGATGCACTCCCAGGTGGAAATTATGCCAAAGCAAGGGCACACGCCATGAACAAAGTCCTTTTCTGGTTTTCCTGGCAGACGCGTTTCGGGCCAACGCCCTCTTCAGTGGCAGACCATGTGACGTGCCGGCGTGCGGCAACCACCAGTAAATCCCCGTAATAATTATGCTCAGGTGAACCACCCGAAGCAATACTTCCTGGGACTGGTGGTTCAGTAAAACCCAAGTGGGTCGCAGCCGGCACTCATATTAAAAAATTTCTTTAAAAGGATTGCCGATGTTCGCGCCGGCACCCCTGCATATAACAGGCACCTCCTGTTCCACAGTTAGCTGCCCCAATAAAGCAGCCGCGGACCCGCAAGAGTTTCGCGGTGGTGCATTCCTGCGACCAGGCAGGCCGCTGTACAAAATACAAAAAGAGTTGCCTCTAGGTGGGATGCACTCCCAGGTGGAAATTACGCCAAAGCAAGGGCACACGCCATGAACAAAGTCCTTTTCTGGTTTTCCTGCCAGACGCGTTTCGGGCCAACGCCCTCTTCAGTGGCAGACCATGTGACGTGCCGGCGAGCGGCAACCACCAGTAAATCCCCGTAATAATTATGCTCAGGTGAACCACCCGAAGCAATACTTCCTAGGACTGGTGGTTCAGTAAAACCCAAGTGGGTCGCCGCCGGCACTCACATTCAAAAATGTCTTTAAAAGGATTGCCGATCTTCGCGCCGGGACCCCTGCATATAACAGGCACCTCCTGTTCCACAGTTAGCTGCCCCAATAAAGCAGCCGCGGACCCGCAAGTGTTTCGCGGTGGTGCAATCCCGCGACCAGGCAGGCCGCTGTACAAAATACAAAAAGAGTTGCCTCTAGGTGGGATGCACTCCCAGGCGGAAATTACACCAAAGCAAGGGCACAAGCCATGAACAAAGTCCTTTTCTGGTTTTCCTGCCAGATGCGTTTCGGGCCAACGCCCTCTTCAGTGGCAGACCATGTGACGTGCCGGCGTGCGGCAACCACCAGTAAATCCCTGTAATAATTATGCTCAGGTGAACCACCCGAAGCAATACTTCCTGGGACTGGTGGTTCAGCAAAAGCCAAGTGGGTCGCCGCCGGCACTCACATTAAAAAATGTCTTTAAAAGTATTGCCGATGTTCGCGCCGGCACCCCTGCATATAACAGGCACCTCCTGTTCCACAGTTAGCTGCCCCAATAAAGCAGCCGTGGACCCGCAAGAGTTTCGCGGTGGTGCATTCCCGCGACCAGGCAGGCCGCTGTACAAAATACAAAAAGAGTTGCCTCTAGGTGGGATGCACTCCCTGGTGGAAATTACGCCAAAGCAAGGGCACATGCCATGAACAAAGTCCTTTTCTGGTTTTCCTGCGAGACGCATTTCGGGCCAACGCACTCTTCAGTGGCAGACCATGTGACGTGCCGGCGTGCGGCAACCACCAGTAAATCCCCGTAATAATTATGCTCAGGTGAACCACCCGAAGCAATACTTCCTGGGACTGGTGGTTCAGTAAAACCCAAGTGGGTCACCGCCGACACTCACATTCAAAAATGTCTTTAAAAGGATTGCCGATGTTCGCGCCGGCACCCCTACATATAACAGGCACCTCCTGTTCCACAGTTAGCTGCCCCAATAAAGCAGCCACGGACCCGCAAGTGTTTTGCGGTGGTGTAATCCCGCGACCAGGCAGGCCGCTGTACAAAATACAAAAAGAGTTGCCTCTAGGTGGGATGCACTCCCAGGTGGACATTACGCCAAAGCAAGGGCACACGCCATGAACAAAGTCCTTTTCTGGTTTTCCTGCCAGACGCGTTTCGGGCCAACGCCCTCTTCAGTGGCAGACCATGTGACGTGCCGGCATGCGGCAACCACCAGTAAATCCCCGTAATAATTATGCTCAGGTGAACCACCCGAAGCAATACTTCCTGGGACTGGTGGTTCAGTAAAACCCAAGTGGGTCGCCACCGGCACTCACATTCAAAAATGTCTTTAAAAGGATTGCCGATGTTCGCGCCGGCACCCCTGCATATAACAGGCACCTCCTGTTCCACAGTTAGCTGCCCCAATAAAGCAGCCACGGACCCGCAAGTGTTTCGCGGTGGTGCAATCCCGCGACCAGGCAGGCCGCTGTACAAAATACAAAAAGAGTTGCCGCAATAGACTCAAATACGCGGGGTGGGCACCGCGTTAATTATAAAACAAAACGAAGTTGCAGGGTGGGCACCTGCAAGGCCAGCAATCTCGGGGGAATCCCTACGCTGGGGATTCCCTCATGGCGGAAGGCAGCTCGGCGCCGCGAAGCCCACGCTCTCCATCAGCTGGGCCAATCACAAGGCAGCGCTGGTGCTAAAAAGGTTGCCTAAAAGCCCTGGATAAAATAAAGCTAAAGGTCCCAGGGGTCTTCCAGGCATCAAGGGCAAGACAGGGCCCAGGGCTAACAGAAATTAAGCCAAAGGGTTCCAGGGCATAGCTGGGCCCAGGGAGGCAGCCCTCCTGGCAAGTCCTCCTGGGCCCCAGCAGCAGCACGCCCTGCAGGAATCAGGATCCACAAGCAAGAACATTTCCATGGGGTCACAGCCCCTTCTTTTATACACCAAAACCCCTTTGTGTTAGAGTGCAGGGCATGGGGGAACCAGATGCAACTGGTTCAGGGAAGTTTTGGAGCACTTTGTTTTGCCCAGCTCTTCTTCCCTTTCACAAGACAGGCTAGGGACATCAGACGCACCACAGGAGGTGGAGCCAGCATTGTACAGGGCAGGCAACATCCTATTCAGGGTCAGGGGATCTCTCCTCCCACCACTCTCAGCTCAGGTGTCCCATTCAGCCTAGCGCTGACTCACCCTGCCCCTCCTGCAGCCACACACACCTCCCAGCTCCTGTCACTCACAGAGCCAGACATGTAATCCACATCAGGCAGGCAGACACAGAGCACACATAAATGCCAACTTCTAGAAGTGGCATTTCTCTACCAGCCACTATAAATCTGCGCACACCATTGCGCAGCATTTATTCTCACGAATTCAGACATACTAGACTTGATCATGCTGCACCTCTCATAACAGGAATTACCACTGACACACTCATCCTCAATGCATTCCTATGGGAGGCAGGTCAATCTCACTAAATGTGCACAGCACGCGCACGCACTTGGCACTGGACCACAGTGCTAAAGTGCCCAGAGGTCTAAAATCACCAACACTACGCAGGGAAAAGGCTAAGGGACAGGCAAAAAGTTCAGGGGTGAACCTGCCAAAAAGGGCCAGGTCCAACACAGACACAAAAAGTTTCACTAATATACTGGCAGCGCGTCTTGTCCACTATATGCATTGGCTGATCTACCCTAACCAGGCCAGGTTCATTCCCGAAGAGAGATGTAGAGACAACACCAAGCGCATTTGCCACCTCATTGATAAAATTCACTGCTCCCACAAGCCTGCACTTCTGCTCTCAGTCGACCCAGAGAAGGTATTACCTTCAGTTTGTACTTGCCAGGGCCGGTCTCTGTGACCGATTTCGACACTGGGTGTGGAACAGCGACACCAATCCCAAAGCACAGGTCAGGGCGAATGGGGTGATGTCCCAATCCTTTAATAGAGCGTGCAGCACTAGATAGGGCTGTCCCTTGTCCTCCCTTGTTTTTGCCCTGTATATGGAACCCCTGGCCAAGCGCATACACAGTACCCCTCAGATTACAGGCATCAATATGGGGAGCAGGGACCATAGGGTGGCTATGTATGCAGATGACGTTATGATGGCGATCTTGCAACCTTTCATATCACTTCCCCCATTAATGCTAGAGCTGGAGGTTTTCAGGAAGGCCTCAGGTTTTAAGGTCAACCTTCAGAATTCGCAGGTACTTGGTGTCACTGTCCCCAAGAGTATCGACTCCGGTTAGAACAACTCAGGGAGTCACTTATTTAGGCTTACAAATACACTCTACACTAAAATGCAAGGCAGACCGCAACTATGCTGTTATCCTCTCCACAGCCAAGGCAGACCTGCATTCATGGCGGAGGAGTTCCCCTTACTGGTTAGGGAGATTAGCAGCAGTAGATGACCCTACTGCCTAAAATATTGTATGTGAATCAGATGCTGCAGTGGCAGTCTCCCCATGTATCCTTGAGAAGTTGCAATACTTAATTGATGACTACATATGAGATGGTAGGAGGGCCCTCATGGCCAAGAAGCAAGCGTACTGGTCACTGATGGAGGGAGGTTTGGGTGTCCCTCACCTAGTATGCTAACATCAGGCAGCCCAGCTTCGATTCATGGCAGAGTGGTCTAGGCCCTGCACTGAGAAGCACTGGTGCTTCATAGACCAAGCGATAGCTGGAATTCATATCTGGAAGATACCTTGGTTCCCTAAGTCACATCGTCCTCCGGGGGTGAATATCTCGCATGCGATCAGGCCAACGGTGGGCAACTGGGACGAGGTACAGCTAACAAAGAAGCTTTCCTCCAGTGTATCACCACAGACATCGATTCTTGGGAATCTTGACTTCCTGCCAACCCTTCAGCGGGCTGCATTCTCACAGTGGCAGAGCGCCAACTGCAAATGAGTGGGGACCTCTTTGAACAGCATGGTGTGTTAGATTTTACACAAGTCCAGTCGGACTATGGCATTCCCTCTAGTGCACACTGGCAGTACCTTACCAAATGACTACTGGGTAACACAACCACACATAAAACCGCATGCTAGCTGTACTCTCACACCTTCAAGAAATGGTTTCTCACCCACAAGACGGACAAGGGTCTCCTTTCTGACATATATGCCTTCCTTAACGCATTTGCCCACTAATACTAAATCTCCTGCTCAGCGGAGATGGGAGCTTGAGTGTGAATGCTCCTTCAAGTCGAAACAATGGACAGACATCATACACGTCCTTTTGTAGTGCCTCTAGTAAAAAGACTCTACTGAAACTTGTACACTACTGGTATTACATACCCGCATGACTAGCCAAATGGAAGCGGTGGGAAGAATGGTTGTTGGAAGCAGTGTGGTTGCCTTGGTACACTAACATTATACGGCACAGCCCCAAGCTGCAGCAATACTGGTCGGATATCCTGGCGGACATTAACGAGATGTATGATACAGATATACCTTGATTGCCTAATTCCATATTGCTGGGCCTCCCTAATGCCCTCACTTACCCCCTACAATTGGCACGGGGTCGAGCCATCACCTTTGCCCTCTGCGCGGAAAAACAAGTTATATTTGTCTAGGTGGGGAACTGACTCCATTCCGACCAGACGAGACTGGCAGTATAAACTGTGGGGTCTTCTGGGTATGGAAAGATTAACAGCAGTGGTGGAGCATAAATTGCCACTTTTTGACATGAGATGGGGACCATGTGTACACTTCCTCTCTCAGGAGTTCAGAGAACTTTCCTGTCCAGCCTATCTATGAATATTCCACCTTGTACAGATGGAACATGGCATCGAGGGAGGAGCGACAGTACTATTCTAGCTTGGATACTATGCCCACTGGCCTGATCACATTGCGTTTGTCCCTGCTACAAGTTGTCGAGTATATGCCCCTCTTACTGTTCAAAAGCACTATGAATCTCTCCTTCAACTCTTTACTCTTGTTACATTTCTTTTTCCATCACCTTTTCCTGCCTCCCTTTGCTAATAATATGTCTCACCGGCCTCCCGATGTAGGTTATGAATAAAAACAGATTTAAACCTAAATTAACCCTTGCTCACCCTCTGGTAGCTTGGCACAGAGCAGTCAGGCTTAACTTAAGTGGCAATGTGTAAAGTATTTGTGCAAAACTTCAAACAGTAACACAGTGAAAATACCGCAAAAAGAATCCACACCAGTTTAGCAAAATAGCTTATATTTAGGGCTCCCGGTTTTATGGTATTTATTTTTTTGCCATTTCCGTCTGTATTTATCCATATTTATTTTTTGGGCATTTTTTCTGTATTTATCCACATTTATTTTTGCCACAAGCAAAAGACGACGCTACATCTAGTATTTTTCCACATTTATTTAAATTGCCAATGCATACATATTGGTCAACACTATACATTCATCTGAAAACTTTGCCATTTGCAGAACGTCCCAAATATGCTTAAAAGTGCTATCACAAGCCATTTGTCTCAGAGCCTTGCAGTTTCTGTCATCTGCAGAGTGCCACATCCTCTCCCCCACTGAACACCATACTGCCCCACTGAGAGAAACTCACACTGCCTTCAGCTGCAACCCAATTGTGCCCCGCTATAAACACCTGGAAACAATTCAATTCAAATTATGCACTAGACTACAGTAATATGCTGCCTGAAAAAAAATAACATACTGGAAAAAAGCAAACACTCATAGGGAACACAACTTAAAGCTTTTACACTCATTATTCAGAAATCAATGAGCGTTTTTGCTTGAAAAGCTAACATGAAAAGAAAAGTAGCGCTTCACTGGCAAACTCTGTAAGGTGGCGCTAATGTGTTTGAGTGTAAATAACACCAATCTGGCCACTTTGTGTTAGCTGTGGACGGCCCTGTAATAGACGAGTGAGGCTACTGTTCATACCCACAGTGGGGAGGGCACAGACCGAGGCACAGGCAGGTGTTGTTAATACTTTTACTCAGATACACTCACTGACGGCCCATGGCCTGTGGCGAGCTGCTGCCCTCCTCCTCAGTTATGCAACCTCCAATGGGACCTTCCCCTGCTTGTCTCTGACACCAGCGACCTTTCCACCCTAACCTGTTGGGCTACTACTACCTGCACAACAAACGCGCTCTTCAGATAACAGAGGCTGCAAGTGCCCCCTCAGTGCCAGACAGTGTTTAATTTAATAGGCTTTGCCGTCCCACGGGGTGCTGGCATTCGATTCCTGCTTTTGCCGCCCCAAAACTCCAGCCCCCACCCTCTTCCCCGAGGGCACCTACTTTTGTTTTGAAATGGCTGCATACGCTGCAATTAGGCAGGTCTGGGGTCAGACCGTCAGCCTCTTGGCCACTCTGGGCGGCTTCTTTCTATTCCTGGAGGAGTGAAAGAACAAAGCCTCGTTACCAAGTAAATGGTCTTTCAAAGACCTGTGAAGTGCTCGGGTGCGGCTGTGTGCGCGCCCGGGAAGGCTGACACCTCTTAACCCTCTAAGGAGGGGGAGACACCAGATGGTTGGGGGTGTGATTCTATTGATGCCAATGAAGACCTCACTCGAGGGGCAGAGCTGAGCCCCCCAGAAATGACTGAGGCATCAATAAAAGCGTTTGTTACTTTAGGCAGGTCTGCTGGTGCACGGCAGCGCGGCAAAATGTACTAGTATTTTCCCGTTTTTATATATAAATACAGATAAAGGAAAACTAGTTTTCCGTCTGTATTTATATGTAAAAATCCGTTTAAACGGAAAACCGGGAGCCCTACTTATATTTTAATGAGTAAAATAACACTAAAACGACAAAAATCCAATAAGTGGAAATCAAGATATGAATATTTAAAAGGATAAACTGTTTTTTAGTGCTTAGAAACAAATAATGCCAACAGGAGATATCTGGTCACGCTTAAGCAGGTCAAATCCAAAAGTTCAGGCCGACCGCGATGGAGCGTGGGTTGGATACAGGGAGGAGCCTTGGCCCACTGAACAGTACTGTGGATGCTTCATCGTCGAGGGTGATGCAAGGAGCAAGGGAGGCAACGCGGCGTCATCGTCAATCTCGCAGATGTAGACGATGCGTCAGTTCCAAGCTGTGCACCATCGAGGATGCATCGAGATTCAAGATGCGTAGAACACCGGGACAATGAGTCATTGTCAAGCAGCAGGGCTGAAGGCAATGTGAGCAGCACGTAGTGATGCATCGGTGCTGAGTCGTGCACCGGTTGGAGCACGGTCCACGCAGCAGTGGCGATGCGTCGGTGTTGAAGGAAATGCGCCGGTTCCAATCTGCGCAAAGTCGTTGATGCATGGATTTTCACAGACGCAGCACTTTAAACTCATCTCCAAGGGCCAAGGACTGGATTGACACCACTGGGCAGAGCAGGACTCACAGCAGACAAGCAGACAGAGTCCAGGTGCTGTTTGCAAGTTGAAGAGAGAAGTCTCTGATAACCCTGATACTTCAGAAAACAGGAGGCAAGCCAACAAGCCCTTGGAGATAATTAGGTTCTGAAATGTAGAGATGCCGGTTCAGTCCTTCTCACTCCCAGGCAAGAGGGCATCAGGCCAACACAACAAAGCAGTTCAGCAGAGTGGCAGTCCCTCCAGCAGCACAACAGTCTTCCTTCCTGGTAGAATGTCCTCAGTTCCAGAAGTGTTCTGAGTTAGTGGTGTCAGAGGTCCAGCACTTATAACCATGTGGGCCTTTGAAGTGGGGGAAACTTCAAAGCGATGCCTTTGAAGTTCACAAGTCCCTTTCATTCCTGTCCTGGCTCCAGATTCACTACAGGGGGTATGCAACCCTTTATGTGGGGACAGGACACCGCCTTTTAGTTGTAAGTATCAGCTCCTCCCTCCCATGCTCCCATGCTGCCCAGGATGACCCATCAGGATGTGGATGGCCGAACAGTGACATCTATGCTCCCTTTGTGCGTGGCTATCTAGAGGGAATGCACAAAACTAGCTGTCACCCACCCCACCCCAAACGTATACTCCAGAGACAGGCAGAAGGCACCAAAGGAGTGAGAAAGTGCCAACTTTCTAAAGTGGAATTTAAAATCCAACTTCACCATAAGATGTGTTTTTAAATTGTGATTCCAGAACACCAAATATGGGGGTCCCATCTCTTCCCAATTGGAAATTACACTTATAAAATGTAATTTGGCAATCCCAATGTTATCCTATGGGAGAGATAATTCTTGCAGTAGTGAAAAATTAATGTACGAGTGTTTCACTACCAACTTAAAATTACACGCCCTACTTTTTAAATACACTGCACCCTGCCCATGGGCTGCCCGGGGCCAACCTTAAGGTTGACCTATATGTAATTAAAAGAACGGTTTGGGCCTGGTAAGTAGATTAACTTGCCAGGTCAACATGGCAGTTTACAACTGCAAAACAGGATTTTTACTGGCAGGCCTGGGACTGGTTTAAAGGACTACTTAAGTGGGTGGCACTATCAGTTTTGCAGACGCAATTGTAGCATTTAATTTACAGGCCCTGGGCACATGCAGTGCACTTTAATAGGGACTTATAGCTAAATTAAATATGCCCTGCCCGTACTGCTGCATTTTCATCCTCACCTGAGGTGGGACTTCATCCCCAGAGAGACCCGCAGTTGTGAGGTTGAGGGTCAGTGGATCACCATTGCACTAAACGGGCTGCCTGCTTCACGCAGAGTGAGCCAACGTACGGCCTGTACTGATGCATTTTCACTCTCTCCTGGTGTGGGACCTCATCCCCCAGAGACCCGCAGTTGTGAGAAAGAGGGGCACAGGATCACCATCATGCTAAAAGCGCTGCCTGCTTCCTGCAGCTCGAGCCGCACCCAGATGTGTGTCCGGGCAAAAACTTGACCAAGAGCGGGCCCGTCTGTGCCTGCTGGGCTGGGCTACACCTCTTGGCCCTGCAACAGGAAGAAGGATCTCTGTCAAGGTAAAGAAATTTCATACTCTGTATTTGGGGGCCTTTTGCCAAGTATTTTGACTTAGCCCTGCTACCTCTGCCAGAATGGGTAAAGGAAGGCTCAAGAAATTTCCCAGGGGATGTCTCTTCCCAAAAATCCATCTAAAAATCTCCTGACTACAAGACTCTGAAAGTCATTAACAACTTAATAGATGAGGTGGTGTCCATATTTAAACCTATTTTGACATCTTCTGACTCTGAAGAAAATAGGAAGCCCCTAGCCAAAATCTTTGAGAAAAAGGAAAAAACAAATGACGATTATTTAAGGGAACGCCAGCCTATCCATCACCCAAGCTCCACTAATGGGTGTGCCTCGAGGATCTGCTACAGAAGGAGCCAGTTAGAGATTCTGCAGGCCCCAGAGACTTCCATGACACTAATGTACATCATGAGAATCATTTTCCTATCCTCACCAACCGGGAAGCAGACCCTCTACAGGTCGCTTTGAATAACAATGCCCTAACACATGGAGAGCTTGACAATAGGTACACTGCAAAGGTGGTCATCGCTTTAAAGATAGAACTGATGGAGCTTAGAGGACAGGTAAAAGTCCTAACATCACAAGTTTCATCACTTATTCCTTAATTGCAACAACTCCCTTACTTTCTAGGGACAAAAGCATTGCCCCCCAAGTGTCCAGAGGCAATCTAGCCACCTTTGTCTATCATCGCCTTCCCCCAATGGATGGAAATCATATCCTTGCCCCACGTGTACTCAATCCACCTCCCTTGCACAAGGACGTCTGGGGAAGGGATTTTGGACTGCTGACTCTGCCTTTCTTATGATATCCCTGGACATTTTAAGGGTCCGCACACCTTGGATATGAGGGTCTTTGGTCTCCCTGCTAGGCCAGTGAAATTGGCCTCCCAGGAGGCTTTTCTCTATGTACAACCTGCTCTTAAGCCCACTAGTAGACCATCACTGTCAGAAACCCCACCCCACAACGATCAAGGCACCAAGAGAAGGGATACGGCCAGGAAAGTGTACACGCATAATGTACTAAAACTCTCTGGATGAGCTGCGGAAGAGAAAGGCTAACTGACAAACAAATAAACGCACTGGTTGCGCAGCCAATTTTGACAACATTGACATTTCACTAATATCCCAGTCCCTGGCAAAGGATTTAATTGCCTTGGAAGTCCGGTTGGCTGACACGGCCTCCTACAACATCAAGCTAAAGCTTAACACTCCTGAGCTTGGGACAAGTCCATGACACCGACCTTCTATTACTCCAACTGTAGCCACTGTAACTGTGGCTCAGGTACTCCCTACTAGTGAGTGACTTAAAGACCGTGCTTGTGACCAACAACTCACCCATGAGGTTTCTACCTCTTTTTTGTCCTCCCCTGATGAATGGAAGATTGTTTCGTGGAATTTAACAGGACTAAAATCAAAACTTGCAGACCCTGACTGGGGGTCCTTTGCAGATTCTTTTGATATATGCATATTCCAAGAAACATGGTGTGTTGACCCCGTCTTCAGATCAGGGTTCATAAATTTTTATTGCAAGGCCTCCTCTCTGGGAAAGGGGTGCTCCTCTGTTGGCTCACAATATGGGTTAAGACTTCACTTAATTGTAAAATGAAAGCTCCCTCTGAATTCAATCGATAGCCTTCGTCTGCAGTTTCTACTCCCGATGGGAAGTCTCTTTGGGCCAGATGTATCAAAGGGTTTGAGGAAATTGTCAATGGGATTTTGCCTGGGGGTCTGGCAATAATTGCTGGGGATTTCAGTATAAACATGAACTGTTTGATAATTCTCATTGTTGCATTTCTGAGGAAGAAGATAGGCACTCTGTCCTAGCGACCCAACTTTTGGGGCTCACATTGTCCTTAGTGCTCAGAGCCTGTAATGGCAGAACCCCCTCAGATCTGGGTGGTGGACATACATGTTAAGCGACACACTCAATACAGTAGAATTGACTATATCTTTTTTTTGTTTGACCACTTGGGCTTCTACGGTAGACATGACGATCGTCCCTAGAAGTGACAGTGATAGTGATCACAATGCCCTCCAACTGATAATGAAGGGTTCCCAATTATAAAAAGTGAATTGCAACTTTTCAGGCACCGGGGGGGGAAACTATTCTTGCTAATAACAAACAATCTTTAAAGTAACCTTCTGTTGTTTGTGATCTTGACACCATGACTCAGATCTAAGGGAAGGTTGCCAACTCTATTGAGTCGCAGATAAGCCTGGATCCTGTAGATAATTGTGTAGGGCGACTTCTTAAATATCATGACGATCTATTTGACCAACAGGGTGCTTGCTTCTACAAACATTGTAACAGGCCACCCAAAGGCAGAACCAAACACCCTTGGTTCAATAAGCACTGCAGATCAGCTAAGTCAACCATAATACAGATCATTAAATCTAACAATAGGGACCAAATTGCTTCAGATGGAAAAGAACAGAATGCCCAGCGCAAGTGTGCTAGATCCTCATGGGAGATAGACGTGTGGGCAGATCTGGTCAGGGCAGCAAGAACGGGGATGTTAAATATTTTTGGAACATTATGGCCCATGGAAGTAAATCTGCAGTCATCCACGTTGATTTCTTCCTCCAGCCCCAAATGTGGGTCAAACACATTGAGGGGCTCCACTCTGATGTTGCTAACACTCTCATGGAGGCTATTCCTTTAGACACTTCTGCTAGAAATGGGGGTCTCTAGTTGGCAGTGGCTTGCACCCTTTCTATGTAGGGACCCTTCCTTCTAGTCAGGGAAAGGGGATTACACACCCAAGATAACCCCTGCTCACCCCCTTGGTAACTTGGCACACTCAGTCAGACCTATCTCAGGGGCAATGTGTAAAGTATTTGTACATAATACACACTGTAACACAGTGAAAACACTACAAATGGACAATACACCAGTTTAGAAGAATAAAGTATCTAAACCAAACAAGACCAAAATGACAAAAATCCAACATACACAACTCAAAATATCACTTTTGAAAGGTTTTAGCAATTCAGGTCATAGAACTCTATGGATGCAGTGATTTCACACAAAGTACCTTCAGATGCGTCAAGATTCACAAGAAAAACAGCCACAGAGGAAGGAAGCATCGGAAAACACAGCGATGCATCAGTTCCTGAGTCCTTGGGGAGGTGATGAGTCAGTTCTGCTGCATGCAGGAAAAGTGTTGCGTCTAATCCGGACTGTAAGGGGAAGCGATGCATCAAAATGGAAGACAGTTCTAGTCTGCGGGTGATGTGTTGGATAAACTTCATGCACAGGTGCGATGCATGGAAATCCGGATGTGCTTGAGATCGATGCGGTGACAGGAAACAGGCACTGCGTCGGTTTCTTCAGCCGCGGTCCAATGATGCATCGATTCCTTCAGCCGCACAGCAGGGCCTGTGTCGGAGTCAGTGTGGTGGTCTCGGACTTTGGAGACACAGTGCGCTGGACTCGGACTGTGGCGGTTTCCTTAGCCGCACGTAGGCGCTGGGTCGAGTTCTTCGGTCACATGGCGGTGGTGCGAGGAAACTTCTCCCGCACGGTGGTGCTACATCGGAAAAAAGGGCGCTAGAAGGGCAAAGCGACGCTTTTCAAGTCTTTAAGCAGCAAAACAACCTCCAAAGGCCCAGAACTGGAATATGCACCACAAGGCAGTGGAGTTCAGGGGTGCTGCAGATGAAGTCTTTGATGGCCCTGAGACTTCTTAACACGAGGCAAGCCCATACAGGCCCTTGCAGAAATTTCACTAGCAGGATACATGGCAAAGTCCAGTCCTTTTCCTCTCCAAAGCAGAAGCAGCAACTGATGGCCAAACGAGCAAAGTAACACACAGCAAAGGGGCAACTCCTCCTCGCAGCTCTTTAGCTCTTCTTGGCACAGGTTCATCTTGATCCAGAAGTATTCTAAAGGTCTCGGATTTTAGGTCCAATACTCATACCCCTTTTGGCCTTTAGAGTAGGCATACTTCAATAGAAAGTCTTTGTTGTTTACAAGTTCCTGCCTTCCCTGGCCTTGGCTCCAGACACACTCAAAGGGGGTGAAGACAACATTGTGAGAGGACAGGCACAGCCCTATTCAGATGTCAGTGACAACTCCTCCCACCACTCTACCACAGGAAGACCCATCAGCATGGTGATGGCCCATCAAGATGTGCAGGACACACCTCAGCTTCCTTTGTATGACAGTCTAGAGTGAATGCACAAACAGCCCCTGTCAGTCTAAACCAGACATTGATTCCACATGTAGGCAGAGGCACAGGATGATTAAGTAAGAAAATGCCCACTTTCTAAAAGTGGCATTTTCAAACACACAATTCAAAAGCCAACTTCACTAAAAGATGTATTTTAAAATTCTGAGTCCAGGGAGCCCAAACTCCAAAGCTCTATCCCTTCCCAATTGAAAGTTACACTTGTTTAGATGTTACAAGGCAGCTCGAATGATGACCTATGGGAGAGTCAGGCCTTGCAAAAGTGAAAAACAAAATGGGCTGTATCTCACTATCAGGACATGTAAAGGATATCAGTACATGTCCTACCTTTCACATACACTGCACCCTGCCCATGGGGTTACTTGGGCCTACCTTAGGGGAGCCTTACATGTAGAAAAAGGGAAGGTTAGGGCCTGGCAAGTGGGTGCACATGCCAGGTCGCCATGGCAGTTAAAAACTGCACTCACAGTTACTGCAATTTCAGGCCTGAGACAAGTTTACAGGGCTACTCGTGGGTGGCACAACCAGTACTGCAGGCCCACTAGTAGTATTTGACCCTGGCCCTGGGCACACACAGTGCACTTTACTAGGGAATTACCAGTAAATCAAATATGTCAATCATGAATAACCACTCAGAATCACAATTTATATAGGGAGCACTTGCACTTTAGCACTGATCAGCAGTGGTATAGTGCCCAGAGTACCTAAATCAGTAAACAGTCTAAAATACAGGAGGTAGAGGCAAAAAGACAGAGGATACCATGCCAAGGATGCTAGGTCTGTCTAACAACATCCAATGACAAGGAACTGTTAAACCCCCTTGAAATATCAAAAACAGAGTCCCTAGAGGCATTGATAGCTATTATCCAGGAAAAGCCCCAGGCCCGATGGCATGCTCTGCAATTTATTTGCTGCAGAACCTTTAATTTGAGGCCCCTATTTAAACCTTCTCACTTATTCCATGTTGAAAAGTGGGCCCATACTAAAGTCCTGGCATTTAGCAGAGATAGGGCTCATATATAAAAAGGACAAGCATGATGATCGCCTCAACAACAGGACAATAAGCCTGATCGACGTGCTGCAAAAATGTTTTTTTGCTGCCAAATTACAGGGAATCTTATTGAGCGGGTCCAGGACAATAACATACTGTCTGATCTTTAGGCTGGATGCCGCCAGAAGATAAGCACCATGGACCAGACTTTTTGCCTGAGTATAGTTTATTGGAAATCAGTGCTAGTAGAGAAGGGCCATTCATACATGGCCTTTGTAGACCTGAAATTAAGATTCTATCCCCAGAAACAAGCTATGGGCAGTCCTGGCAAATATGAGAGTCCATGATGGGATTCTATCAATCATTATAAGACTTCATGAGCTAAACTATGCTCAGGCCAGATGTGGTAGTAATGGCGAACTCACTAACACTATTCTAATTCAGTGTGTGCACTAGCCCCCACTCTCTTCTCCTTATACATTAATGACTTAATGACATTTTTGGACACCCCAGGTGCATCAAAATTGGGACCCTTAAGATTTTGAAACTACTATTCATGGACAACACTTCGCTCATCTCTAAAACCCCCTCAGGGTTGCAAGTCCTGGTGGACTGTTTTCTCTTATTTTGTGCTGAAAGGGGTTTGTTGCTGAACATCCAAAAGACAAAAGTAATCTCCTTCCACCGTTACTCTTCTAGGAGATGCAGTATCAGGGCCCAAAGTGGAGTGCTTGAACACGTCAAAAACTTTGAATATCTGGGTGTTAAACTTACCAACACCCTAACCTGGCCTGTGCAGCTTGAAAAAGGTGCTCTAAAGCTTCAACTAGAGTCTAGAGTTATTCCTACGATGATAAACAAGACCAAGAGTAGACCACTCACTCCAGCCGTAGAGATATATAATACCAAGGCCAAGGGATCTGCCCTTATAAGGTGCAGTACTATGGGGCCACAAAAATATAAATAACCTGACACTTGTTGAAAATAAATTCATAAGGGCACTGCTCAACCTGCCCCAATGCACCCTACGCCTCCAAGTCATAGGTAACTGCATTCTTCCTATTGCCTTAGTAAGCAAAACCTGACCTTTGCTGTACTGGCATAGACTACTGTCCACATAACAACTGGCCCAATACAGGCTTCCTCATGTAGAACAAATGTGTCCAAAAAGTTGTGGAAGATTCCTTGGATAAGGCACGCCATGGAGTTGACTTGCAAGCTTGATTTAGGTGTTATTTGGAACTCCCCCAACACTGCTGCCTCTATCCCTAGATCCATGCTAAAAGAAAGGTGAAGATCCTATTTATAGGATAAGGAACTTAAACAATTTAGTTGCGGTAGTTGCACAGACAGGGTTTTGGATATCAGGGTAGTTCCATTTATTTAGCCTTTTTAGCCAAGATCACTCGCCCTTTAGCAAAGCAGTTGTTCATAGATTTTAGATATGGAATGCTACCCATCAACAGTTTTTGCATACGTTGGGGCCCCAAATATTTCACTAGCACTTTATGTCCCACTTGTAATTCTGAGGAGGAAACTTTACACTACCTCTTCTTCTTTTGCAAAGCCTTTATCACCCCGCGTAAGAAGTGTATCAAACCCTATGTGTCTCTATTTAGGCATAAAGAGAGCATAACACTCACTGAGAATAATCAGAATGGACACTAACAAGAAGATTTATATCACAGTTGATAAGTTCTTGATCTGTGCGTGGACTAGTCGTAAGAAAGCCCCTATGCAGAATTCGAACACAGTAGGATCAAAATATCTATTCAAGTACTATTGTATTGAAATGTTGCTTTACACCTATCATGAACTATGATCCTGTATGATGATGTAAGAATGTTTGCTGCTGGTGCTATCAATGGGTTGCTGCTAAGTGCTTGTACTTTAAGATCATTATGCCATTTCCCCACGTTTTTTTGAACATTTTATTACATGGGAATGACCTTTGGTACATTGATGAACTATCATTTATTAGACATGTATTGCGCTTCGCTTAAATGTTATTTTAACTTTGTTAAACGGTGTTTTAATATGTATATTTTTACATGAGGATGTGTTTTTTTATTATGTGTGTGGTTTTTAAGGATTTTCGAATCCGAAATAAACTTTCTGATGAACATATGCCAATTTTGGATAAGCCAATGTTACCATGCTTTAGGTATGGAGCACATGCACTTTAGCAATGGGTAGCAGCTGTAAAGTGCCCAAATTCTTAAAGCCAGCAAAAATGAAGTCAGCAGCAATAACAAAAACAGGGGGTATTAAGGCAAGAAGTCAGGGGAAACCACGCCAAGGATACCAGGTCTACTTTTGTAGCCTTTGACCAACATTGTTTGGTCGAAATGCATCGCCTGTCATTAAACATTTGGAAGCACATTGTGGAGTGCGAATGAGTCATTTTTGTGGAGGCTACAAGACACACACTGATTGATTGTGACTGGGTTACTTTGCACATGAATATATATATATATAGGTATATATATAAATATATATATATATATATATATATATATATATATATATATAATACAAAAAGAGTTGCCTCTAGGTGGGATGCACTCCCAGGTGGAAATTATGCCAAAGCAAGGGCACACGCCATGAACAAAGTCCTTTTCTGGTTTTCCTGGCAGACGCGTTTCGGGCCAACGCCCTCTTCAGTGGCAGACCATGTGACGTGCCGGCGTGCGGCAACCACCAGTAAATCCCCGTAATAATTATGCTCAGGTGAACCACCCGAAGCAATACTTCCTGGGACTGGTGGTTCAGTAAAACCCAAGTGGGTCGCAGCCGGCACTCACATTAAAAATTTCTTTAAAAGGATTGCCGATGTTCGCGCCGGCACCCCTGCATATAACAGGCACCTCCTGTTCCACAGTTAGCTGCCCCAATAAAGCAGCCGCGGACCCGCAAGAGTTTCGCGGTGGTGCATTCCTGCGACCAGGCAGGCCGCTGTACAAAATACAAAAAGAGTTGCCTCTAGGTGGGATGCACTCCCAGGTGGAAATTACGCCAAAGCAAGGGCACACGCCATGAACAAAGTCCTTTTCTGGTTTTCCTGCCAGACGCGTTTCGGGCCAACGCCCTCTTCAGTGGCAGACCATGTGACGTGCCGGCGAGCGGCAACCACCAGTAAATCCCCGTAATAATTATGCTCAGGTGAACCACCCGAAGCAATACTTCCTAGGACTGGTGGTTCAGTAAAACCCAAGTGGGTCGCCGCCGGCACTCACATTCAAAAATGTCTTTAAAAGGATTGCCGATCTTCGCGCCGGCACCCCTGCATATAACAGGCACCTCCTGTTCCACAGTTAGCTGCCCCAATAAAGCAGCCGCGGACCCGCAAGTGTTTCGCGGTGGTGCAATCCCGCGACCAGGCAGGCCGCTGTACAAAATACAAAAAGAGTTGCCTCTAGGTGGGATGCACTCCCAGGCGGAAATTACACCAAAGCAAGGGCACAAGCCATGAACAAAGTCCTTTTCTGGTTTTCCTGCCAGATGCGTTTCGGGCCAACGCCCTCTTCAGTGGCAGACCATGTGACGTGCCGGCGTGCGGCAACCACCAGTAAATCCCTGTAATAATTATGCTCAGGTGAACCACCCGAAGCAATACTTCCTGGGACTGGTGGTTCAGCAAAAGCCAAGTGGGTCGCCGCCGGCACTCACATTAAAAAATGTCTTTAAAAGTATTGCCGATGTTCGCGCCGGCACCCCTGCATATAACAGGCACCTCCTGTTCCACAGTTAGCTGCCCCAATAAAGCAGCCGTGGACCCGCAAGAGTTTCGCGGTGGTGCATTCCCGCGATCAGGCAGGCCGCTGTACAAAATACAAAAAGAGTTGCCTCTAGGTGGGATGCACTCCCTGGTGGAAATTACGCCAAAGCAAGGGCACATGCCATGAACAAAGTCCTTTTCTGGTTTTCCTGCGAGACGCATTTCGGGCCAACGCACTCTTCAGTGGCAGACCATGTGACGTGCCGGCGTGCGGCAACCACCAGTAAATCCCCGTAATAATTATGCTCAGGTGAACCACCCGAAGCAATACTTCCTGGGACTGGTGGTTCAGTAAAACCCAAGTGGGTCACCGCCGACACTCACATTCAAAAATGTCTTTAAAAGGATTGCCGATGTTCGCGCCGGCACCCCTACATATAACAGGCACCTCCTGTTCCACAGTTAGCTGCCCCAATAAAGCAGCCACGGACCCGCAAGTGTTTTGCGGTGGTGTAATCCCGCGACCAGGCAGGCCGCTGTACAAAATACAAAAAGAGTTGCCTCTAGGTGGGATGCACTCCCAGGTGGACATTACGCCAAAGCAAGGGCACACGCCATGAACAAAGTCCTTTTCTGGTTTTCCTGCCAGACGCGTTTCGGGCCAACGCCCTCTTCAGTGGCAGACCATGTGACGTGCCGGCATGCGGCAACCACCAGTAAATCCCCGTAATAATTATGCTCAGGTGAACCACCCGAAGCAATACTTCCTGGGACTGGTGGTTCAGTAAAACCCAAGTGGGTCGCCACCGGCACTCACATTCAAAAATGTCTTTAAAAGGATTGCCGATGTTCGCGCCGGCACCCCTGCATATAACAGGCACCTCCTGTTCCACAGTTAGCTGCCCCAATAAAGCAGCCACGGACCCGCAAGTGTTTCGCGGTGGTGCAATCCCGCGACCAGGCAGGCCGCTGTACAAAATACAAAAAGAGTTGCCTCTAGGTGGGATGCACTCCCAGGTGGAAATTACGCCAAAGCAAGGGCACAAGCCAAGAACAAAGTCCTTTTCTGGTTTTCCTGCCAGATCAACCACCAGTAATTCCCCGTAATATTTATGCTCAGGTGAACCACCCGAAGCAATACTTCCTGGGACTGGTGGTTCAGCAAAACCCAAGTGGGTCGCCGCCGGCACTCACATTAAAAAATGTCTTTAAAAGGATTGCCGATGTTCGCGCCGGCACCCCTGCATATAACAGGCACCTCCTGTTCCACAGTTAGCTGCCCCAATAAAGCAGCCGCGGACCCGCAAGTGTTTCGCGGTGGTGCAATCCCGCGACCAGGCAGGCCGCTGTACAAAATACAAAAAGAGTTGCCTCTAGGTGGGATGCACTCCCAGGTGGAAATTACGCCAAAGCAAGGGCACAAGCTATGAACAAAGTCCTTTTCTGGTTTTCCTGCCAGATCAACCACCAGTAAATCCCCGTAATAATTATGCTCAGGTGAACCACCCGAAGCAATACTTCCTGGGACTGGTGGTTCAGCAAAACCCAAGTGGGTCGCCGCCGGCACTCACAGTAAAAAATGTCTTTAAATGGATTGCCGATGTTCGCGCCGGCACCCCTGCATATAACAGGCACCTCCTGTTCCACAGTTAGCTGCCCCAATAAAGCAGCCGCGGACTCGCAAGAGTTTCGCGGTGGTGCATTCCCGCGACCAGGCAGGCCGCTGTACAAAATACAAAAAGAGTTGCCTCTAGGTGGGATGCACTCCCAGGTGGAAATTACGCCAAAGCAAGGGCACAAGCCAAGAACAAAGTCCTTTTCTGGTTTTCCTGCCAGATCAACCACCAGTAAATCCCCGTAATATTTATGCTCAGGTGAACCACCCGAAGCAATACTTCCTGGGACTGGTGGTTCAGCAAAACCCAAGTGGGTCGCCGCCGGCACTCACATTAAAAAATGTCTTTAAAAGGATTGCCGATGTTCGCGCCGGCACCCCTGCATATAACAGGCACCTCCTGTTCCACAGTTAGCTGCCCCAATAAAGCAGCCTCGGACCCGCAAGTGTTTCGCGGTGGTGCAATCCCGCGACCAGGCAGGCCGCTGTACAAAATACAAAAAGAGTTGCCTCTAGGTGGGATGCACTCCCAGGTGGAAATTACGCCAAAGCAAGGGCACAAGCTATGAACAAAGTCCTTTTCTGGTTTTCCTGCCAGATCAACCACCAGTAAATCCCCGTAATAATTATGCTCAGGTGAACCACCCGAAGCAATACTTCCTGGGACTGGTGGTTCAGCAAAACCCAAGTGGGTCGCCGCCGGCACTCACAGTAAAAATTTCTTTAAATGGATTGCCGATGTTCGCGCCGGCACCCCTGCATATAACAGGCACCTCCTGTTCCACAGTTAGCTGCCCCAATAAAGCAGCCGCGGACTCGCAAGAGTTTCGCGGTGGTGCATTCCCGCGACCAGGCAGGCCGCTGTACAAAATACAAAAAGAGTTACCTCTAGGTGGGATGCACTCCCAGGTGGAAATTACGCCAAAGCAAGGGCACACGCCATGAACAAAGTCCTTTTCTGGTTCTCCTGCCAGACGTGTTTCGGGCCAACGCCCTCTTCAGTGGCAGACCATGTGACGTGCCGGCGTGCGGCAACCACCAGTAAATCCCCGTAATAATTATGCTCAGGTGAACCACCCGAAGCAACACTTCCTGGGACTGGTGGTTCAGTAAAACCCAAGTGGGTCGCCGCCGGCACTCACATTCAAAAATGTCTTTAAAAGTATTGCCGATGTTCGCGCCGGCACCCCTGCATATAACAGGCACCTCCTGTTCCACAGTTAGCTGCCCCAATAAAGCAGCTGCGGACCCGCAAGTGTTTCGCGGTGGTGCATTCCCGGGACCAGGCAGGCCGCTGTACAAAATACAAAAAGTGTTGCCTCTAGGTGGGATGCACTCCCAGGTGGAAATTACGCCAAAGCAAGGGCACACGCCATGAACAAAGTCCTTTTCTGGTTTTCCTGCCAGACGCGTTTCGGACAACGCCCTCTTCAGTGGCAGACCATGTGACGTGCCGGCGTGCGGCAACCACCAGTAAATCCCCGTAATAATTATACTCAGGTGAACCACCCGAAGCAATACTTCCTGAGACTGGTGGTTCAGTAAAACCCAAGTGGGTCGCCGCCGGCACTCACATTAAAAAACGTCTTTAAAAGGATTGCCGATGTTCGCGCCGGCACCCCTGCATATAACAGGCACCTCCTGTTCCACAGTTAGCTGCCCCAATAAAGCAGCCGCGGACCCGCAAGTGTTTCGCGGTGGTGCAATCCCGCGACCAGGCAGGCCGCTGTACAAAATACAAAAAGAGTTGCCTCTAGGTGGGATGCACTCCCAGGTGGAAACTACGCCAAAGCAAGGGCACACGCCATGAACAAAGTCCTTTTCTGGTTTTCCTGCCAGACGCGTTTCGGGCCAACGCCCTCTTCGGTGGCAGACCATGTGATGTGCCGGCGTGCGGCAACCACCAGTAAATCCCCGTAATAATTATGCTCAGGTGAACCACCCGAAGCAATACTTCCTGGGACTGGTGGTTCAGTAAAACCCAAGTGGGTCGCCGCCGGCACTCACATTAAAAAATTTCTTTAAAAGGATTGCCGATGTTCGCGCCGGCACCCCTGCATATAACAGGCACCTCCTGTTCCACAGTTAGCTGCCCCAATAAAGCAGCTGCGGACCCGCAAGTGTTTCGCGGTGGTGCATTCCCGGGACCAGGCAGGCCGCTGTACAAAATACAAAAAGTGTTGCCTCTAGGTGGGATGCACTCCCAGGTGGAAATTACGCCAAAGCAAGGGCACACGCCATGAACAAAGTCCTTTTCTGGTTTTCCTGCCAGACGCGTTTCGGACAACGCCCTCTTCAGTGGCAGACCATGTGACGTGCCGGCGTGCGGCAACCACCAGTAAATCCCGTAATAATTATACTCAGGTGAACCACCCGAAGCAATACTTCCTGAGACTGGTGGTTCAGTAAAACCCAAGTGGGTCGCCGCCGGCACTCACATTAAAAACGTCTTTAAAAGGATTGCCGATGTTCGCGCCGGCACCCCTGCATATAACAGGCACCTCCTGTTCCACAGTTAGCTGCCCCAATAAAGCAGCCGCGGACCCGCAAGTGTTTCGCGGTGGTGCAATCCCGCGACCAGGCAGGCCGCTGTACAAAATACAAAAAGAGTTGCCTCTAGGTGGGATGCACTCCCAGGTGGAAACTACGCCAAAGCAAGGGCACACGCCATGAACAAAGTCCTTTTCTGGTTTTCCTGCCAGACGCGTTTCGGGCCAACGCCCTCTTCGGTGGCAGACCATGTGATGTGCCGGCGTGCGGCAACCACCAGTAAATCCCCGTAATAATTATGCTCAGGTGAACCACCCGAAGCAATACTTCCTGGGACTGGTGGTTCAGTAAAACCCAAGTGGGTCGCAGCCGGCACTCACATTAAAAAATTTCTTTAAAAGGATTGCCGATGTTCGCGCCGGCACCCCTGCATATAACAGGCACCTCCTGTTCCACAGTTAGCTGCCCCAATAAAGCAGCCGCGGACCCGCAAGAGTTTCGCGGTGGTGCATTCCTGCGACCAGGCAGGCCGCTGTACAAAATACAAAAAGAGTTGCCTCTAGGTGGGATGCACTCCCAGGTGGAAATTACGCCAAAGCAAGGGCACACGCCAAGAACAAAGTCCTTTTCTGGTTTTCCTGCCAGATCAACCACCAGTAAATCCCCGTAATATTTATGCTCAGGTGAACCACCCGAAGCAACACTTCCTGGGACTGGTGGTTCAGTAAAACCCAAGTGGGTCGCCGCCGGCACTCACATTAAAAAATTTCTTTAAAAGTATTGCCGATGTTCGCGCCGGCACCCCTGCATATAACAGGCACCTCCTGTTCCACAGTTAGCTGCCCCAATAAAGCAGCCGCGGACCCGCAAGAGTTTCGCGGTGGTGCATTCCCGCGACCAGGCAGGCCGCTGTACAAAATACAAAAAGAGTTGCCTCTAGGTGGGATGCACTCCCTGGTGGAAATTACGCCAAAGCAAGGGCACATGCCATGAACAAAGTCCTTTTCTGGTTTTCCTGCGAGACGCATTTCGGGCCAACGCACTCTTCAGTGGCAGACCATGTGACGTGCCGGCGTGCGGCAACCACCAGTAAATCCCCGTAATAATTATGCTCAGGTGAACCACCCGAAGCAATCTCTTCCTGGGACTGGTGGTTCAGTAAAACCCAAGTGGGTCGCCGCCGACACTCACATTCAAAAATGTCTTTAAAAGGATTGCCGATGTTCGCGCCGGCACCCCTACATATAACAGGCACCTCCTGTTCCACAGTTAGCTGCCCCAATAAAGCAGCCACGGACCCGCAAGTGTTTTGCGGTGGTGTAATCCCGCGACCAGGCAGGCCGCTGTACAAAATACAAAAAGAGTTGCCTCTAGGTGGGATGCACTCCCAGGTGGAAATTACGCCAAAGCAAGGGCACACGCCATGAACAAAGTCCTTTTCTGGTTTTCCTGCCAGACGCGTTTCGGGCCAACGCCCTCTTCAGTGGCAGACCATGTGACGTGCCGGCATGCGGCAACCACCAGTAAATCCCCGTAATAATTATGCTCAGGTGAACCACCTGAAGCAATACTTCCTGGGACTGGTGGTTCAGTAAAACCCAAGTGGGTCGCCACCGACACTCACATTCAAAAATGTCTTTAAAAGGATTGCCGATGTTCGCGCCGGCACCCCTGCATATAACAGGCACCTCCTGTTCCACAGTTAGCTGCCCCAATAAAGCAGCCACGGACCCGCAAGTGTTTCGCGGTGGTGCAATCCCGCGACCAGGCAGGCCGCTGTACAAAATACAAAAAGAGTTGCCTCTAGGTGGGATGCACTCCCAGGTGGAAATTACGCCAAAGCAAGGGCACAAGCCAAGAACAAAGTCCTTTTCTGGTTTTCCTGCCAGATCAACCACCAGTAAATCCCCGTAATATTTATGGTCAGGTGAACCACCCGAAGCAATACTTCCTGGGACTGGTGGTTCAGCAAAACCCAAGTGGGTCGCCGCCGGCACTCACATTAAAAAATGTCTTTAAAAGGATTGCCGATGTTCGCGCCGGCACCCCTGCATATAACAGGCACCTCCTGTTCCACAGTTAGCTGCCCCAATAAAGCAGCCGCGGACCCGCAAGTGTTTCGCGGTGGTGCAATCCCGCGACCAGGCAGGCCGCTGTACAAAATACAAAAAGAGTTGCCTCTAGGTGGGATGCACTCCCAGGTGGAAATTACGCCAAAGCAAGGGCACAAGCTATGAACAAAGTCCTTTTCTGGTTTTCCTGCCAGATCAACCACCAGTAAATCCCCGTAATAATTATGCTCAGGTGAACCACCCGAAGCAATACTTCCTGGGACTGGTGGTTCAGCAAAACCCAAGTGGGTCGCCGCCGGCACTCACAGTAAAAATGTCTTTAAATGGATTGCCGATGTTCGCGCCGGCACCCCTGCATATAACAGGCACCTCCTGTTCCACAGTTAGCTGCCCCAATAAAGCAGCCGCGGACTCGCAAGAGTTTCGCGGTGGTGCATTCCCGCGACCAGGCAGGCCGCTGTACAAAATACAAAAAGAGTTGCCTCTAGGTGGGATGCACTCCCAGGTGGAAATTACGCCAAAGCAAGGGCACAAGCCAAGAACAAAGTCCTTTTCTGGTTTTCCTGCCAGATCAACCACCAGTAAATCCCCGTAATATTTATGCTCAGGTGAACCACCCGAAGCAATACTTCCTGGGACTGGTGGTTCAGCAAAACCCAAGTGGGTCGCCGCCGGCACTCACATTAAAAAATGTCTTTAAAAGGATTGCCGATGTTCGCGCCGGCACCCCTGCATATAACAGGCACCTCCTGTTCCACAGTTAGCTGCCCCAATAAAGCAGCCGCGGACCCGCAAGTGTTTCGCGGTGGTGCAATCCCGCGACCAGGCAGGCCGCTGTACAAAATACAAAAAGAGTTGCCTCTAGGTGGGATGCACTCCCAGGTGGAAATTACGCCAAAGCAAGGGCACAAGCTATGAACAAAGTCCTTTTCTGGTTTTCCTGCCAGATCAACCACCAGTAAATCCCCGTAATAATTATGCTCAGGTGAACCACCCGAAGCAATACTTCCTGGGACTGGTGGTTCAGCAAAACCCAAGTGGGTCGCCGCCGGCACTCACAGTAAAAAATGTCTTTAAATGGATTGCCGATGTTCGCGCCGGCACCCCTGCATATAACAGGCACCTCCTGTTCCACAGTTAGCTGCCCCAATAAAGCAGCCGCGGACTCGCAAGAGTTTCGCGGTGGTGCATTCCCGCGACCAGGCAGGCCGCTGTACAAAATACAAAAAGAGTTACCTCTAGGTGGGATGCACTCCCAGGTGGAAATTACGCCAAAGCAAGGGCACACGCCATGAACAAAGTCCTTTTCTGGTTCTCCTGCCAGACGTGTTTCGGGCCAACGCCCTCTTCAGTGGCAGACCATGTGACGTGCCGGCGTGCGGCAACCACCAGTAAATCCCCGTAATAATTATGCTCAGGTGAACCACCCGAAGCAACACTTCCTGGGACTGGTGGTTCAGTAAAACCCAAGTGGGTCGCCGCCGGCACTCACATTCAAAAATGTCTTTAAAAGTATTGCCGATGTTCGCGCCGGCACCCCTGCATATAACAGGCACCTCCTGTTCCACAGTTAGCTGCCCCAATAAAGCAGCTGCGGACCCGCAAGTGTTTCGCGGTGGTGCATTCCCGGGACCAGGCAGGCCGCTGTACAAAATACAAAAAGTGTTGCCTCTAGGTGGGATGCACTCCCAGGTGGAAATTACGCCAAAGCAAGGGCACACGCCATGAACAAAGTCCTTTTCTGGTTTTCCTGCCAGACGCGTTTCGGACAACGCCCTCTTCAGTGGCAGACCATGTGACGTGCCGGCGTGCGGCAACCACCAGTAAATCCCCGTAATAATTATACTCAGGTGAACCACCCGAAGCAATACTTCCTGAGACTGGTGGTTCAGTAAAACCCAAGTGGGTCGCCGCCGGCACTCACATTAAAAATGTCTTTAAAAGGATTGCCGATGTTCGCGCCGGCACCCCTGCATATAACAGGCACCTCCTGTTCCACAGTTAGCTGCCCCAATAAAGCAGCCGCGGACCCGCAAGTGTTTCGCGGTGGTGCAATCCCGCGACCAGGCAGGCCGCTGTACAAAATACAAAAAGAGTTGCCTCTAGGTGGGATGCACTCCCAGGTGGAAATTACGCCAAAGCAAGGGCACACGCCATGAACAAAGTCCTTTTCTGGTTTTCCTGCCAGACGCGTTTCGGGCCAACGCCCTCTTCGGTGGCAGACCATGTGATGTGCCGGCGTGCGGCAACCACCAGTAAATCCCCGTAATAATTATGCTCAGGTGAACCACCCGAAGCAATACTTCCTAGGACTGGTGGTTCAGTAAAACCCAAGTGGGTCGCCGCCGGCACTCACATTCAAAAATGTCTTTAAAAGGATTGCTGATGTTCGCGCCAGCACCCCTGCATATAACAGGCACCTCCTGTTCCACAGTTAGCTGCCCCAATAAAGCAACCGCGGACCCGCAAGTGTTTCGCGATGGTGCAATCCCGCGACCAGGCAGGCCGCTGTACAAAATACAAAAAGAGTTGCCTCTAGGTTGGATGCACTCCCAGGTGGAAATTAGGCCAAAGCAAGGGCACAAGCCATGAACAAAGTCCTTTTCTGGTTTTCCTGCCAGATGCGTTTTGGGCCAACGCCCTCTTCAGTGGCAGACCATGTGACGTGCCGGCATGCGGCAACCACCAGTAAATCCCCGTAATAATTATGCTCAGGTGAACCACCCGAAGCAAAACTTCCTGGGACTGGTGGTTCAGCAAAACCCAAGTGGGTCGTCGCCGGCACTCACATTAAAAAATGTCTTTAAAAGTATTGCCGATGTTCGCGCCGGCACCCCTGCATATAACAGGCACCTCCTGTTCCACAGTTAGCTGCCCCAATAAAGCAGCCGCGGACCCGCAAGTGTTTCGCGGTGGTGCAATCCCGCGACCAGGCAGGCCGCTGTACAAAATACAAAAAGAGTTGCCTCTAGGTGGGATGCACTCACAGGTGGAAATTACGCCAATGCAAGGGCACACACCATGAACAAAGTCCTTTTCTGGTTTTCCTGCCAGACGCGTTTCGGGCCAATGCCCTCTTCAGTGGCAGACCATGTGACGTGCCGGCGTGCGGCAACCACCAGTAAATCCCCGTAATAATTATGCTCAGGTGAACCACCCAAAGCAATACTTCCTGGGACTGGTGGTTCAGTAAAACCCAAGTGGGTCGCCGCCGGCACTCACATTCAAAAATGTCTTTAAAAGGATTGCTGATGTTCGCGCCGGCACCCCTGCATATAACAGGCACCTCCTGTTCCACAGTTAGCTGCCCCAATAAAGCAGCTGCGGACCTGCAAGTATTTTGCGGTGGTGCAATCCCGCGACCATGCAGGCCGCTGTACAAAATACAAAAAGAGTTGCCTCTAGGTGGGATGCACTCCCAGGTGGAAATTACGCCAAAGCAAGGGCACACGCCATGAACAAAGTCCTTTTCTGGTTTTCCTGCCAGACGCATTTCGGGCCAACGCCCTCTTCAGTGGCAGACCATGTGACATGCCGGCATGCGGCAACCACCAGTAAATCCCCGTAATAATTATGCTCAGGTGAACCACCCGAAGCAATACTTCTTGGGACTGGTGGTTCAGTAAAACCCAAGTGGGTCGCCGCCGGCACTCACATTCAAAAACGTCTTTAAAAGGATTGCCGATGTTCGCGCCGGCACCCCTGCATATAACAGGCACCTCCTGTTCCACAGTTAGCTGCCCCAATAAAGCAGCCGCGGACCCGCAAGTGTTTCGCGGTGGTGCAATCCCGCAACCAGGCAGGCCGCTGTACAAAATACAAAAAGAGTTGCCTCTAGGTGGGATGCACTCCCAGGTGCAAATTCCACCAAAGCAAGGGAACACTCCATGAACAAAGTCCTTTTCTGGTTTTCCTGCCAGACGCGTTTCGGGCCAACGCCCTCTTCAGTGGCAGACCATGTGACGTGCCAGCATGCGGCAACCACCAGTAAATCCCCGTAATAATTATGCTCAGGTGAACCACCCGAAGCAATACTTCCTGGGACTGGTGGTTCAGTAAAACTCAAGTGGGTCGCCGCCGACACTCACATTCAAAAATGTCTTTAAAAGGATTGCCGATGTTCGCGCCGGCACCCCTGCATGTAACAGACACCTCCTGTTCCACAGTTAGCTGCCCCAATAAAGCAGCCGCGGACCCGCAAGTGTTTCGCGGTGGTGCAATCCCGCGACAAGGCAGGCCGCTGTACAAAATACAGAAAGAGTTGCCTCTAGGGGGGATGCACTCCCAGGTGGAAATTACGCCAAAGCAAGGGCACACGCCATGAACAAAGTCCTTTTCTGGTTTTCCTGCCAGACGCGTTTCGGGCCAACGCCCTCTTCAGTGGCAGACCATGTGACGTGCCGGCGTGCGGCAACCACCAGTAAATCTCCGTAATAATTATGCTCAGGTGAACCACCCTAAGCAATACTTCCTGGGACTGGTGGTTCAGTAAAACCCAAGTGGGTCGCCGCCGGCACTCACATTAAAAAATGTCTTTAAAAGGATTGCCGATGTTCGCGCCGGCACCCCTGCATAGACCAGGCACCTCCTGTTCCACAGTGAGCTGCCCCAATAAAGCAGCCGCGGACCCGCAAGGGTTTCGCGGTGGTGCAATCCCGCGACCATGCAGGCCGCTGTACAAAATACAAAAAGAGTTGCCTCTAGGTGGGATGCACTCCCAGGTGGAAATTACGCCAAAGCAAGGGCACACACCATGAACAAAGTCCTTTTCTGGTTTTCCTGCCAGACGCGTTTTGGGCCAACGCCCTCTTCAGTGGCAGACCATGTGACGTGCCGGCGTGCGGCAACCACCAGTAAATCTCTGTAATAATTATGCTCAGGTGAACCACCCGAAGCAATACTTCCTGGGACTGGTGGTTCAGTAAAACCCAAGTGGGTCGCCGCCGGCACTCACATTCAAAAATGTCTTTAAAAGAATTGCTGATGTTCGCGCCAGCACCCCTGCATATAACAGGCACCTCCTGTTCCACAGTTAGCTGCCCCAATAAAGCAGCCGCGGACCCGCAAGTGTTTCGCGGTGGTGCAATCCTGTGACCAGGCAGGCCGCTGTACAAAATACAAAAAGAGTTGCCTCTAGGTGGGATGCACTCCCAGGTGGAAATTACGCCAAAGCAAGGGCACACGCCATGAACAAAGTCCTTTTCTGGTTTTCCTGCCAGACGCGTTTCGGGCCAACGCCCTCTTCAGTGGCAGACCATGTGACGTGCCGGCGTGCGGCAACCACCAGTAAATCCCCGTAATAATTATGCTCAGGTGAAACACCCGAAGCAATACTTCCTGGGACTGGTGGTTCAGTAAAACCCAAGTGGGTCGCCGCCGGCACTCACATTCAAAAATGTCTTTAAAATTATTGGGCAGGGCAGGGGTGCCGGCGCGAACATCGGCAATCCTTTTAAGGACATTTTTTAATGTGAGTCCCAGGAAGCATTGCTTCGGGTGGTTCACCTGAGCATAATTATTACGGGTCGAGGAAGCGCAGGAATAGAAAACAAAGAACTAAACAACGATGGCAGAAGAGGCAGAGGAAGGGGCTACATGGGAAACAGAACACGCTCCAAAAAGGGACAATAATGGATCCAGAAACGGTGAATAAAACCATTGTGAATCTCTCTAAGAGACATATGAGTGACTGTGAAAAACAAACTTTATGTTTGGGCCTCTCCTTTTGTCCATCACAAACCTTTAGATACACTGATGCCAGAATTGATTTATTTAAATTTGTCAGAAAATTGAAACTAAAAAAATGGCATAAACTTAAAAGGTTAGGGGACCACAGTAACATCAGGGAGAGAACGAATAGGCAATCAGACAACATCAATATTGCTGACATTGATGTATTAATCACCATGGCACAGCTAGAACAGGAGGGGATTGAACCCTCTGATACACCAATTGACAGTTCCAGCATGTCAATAAATAGCAGTACCAGTGTTACACAGGTTCTTGACAACATGAACATCACTACTGATAGTTGTCCGGCCTCAGGTTTCAAACCCAAGTCCACTTTCTTCCCTGTCCTTCCTCATGATAGCATTGACACCTTCCACGAGAGTGTCAGTAAAGCACTCAGTACATACAGGCAAAAAAACAACCGCAAGCATATGATTAATAACAACTTATCATATGCTCAAAGACAGGCTATCAAGACACTTATGGACGATGACAACATCGTCATTCGACCAGCTGACAAAGGGGGCAATGTTGTCATTTTGGACAGAGATAGGTACATTGAGGAAGCTCTCAGACAATTATCTGACAGTAGATTCTATGTGCCCATTACCAAAGAGATCTACAATGAAAGCATTACTGGCATTTGGGATAAACTGAGTGATTGGAGGGATAAAGGTATTCTTGAATGGGAAGAATATCAATATCTTAAAAATGACCATCCCATACTTCCTGTATTATATCTTCTGCCCAAGATACATAAGGATCCCATTAATCCACCGGGGCGCCCCATAGTTTCATCCAGGGGCAGCGTAACAGAACATAACTCAAAATATGCAGACCATTTCCTTAGGGAATTTGTCACCGGGTTGCCCAGTTACATCAGGGACACCAAGGATTTCCTTAACAAAATACAAAACATACAATGGGAGGCAGGTTGTCTGTTTATTACGCTGGATGTCCAATCACTCTACACTATCATAGAACATCAACATGGATTGGGAGCGTGTGAATATTTTCTGACAACTAGATCCATCAGATTCAGGGAACACAGCAGGATGATTGTAGAAATGATAGGATACTGCTTGTCCAACAACATCTTTTCATTCAATGGGGTCCTATACAGACAAATCACCGGGACTGCCATGGGTTCTTGCTTCGCTCCCAGTTTTGCGAACCTCTTTATGGGGCGCTGGGAGCAAGAGGTGTTTGCAGACCCCTCATATACCAGACAGTTGGCACATGTGGTTGCATGGATGCGCTACATAGATGACCTGTTGATTGTCTGGAAAGGTTCCAGACAGGAGGCAGATACATTTGTGGCTGATCTAAACAACAACGTGTACAACATTGTACTCACCAGCAACATTAGTGAGACCAGGGCAGAATATCTTGATGTCAGTTTGGAAATTAGGGACAATTGTATCCACACTTCTCTGTTCCGCAAATCTACGGCTGGCAACAGCATCCTCCATGCCCTCAGCAGCCATCCAGAGACCCTAAAATGGAGTATTCCCTTTGGAGAACTGTTGAGGGCGAAAAGGAACTGTAATACGGAAGAGGCGTACCAGCAGGAGTGCGGAGAAATGTTAGACCGGTTTAGAGCCAGAGGGTATCCTGACTGGGTACTACGTAGAGCCAAGATCAGGGCAGATGGTATACCTAGGACACTCACCATTGCTGAAAAGATGGTTATCAACACTGAGGGTAAGGATGATGACACCACTCGGATTATTATGACATACAGTTCTGACTCTAACAACATTCGTAAGATCCTAACTCAAAATTGGGGCATTCTAAAATGTGATAACACCATAGGCGACAGTGTGCCCAATAGGCCTAACATTACCTACAAAAAGGGCAGGAATATCAGAGATATGCTGGTACGCAGCGATATCACAGTATATCCCAAGAAACAGGATCATGGTCTTAGAGGATTTTTTCCGTGTGGCCACTGCAAGGCCTGCAAAAGCAGTACCTACTGCAATTTGGCCAGTTACAAGGGAATCAATAAGGAGATCAAACAATTCCTTACGTGCAGCGCAACTTTTGTGGTATACGTGATTGAATGCCCATGCAAGCTCTGGTATATTGGGAGTACCACCGCTATGGCCAAGAAACGCATACTGGAACATTGCAGGGCAGTCACTCACGTAGATGAGAAATATCCAGTTGCACGTCATTTTAGAGATGTACATTACAGCAATCCATCACTTCTGAAGTTTTTCATTCTTGAACAAATTGAGAGCAAGCCCAGGGGTGGCAATCGGGTATTGACTTTAAGGCAAAAAGAATCGAGATACATCTTAGATTTTCAGACCAAACACCCCGGGGGTTTGAATCATGATGAAGAAATGGCATTTCATTTAAGAGAGTGATTGTGCATGCTTAATATATTTATTATTTTTCTACATCTTTCTACTTGTTCTTACAAAGGTTAAATGTGATTTATCTCCCTTCCGCCCCTCCTCTTCCATGTTTCCATCAGTGCATAATTTTGAATTGTTGTGTGATTGGAATATATATATTCTTTTATATATATTTTTTCAAATTTCATTGCATAAATTTTATTGTATATTTTCTTTATATTTTTTTACAGGAGGAAAGGAAGGAGCCCAGACTTCCACATTCACCGTGCACGGGCATCTACCCTTTTCCCCCTTCTTCCTTTTTACACCTTCAAAATCTACTGATGGGTATTGTATATACAGCCAACTTTAGTTCATTATTAGGACTTGGGCACTTGCCCTGATACAGTCTATTCACTGACAGCATGACCTATGCTGTAACATGCACAGACTCACATGAGTCTCTGTTATCAGTTTGTTTTCCATTATGATCATGAGCCCGATTATTCTTAAATGTGAAATGGTTAACTGCTTATAATTATGTTCAGCGGGGCTATTTTATCTCCAGCGATCTCGCATTTACCATTAGGATTTGGGCATTTGTACTGTTATAGTCATCGACATGACAGCAGGAATTTGGATGTTTTATGTATTGACTTACCATATATTTTCCCTTCCTTTTTACCATGATCATTGTTATAATTTACAACATGGACGAGCTTTACGCACCTTGGTTGGAATGTATTGCATTATATTATTGTATTGTATCACTGCACTATTGCCGTTAGTCCATTCCAAGATGTCTGCTGTTATTTGGTGCAATTTGAGACTTCAGTATCTCTAGTCCTACAACAATGTTTAGCTGTTTTTACTTTATCAGTATGGCTCTATGTGCACATAATCATACGTGAACAAGGCTTCTTGTGAGGCTGAAACGCGTTGTTTTGATTAAACACCCTTGGATTTTCCGTGAGTCTGTGGTTCCTGAGAGCATTTGTCAATCGACTTCTTTGTGATATATATATATATATATATATATATTTATTTATATATATCCAACGAAAACTGCTCCAGGTAAGGAAAGGTAAGAGGCCACTTCGGGGAAAATCATGGAAACCTTTATTTGTATACAGCATGGGCATAATGCATTTCGGCACTGTTAGCCTTCTTCAGATGCCGCTGTTGTCTGGAAATAACTCCGCCCCCGCCTTTCAAGTGTCCTGTGAAAGCCCCATTGGAGGGCAAAGTCCAGCCCCTGGTCACATGGTCGCACTGCCACTGCGATCCACAAAGAACTCCAAACCCCAGAAATCAGTGTTTCTGGCTGCAAGTTACGTGGGGAAGGCAACAGGGAAAAGGCGCGTTATCTAGGGACGAACAGTCCAGATAAAATTGATGTCATCAGGCCTCCTTGGGTCCCCTTGACGCTCCGAACCTCCGCACAGATGTCCACCGGGCTGTGAGTCGAAATGACAATGCAAACGGCTCCCCGTGAAGTCACGAGCTGCACCTGGCAGCATCCCTGGCGTCGCCTGTAACGAAGGTGGGCAGGAATTAATCCAATAACTTGGAGAGAAATACGAGCTGCAACAGCTGATGCCAGCATAACTCCCGCCACTTGAAAGGAATGGGGCCTCATTCACGCCACTAGCCGGCACGCAAATATCCAATGAAAACCGCTCCAGGTAAGGAAAGGTAAGAGGCCACTTCGGGGAAAATCATGGAAACCTTTATTTGTATACAGCATGGGCATAGTGCATTTCGGCACTGTTAGCCTTCTTCAGATGCCGCTGTTGTCTGGAAATAACTCCACCCCTGCCTTTCAAGTGTCCTGTGAAGCCCCCATTGGAGGGCAAAGTCCAGCCCCTGGTCACATGGTCGCACTGCCACTGCGATCCACAAAGAACTCCAAACCCCAGAAATCAGTGTTTCTGGCTGCAAATTACATATATATATATACACACACACATGATGTCACTTGAAATGTCATCAGTGATGTCATTTGAGATGTCATGAGTGATGTCATGAGTGATGTCATGAGTGATGTCACTGACAATGTCATGAGTGATGTAATATGTGAGGTCATAAGCAGTGCATCGCGGGGGGCGCAAGTTATAGTTAGCTCAGCTAATTATAACTGCTGAATTACTCTGGTTTCGTACGAGTGAAATGTCATCTTAACTATAATGTCCCTGTAACCTTTGTTTTTTTCAGTGAATTTCTTAGGTTTCTTTTATTTTATTTCATAACTATAATGTCCTTGCATTTTTTTCTATAATTAGATATTAAACATAGCAAATGCATGGTGCACCACTTATTGTTGTATTTGTCATCTATTTATTTAAAAAGTACATTAATCATCATATTTCAAGATATTTTTAGTTTTCGCAAAGACCACGTGTTTTTGACAAAGTGTAAAACACATATATAGACATATTTTAGTTTGAGTCTAGCTCTTCAGTAAGATATTAATTTAACTTTCCCCTTTGTATTCATTTGTCAAAAAAACTACATTCAAAATGCATTTTCTTTGTTCGTGCGACGCTGGAATTCGCGATGACGTTGGTGATCGTGAAAACCGTAGGTTTTTTGACAATGTGTTAAACACATATATAAACATGTTTTACAAAAAGTTTGAGTTTAGCTGTTTAGTAAGATATTGATTTAACTTTCCCCTTTGTATACATTTGTCGAAAAAACTACATCTGAAATGCATTTTCCTTGTTTGTGGCGACACCGGAGGTCGCGATGATATCAATAACCGCAATCACCGCAAATACTTCACGAAATAACACAACAAAAGCAGACATTCAGTAGCCACCACCACATACAAAACTTATAACTGCAAAATTGATTATAACCAACCACCACCGCGGCCCCCCTCATGGAGCCGTAAATGGCCTTGGGGACCGCCACCCCCCCAGAGCCGGCTCCAGCAATGTACCAGGGTGCCCACCCCTGGGACATTGCAGTTTGCTAGTTAACTCCCACCAAGCCATAGCAAACTCTGGTCCGCTTCATGGAAGCGAGACCTCATTTGAGATGTCATCAGTGATGTCACTTACCATGTCATGAGTGATGTAATATGTGAGGTCATAAGCAGTACATTGTGGAAGCATAAGTTATAGTTAGCTCCGGTAACTATAACTGCAGAGTTTCTCTGGTTTTGTAGTGAGTGAAATCTCCCCCTAACTATAACGTCCCTGTAACCTTTGGTTTTTTCAGGAAAAAAAATAAATATATATATATATATATACATACATACATATCAGACTTTACACATTGGCTAATGGCATGCGTTGTAAAGGCCTGCATGATATTAGAGCACGTTATAAAGGTCAAACCGTTGTGATACCCACTGGGTAATATAATGCGCGGTAATGACCCGTGTTGTAACAACTGATATTTCTGTTGACAGCCCTGTCGAGCCAAGGGGCACTGTCAGAAGCCACTTGCTCCGTCCAGGGAAGTGCAGCATACACCGGTCTCAGACCAGTCATCTTGCATTGCAGAGGCATGATTTGTTGGACTGAAATGATCCTCATCACTCGCCATGCTCTATCATGGCTCAGATCCTCCTGAAGTTGATATCAAAGTGCAGATTGTGTACATTAAAATTTTTCAAGCTTTCCTATTTCAAAGAGGGGTGACAGAAGGCAAAAAACATGCATGTCTTTTTTCTTTCGATGGGTGGTGGAGTGCACATTGGCATCAGCTACTGCTGCCATCCTACCCACCCCACAATTCTTCCATGCTGGTCCTTGCCAAGGCCATTTGCACTCCAGCCTTTGTCCAGAGCCCTCCTGCAACCAGCAGGCCTGCCAACATCCAAACATTCAACCCAGTCGTGCGTCTTTAATTCCTTCAGGAACTCAGCCTTTTAGTCTGACATTAGTCACTCCATCACCTTTCCCTCAGGCATAACCCAGTGCTTTCATGGCGATAGTTCAGAGTTCTCCATATTCACAAACAAATGTCACTTACAATGCTTGTCTCCAACAAATGCATTCCCTGCAACTCATCAAAGGTACCCATTATATTGTCATACTTGGTAGGGCAACGTTGCGGCTTGGTCAGTACACCTAGTTGAATGAAATAACTCTTCTGATACACAACTTTGCCGCCTTCAGGAAGTTATGAGGCAGCTGTCAAGAAACACACTATATAAAGGTGGATAATAAGTTACTTAATGTATAGCAAGGAACTAAAGATCTGATTTCATGTATTATCATGTCGAACCAGCTAAATGCAGAAACAAATTGGCTCACTGATTTCATTAATGTTCCTGCATTTTGGTGACATCCTGGGTATGCCCTAGCTCTGTGCACATAATACAAAGATCTATTGGAGCTTCCAGAAGGTGGCTCTATTCATTGCTAACAGAATTGTTATGAGGAACAGCCGCAGTCTGTTATGTTGTGCAGTGGTGGAAACGACTCTTAAAGGGTTGTCTACCATCTCAGTACAGCGATTTCCAAGAGGTGTTTAGCAAAATAAAATCTAGTGTCTTGCCCCACACCAGAGTTTTTACTCCCAGATAGACCTGCAAGCAGAGGTAATCTTCAAGTATATGCTTTAACAGAGAAATAAAATGTGCATCTGCGAGAATACCTTGACAAGCTCCTGGCAAATGGGTTTATCCAACACTCAACATCTCTGGTTTCCTCACAGCTCTTTCTGGTACCAAAAAAGAATGGAGAAATCAGGACCTTTATAGGATGCAGAGTCCCGAACAAAATCACCATGAGGAACAAGTACTTATTACCTTTGATCTCAGTTCTTGGACCCCAAAAGCAGAAGCCACCTTATAAAGGTTGAAAGAGGATTTCACCTCACCATCCATCCCGAGACATCCACCCTGAGACACTGATACCCTGCAACTCCATATGTTGTGGGGACTAACCCATATAAATTAGTGATTGATGGAGTATGTTTTTAAAGAGACCCAAAGACTGAACAACTGTTTTCTACGGCGTTTGTTTCCAAAATGTAGCTCAATGCTGAATGCAATTATAACTTCATGGACAAGGATCAATGAACCCTTAAAGAAGCCTTCCAAGAATGGAGGTGTTACCACCTAGTACCTTACTGTGATCTTTAAGGATAACGAGACTACAAAAACATGCAGTTTCTACACTTAATACTAGCACTGTCTCTCAGAAAATTGCACTTGGTGTTGATTTTCTGTGAGGTGGACTTTGTTATAAATATTAAACAAGAATAAAAAACGACACAGCTGATGCTCTGTCCAGGCTTGAGGCCTCAGATGATGAATCACAGAACAACACTTCCTTGACCATACTCTAGGATGGGTTACAGGTGCAATAGACTTGAACAAACATTTTGATGAGGTACTCTCTGCTTCTGTTTGCATAAATCCTCTTGAGTTGATATAAGATCTTGAAAACACCATTTCAAATGGTCTGAATTTCGAACAAAAGTGTCTTGTATATACCTACATCAAGACTAGTATCAGCAAGCATGTCATGGACAGCAAAAATGATTCCATCCTGTCAATATGGGTTTTAGTGCTTTCTGGACAAACATCTGTGAATCCAGAATAAGGATATACGGTTGTTGATCCAGAACTGGCCGATCTGTATCCATGATAAAAGTAGATATTTTGGTTCACTGAACTGTTATAGTCATTATATATGCTGCCGTCCTCTTGGCATATTAGCAGTATGGACTTTGTAACTGATCTGCTTCCAGTTCTTTTCAGACCACCATCTTGCTCACAGTAGATCTGTTAGTGAAAATGGCAGATATTTTCCTTCAACACATTATACAGCTAAATATAGTTACTGCTGCTATTATCTCTGGCTGTGAGCATCAGTTTGGAGCACAGTTCTGTCACACATAATGCTTCCTTAGACATCAAGGTCCATTTGTCCCCTGCCTACCATCTGCAGAGCAATCAACAAATAGAACACGTTAGCCATATGATGAAACAGTTCCTGCAATGCTTGCTGCTCACCCATAACAACGACTGGGTAGAAACCCTCAGTTTTGCTGAATATGTTTACAAGGACTTGACTCTTTTAGCTATGAGGATATCAACCTTTCTGTTGCCTGTTTCGGTACCACCTGAAATCCATGCCGCTACATGTAAAGGGAAGAGCCAGGTGCCCTCTGTGATAGACCACACAGGACATTTTGGAACAAGCTAAGAAAAATCTTCAAAACCCCAAGATCGCTTACAAAAAGCAGTCAAATAAACAGCGACCACCAGCATCTCAATACCAATATGAAGATTGTGTTTGATTAGCTATCAAGACCCTAGGTGCCAAGGGCCAAGAAAGTTACAGCCACATTTTTTAAGTTACTTCGTCATAGAATGTATGATTAACCTAGCTGCAGTTCTTACTGATTGTAAGAAAGAGCCTATTTTTGCATGTTTATACCTTTTTTTGATTAGACTGATGCTGCTGTTTTTTTTTAGCTCTGCATAGTGGGGCACTGCTGTCCAGTCCCCAGTGTGTGCTGTGACTCCAAAAACATGGTAAAATTGGATAACTACTAATTGGCATATTTCACTTCCTTTTAAGGCCATAATATATGTGTAAGAAATACATCAAAGGCAAGCAAAAGATGAAAGTCACATGTGGACTTCATAACACTGTGTTATGTTATCCACTGGGCTGATAAAACATGGCTTCAGTCCTGCATGTGAACCTGTCATAATAGCAAAACCTTATTTAAGTATTAAAGAAGTCACCCCTAAGGAGGCTTTATAGCTCACAATGTAGGGTACCTGGTATTTAAAAGTGGTACATGCAAGAATGTTATGTTGGCATGTACTTACAGTGACTAGCTCCTAAAATCTATTTTTCCTGTAAACGGCTGTGGCTGTCCTATGAGAACAACTAAAGTTTAGAATAAAATCCTAACCCTGCTATCTCCTGTTTGGGAAAATCTACTGCAGTAATGCAGACACTATTTCTAATATTTATTTAAAATTTTTATTACATCTGAATATTTAATGAAATATTTAGGAAAAGCAACTTTTAAAAAGTTACACTTTACCTGCCTCACTGTCCAGTTGGCCCCTTAGTATTAGCCTGCTGGCAAATGGCCTTGGCAGTACTTCTCCTTCATGAGGTGGGAAAACTGCCCCCAGAGCAGGAATAATGTCTTGGGCCTTGTCACAGGAAAAAGTCAGTGTCATAGATGTGGCAGAATATCAACTTAGGAAGGAGAGAGAAGGAGGGTCTAGGACCTTCATTAAATTAAACGAAACCAGGGTGAAGCCTGCCCATTCACAGTTAAGTGTAAAGGGTGACCTGAGGAAGAGAAGCCTTATGTTCAGTAGGCCCCTAGTAGTTAGTTTGGCACTAGCCCAGTGCAGTGGGAGCTAGTCCCAGAACCAGACTGGTGTAGCTAAACAGGAGGGGGCAGCTGCTTCCCCTAACTACACCCCTGGCAGGCACACAAGCTCCCTTCAGGGGTGAAGGATTGTGTCATGTTGCATTTGCATCACATTGGAGCACTGTGAGATAGTTTACAGTAAGGCAAACAGGATGTTGGATTGGTAGCAACTGGGAACTTTTTTCTCATTAGTTAGGTAGTGTCCAGGGGACACCTCCAACTACTGATTAGTGAAACTTACAAACCTGACACCTACAGTTCATCAGAACACTCTCTGAACCTGAGGCAGAACATATGAGGACGGATCTGCTTTTGAGGCCTGTGGAAACCTGAAGGGATTGACCTGCTCCCACTTGTACCCAGGACTACAAAATGAATGCCAATGGTCAATTATCTGACCTTCTGTGTGGCTACAGGGACACAACAGCTGCAAGAGACCTTTTTCCTTAAGTGCCCAGCAGACCAGTAGCAGCCTTAACTGAATTGGTCCATGCTAGTGGCCTCTGTTGGAGTGAGTCATGCACCCTAAGTGCTGTCCCTAGGGTCAAGGGAGCATTAGAAGTGACCAAAAGGAGCTGCCCCAGAAACTCCAAAAAGGTGAGACTTAGAAAGCTTTTGGACATCTAAGACTAAAGGAGTGTTAACGGGACCTTGCAGTAAAGGTGTCCGATTTCATTGTGACTTCGTTTGATACAGCTTCAAGCTTGGAGAATATTAAGCTCCATAAAAAAGAAATCTTGACTAGACAAAGGTGTGAAAAAGTTTCGCCCAACATAAGGACTTTCATGGCTGTGAAATATTCATTTCTCTCATTTGGAGCTTTTGCATCCAAAAACAACAGCTTCAGCTTCAGCATTATCTCATCCAGTGGCTATCCAGCATTGAGAGGACTTTGATGGATACAGCCTGGAGCCTTGCCCTGCTGGATGATTTTCACTTCCATTTTAGAGTCTTTGGGGCCGATTCCGATTCGGGCCGGAAATCTCTCCGACCGAGCCGGACTCGGAGAGATTTCCGACCGAATCGGACCCTAGCAGTCCGACCGAACGAGTACGATGCGCACGTATGCTATCGGACTCGATTCGGTCGGACTCCCATTGAAGTCAATGGGAGCCAGTCGTACGACGCGTACACGGGCTCACATTGACTCAATGGGCACGACGCGAACAAGGGCCCCCTACAGCGTGTTCGCGTCGATGCGGGTCGCACCGTACACGCACGTGTAGGGGGACCCATGGCTCCCCCTGTGTGCGACTCGCGTGCCTACGCTTCCATGGGGGTCCGACACGGACCCCAAAGTGCGGCTCCGACAGCTCCTTGGAGCCGGACTGCGCGAGTCGGTCGGAGCGGTCGCGATGCGCATCGTACTTACCCGGCCGGGGAACGTCTCCATTGCGCGGTGCGAGTCGTCCCCGTGCGAGTCGGTCGGAGCGGTCGGGTCCTGCGAACGAGTCGGTCGGAGATTTCGCGAGCGCACGCATCATACTCGCTCGCCCGGACGCACGTACGATTCGGTCGGGAAATAGGGCTCCGAATCGGATCCGGTAAAGCCGAATCCGATTCGGAGCCCTACCGGCCGAGATCGGAATCGGCCCCTAAGTCAGAAGGGGAAATCTTTGAATGGGTCAAATCCTCTTGGTATATCTGACCCGGTTCACTGACAAAATATTACCTCTGGTAATATTACCATACCAAAATATTGTCACATAAATATCGTTGTCAAAAATTTCATCATCCTAAATTTAGAATGTAAATGACAAAAATATGGATTCAAAAATATTGTTGTCATAAATATCATTGTACAAAATATTGTTTTTTAAATATATAAATATTAAACATCAAATATATTAAAAAGTAATGCTAATATAATACAAATTAAATATATTTAATTAATTTTGAAATAAATAACTATTATACTAAAAAAAAAAACATATATCTATATATTAATATTTATATATTTAGTTACATATATGTAGTTAAACATAATATTAAACTAATATTTTCAATTTATATTTAAATAAAAAAAATAACACATTTAATAATTTAATAAATAAACAGATAAATATACATATACCCAATAACATACCATTAAAAATATACCAATCTAATTAGAATTAAAAAAGTAAACATAAAAACTATCAATTTACTAAAAATGAATTATTATATTTATTATTGTTAAATGTTAAAAAATATTAATTATAAAATATTATATTTTTACATACAAAAACATAATAATTTAATTTTAAATAAAGTAAACTAAACTATAAAATTCTATAAATAATACATATGCTATGCCCACTACAATGTATACAACAGTAGGAAAAAAGTGTCACTAAGGAGGGGTAAAATATACTACTCCCACTCCACACAGTGCAACAGTATGGAAACATTTTAATTGTGAACAGGTAAAATTCTCTATTCCCACTCCAGTCAGTGCAACAGTAGAGACATTTTTGGACCCATGAGGGGTAAATTTAACTAATTGCACTTGACGCAGTGCAACAGTAGGGAAAGTGTTGGATTGCGAAGGGGTGAAAAATTGTATTCCCACTCCAGTTAGTGCAACAGTAGGGAACGTGTTGGATTGCAAAGGGGTAAAATTTACTATACCTACTCCACTGAGTGGAACAGTAGGGAAAGTGTTGGATTGTGGAGGGGTAAAATTTACTATTCCCACTCCATTCAGTGAAACATTAGGGAAAGTGTTAGATTGCCAAGGGGTAAAATTTGCTATTCCTACTCCAGTCGGTGCAACAGTGGGGAAAGTTTTGGATTGCGGTGGGGATAAGTTTACTATACCCACTCCAGTCAGTGCAACCACTAAAAAGCCTACAACCCTCACCTAAAACATAACATTTAAAAAAAAAATAACACAATTAGCATAATTATCAATTACTTAATTTACATTAATTAAAAAAAAGAAAAATTAATTAAAATTAATTTACTTCCCACACTATACCTCTAAAAAACCCGCAATTCGCAACTGAAACTTAATTTTAAAAAAATACACAATTAACATAAATATTTATGAATTAGGGGGCCCATTACGATGGCGGGCGGAAGCACAACCGCCGTGCTGGCGGATGCAGAAACCACCAGTTACCGCCGGCACGCAGCAGTCCACACGCCCGCCCAATTACGATGCGAAAAGCAGGCCAAACACCGCCGGCAAGCCAGCAACACCGTCCGCCATCAAAGTGCGCCCGCACACGTAGCGGCGCAGCACAACTGAAACACACCGTCCGACGAAACACGTCCCGCCCGGCGCATAAATTACGATGCCGCAAACAAACGGCTCCCACGGCAAAGAGACACCGCACGTGAAAGAGAGGCGGAAACACGGACGCAGAGCACGGACAACGAAGAAGCGGCACCCCGGGCATGAATCCAGCACTGCAGGCCCTTCCCATGCTTCTGCTGATGCACCACCAAGGACGCAACGTACCGCGGAGACGCAGGTAGGCACACACACAACAAGTGCACGCAAACAGCGCACACAGTGCAAGGGCGGAAAAGCGGACAACCCCCACCAGCGCGTGTACACTACACATCCACCATCGCATCCACATATGACACACAGGCCAAATCGTAACATCGCAGAACACATGTGTACACACCACCTAGGACTAGGAACCAACCACCCCGTCACGGCCCCAAAGCGCCGATGACGCCGCCACACATGCGCACAACGCAGAGGCCAACCGCAGCGCCATGCATGCGTCGCACACAGACACAGGGACACAACCAAGCAGCACACACATCAGCCCCACCCCGAACGCACATGACACGTGACAGGCCGGCCACAGACATGTCCCCAACGCCCAATTCACGGACAACACCCAACGCCACACAACCGACGCACACATGTCAGTGAAGACACGCAACTGCAGGACACACCCCAGTGTAACAAACATGGCGTAGCATACAGCGGCGGCAACACCAACTAGGAGAAGCAGGGCCCCTTCGGGAAGAGGAACGCCAGTACCACACTGAAAAACCCATACCACCCTGCACATATGAACAAGACACATGAAACGGAACACCAAAGAGCCCGGGGACCGACAACAGGTGGCCCAAGAATTACATCCACACACAAGGCCCAACGCAGAGCGGAAAGGCAGCCTGCCGCCCACACAAGGGAGAGCAGACAGCACTGAATGACCTTCCATTCCAACACCGAAACCACAGCCCTACGACAGAAGCCGGTGAATACAGCCATTGTCCAAGAATAGACCAACACAGGCATGCCGAGGAGACCGACCACAGGGCAGATAGCGCATATCACAGAAGCACACAACGGACGGGGAAGAAAGAAGAAAACACTCCCCCATGTCGGCCACATGCAAGTTAATTGGAAGGAGTCACACAGCACTGACCTTGAACTGTCTGAGAAGCATGTGGGAAGAGGGCCCGTGTCCTCCAAACAAGCCAACAGAACACAAGTCCTGTCTCCCCACGACTACACAGATCTCACAGCAACCCCGGAGCGTGCACATTGCAGACTGCACACACAGCCGGAGCACGCCACCTCTACGAACCGCTGCGAAATGGCAACCGCAACACACCTACCCAACTACGCCGAACAGCTCAAGCTGTACCAAACCAACACAATACATACATTGGGATGCGATCTCCTGTCCCTGCTGAACGTAAGTTACCGACTGACTTACCGCATCACATTGTTCAGCTGCGTCATGCCCGTCTTCTACTGTCGGAGGTGTCCCTACCAGCATCCCGTCGAGATATGCCTCTCCAACCCGGCATGTCTGAAGGCGGACCTGCTACCACTACTCCTCCCTCTGGACGCACACGACAGGGCCTGCTCTGCCTATGGGGGCATGGCGTATGTGGCCAACATCGCACGCGCACTGAAATGGAACCACTGTGCCTCCACACGACGGATCATCGAGAACAGCTACATCGAATGTCACCCAGCATGCCCCATCATGGTCCTCCAAGGGACAACCTACGAACAACACCTTGACAGCCACCATCCGCTTCATTGGCTGGCAAACATGTACACCACCAATGACATGGAAGCCCTGCTGGACGGCATCGCATACCTGACAACCTGTAAATACGTCGGACCACAACGCAGGTTCCCGAGTGACCTATGAAGTCCAACCCCGCACCCATGCTCAGCTTCCGCACGGACTGGCCAGTCACCACCACAACAGCCATACCAAACGACCGGCAACTGTAACCACACCATCAACGACATCGCCATGACATCGGATATGACCGGGACATGCACACTGTTCCCCATCACATCCAGGAACACCGCATGCATCGTGGGAGGCAGTGGCATGGGCTCTGTGCATCGCACCCACATGGACGGAACTGCACGAACAACCAGGACACGACATGGATCCAGCGCCCATGGACACACACACCGCTCAGTGGACATGAATAGGTCGCCTGGAGTCTGTGGGTGCTGCACCCCTCCCACCCCCGCCCCGGGAATCCCATACCAGGACCTTTGCATGGACGACAAGTGCATACAACAACAACACGACCCCAGTGACTGTGACATGTCCAGTAACCACCACAGTGCAACAACAAGTGGCACGCCGCTGCATGCACGCAAGCACATGCCCTGATGTCATCTCACATGCACGCGTGCATGAGGAACAACCGCAGCAAACCTGTCACATGGAACTGAGATGGACTGTGCCCATGATGCCGAGCGGTCTGGTAGGCTACATGTATACCGTCTGTGTCAAAGTCCGCAGCTCCGCAGCTATACGTAAATGTACATTAGCACAGCCTTGGCCAAGCAGATGTAACCCCACACCCTATCCCATTTGTTATCATGCTCAGTATATCCTCAACATGTATTCCGCTGCCAGTAGTGTCCACTATACTGCATCACAGAGGACAGAAGACTCAATATAATGTTTGAAACCAGAACTGTCTCCGCTGACTCATTTCACAAGTACGAATGAGAGAGGATGAGAGTATGTGAAGTACACGGCAGTCGTGACATGACCATGTAGTCCACTGGTATTGGATGTCAACGCAAATGAGTAGCACTACTGTGGAAGACACACATGTGTCGTGTGAAGTCGTATGGACGCAGTGCTCAGGTGGGTGGGTGCGACGGGTAGATGCGCACATGCCAAGTTGGAGCACGCCGTGTTGGGAGGGGTCATGTACAGTACACCACCGCTTCCCTGGGCATTGTGAGAGGACACCTGTCGGGGGAGTGAACACGTGTGTGCACAGCAGCCGGGCACACGTACAAAGCGGTACCAGGCGCACCTCAGCCCACCCTCTGTGGACAAGCTGGATCCTGTTGTGTGCCCGCCATGCCCCTTGACAAGGCACACACAGCCCCAGTCGACCAGGTGTAACCCCAACATAGTCAATCCGCACAGGCGATACAGGGCACGGGATGGCAGTGGAGCATGGTGTGTGAGAGGTCTCCTCGCGCTCCTCCTGGTCATATCACGCAGGCAATAGAACCTCAACGTCTAGCATGGCACAAGTCAAATGGAAGTGTAGGGGGACGCACCACAGCACGAGCAGCACTGACGTCACGGGAGGTGGCTCGCACCATCCCATCCATTGCCCATCATACCAACCACGCCACATGCCATTGCGACTAAGTGCAAGCGCGTGCGCCACCACCCCGAGCCCTCCCCAGAGAGGCCAAAGAGTGAATGTGTGGGCCATCAGTCACAGACGGACGCGGCCTGGCCGCAAGGGCAGCCACAGCCACTGGGTGTCGCAGGTGGCGGATCCGGAAGGCGAAGACTGTGATGCATAGTCCATGCAGGCCGGGTCTCCATTTGGGGCACCACGCAGGTGGACGGCGTCCCGCCACACATCATACCCTGAGACAGCCCACTCGTGCAACTGGACCCACACATACACTCCTTGCCCTCTCTGGTGCGAGCTTGGGGCTGCCTGTGCAAGCGCTAGCCTCGCAGGTGAGCATGCATATTGGGGGGCGAGGGGAGGACATGAGGGCTGGGGCGAAGATGACTGTATCACTGTCAGTTAGTACAAGGGATGACCCAGATGTGGAAAGGAAGAGACGTGTCCCGTGTGTACTGCAACTAGTCGCCAATCCAACTACCCCCCATGTCCGGAATGTAAGCCCGCACCTAGGCCCGCCCATCCGCCACATCGAACATACCACCAGCACGACAACCTTCCCATTCGAAACACTGACTGGGGGTGGCGACCAGTGAACAATCATGTGTAGCCTACCCACGCGTACATGTGGGCCCTCCATGATCCATGTCACCTGCGGCAAAGACATGACATGCGCAATGAGGGAAGTGAGGAGAGCGGCCCGCCCCACGCGCAGAAGGTGCATCAGCTCCACAGACCCAGCAGCGAGTCCAGCAGGGGTCACATGTGCAGGGGCAGCTGTGCCTGGTGTGAAGGCACATGCATATAGACAGCACATCGACCAATGTGTAGTCTGCCCACATCCACAGTCCATCATCATGCGGACATAGGAATTGAACACAGGGCAACACATCTTAGTTGGTGCACCCACCGTGACCAACAATGCGCAATCATCGACGTACCCGCCCTGTGCATGGCCCCCCACCCAACGGAGGCACATCCAGTGCCACCATCCCACACACACAAGCCTTCCACGGAACATGCTGTGTCCAATGGTCAGTACAGAGTCAGCGCCCATCTGGTGGATCCTGAACAGGAGACACATGCACACACATGCCAGCTCCCACTATGTACGTCTGCCACCTGGCACGTGCAATGTAACCTCTCACCTGTGACGTGTGACTGCAAGCACACAGCCGTCTTGGCATGGGGATGTCAATGTGGACACCAGTCAATGTTTCGGGCGCTGTGATCCGTACAGTGCTGTACATAGGGTGCAGTGCTGACACCTACTACTGTCTCATATCCCCTCGTGCCACAGGTCCCACTTGTATTGGCCGCTCAGCCCGTGCCCACATCGTCGTCGTCGTGTGCCATACTCATCCAGCCTCGGAAGCAGTTCCATGCTCAGCAGACACTCATGTTGCCGTGGCGTTGCCGCTTGACGAATATGCAGTCAGTCCCCATCAGCACGCCCCGCAAGTCATTGGGGCCTAGATCCCCATGTGCATGCACATGGCAGTGGTATGTCTCACTTGCCATTGCCATTGTTGGGAGACCTGTGTAAGTGTATTGTGGCCGTGCCGTCCCAGCTTGACAGCTGGGCTGTGGCTCATGTGCTTGCTCAGTCATGTCAGTGATGTGTATGCGAAATTGCTATGTGCCGTGTTGCTTTGACATGTGTCCTCTGCCATTTAACCCAGGCGGAGACCGAACATTGACCGCCCATACCAATTGCTGGCGGACATGGACGATACAGAGGTAATCAGGAAGTTTCGGCTGGACAGGCCAACTCTGCATCGACTGTGTGCCATGTTAGAGCCCCATCTCCGTCCCCGCAGTGTGTATCCGACTGCTGTCACCCCCACGGCTAAGGTGATGGCCGCCATGCATTTCTTCGCCACTGGGTCATTCCAGCACACAGTGGGCAGTGGAGGAGGGATGTCCCAGCCCATGTTCAGCAAGGTGCTGAGGGATGTACTGGCAGCCATGATGCTGTACCGGAACAGGTACATCAGATTCCCCAGGGCTCGTGAATTGGTGGCAGTGAAGGGTGCATTCTATGCCCTTGGCAGAATCCCACACGTCGTGGGAGCCATTGACTGCACTCATGTTGGCCTTGTTCCACCACAGGCCACTGAGCACCTGTACCGCAACAGGAAGCACACGCACTCCCTGAATGTGCAAGTGGTGTGCCTTGCGGACATGGTGATCACCCACGTGTGTGCCAAGTTTCCAGGCTCGGCCCATGACGCACACATAATGCGCAACAGCATCTTGCCACGACTGATGGCCAATCTGCAACAGGATCGTGCCTGTATCGTCGGTGAGTATGTGGAGTGGTGTAGCGTGCTGGTTGTGCGATGCTGTCCCCTGTCCAGTTGGAATAGCAACGGTTCTCTGTGTCCCTCACACCCAGGTGACTCTGCGTATCCGAATGGGGCATGGCTGCTCAGTCCATTGAGGAATCCTCGCACCCCAGCAGACGATCGATACAATGAGGCACATGGGAGGACCAGACGTGTGGTCGAGCGTACCTTTGGCCTCCTCAAGTCCAGGTTCAGGTGCCTGGACCGCACCGGGGTGCACTGGCGTACTCCCCACAGAAGGTGTGCCAGATAGTGGTGGCGTGCTGCATGCTGCACAATCTGGCCATTCGGAAGCAGATCCCCTCATTGTGGATGACGGAGATCAACCAGGGCCCCAGCCCGCAGACCAGGACAGCTCGAGTGAGGTGGACAGCGGAGAGGAGGAAGCTGGGAATGTGCGCCAGCAGCTCATCGCCCGCTACTTCACTTGACGGTGAGTGTCCATGTACGACGGATGATGTGTCTGTATCTGTGCAGGTGTGTGTGTGCTGTGTCAGGGTGGCCGTATGTTCACTGCGTGCAGTGTGTCAACGCTCCATGGCCAGGGTAGTATGCCACTGTTGGTGACTGTGGCATTGTGCCCTATTGCTCTGTGCGATGTGTGTACATTGCTTGTAGTTGTTGACATGTACTGTGTGATGGGTGTGTGACACACTCATTGAATGTGCTCCTGTTCTGTCTCCCACCCCTAGGTCCCTACAGGCCCTCCGGATTCCATTGCCATGCCACGCCTCAGGTGCCTTTCCGCCCAAGGTGGCCGTTGTATTCCGTACAAATAAAACACAGGGCACAAACAGCAGTTAGTGAAAAAGGTGCATTTATTACAAACTGTGACATGTGATTGTGTGTAAGGTGATGACAAAAGTGGTCCGTGCAGTGACAATGAGCTGTCGGTCATGGCTGCGTGATGATCAGGGTGTACCCACTGGTTCTATGTCCATAGTCCAACACACACATGCCATCCAGCTGGCTGTGTGGAGTGGGATCGTAGAGCAAGTCAATGCAGTGGCTGGTCAAGGAAGGCTGGCGGAAGGCTGGCTGGCTGCCTCACTTGCGACTGGAGCGTGCGAAGTCCTCCCGGGAGATCTGTTTCCTCTTCGGACGGCCCCTTCCACGTTTGGGAGGGGGTGTGTGGTGGCAACCTGCTGGTGGTGGGTGAGGTGTGCTCACTGGCTGTGGACGCAGGGGAAGTGGACACTGCTGCCCGAGCCTGCGCCCTAGCAGGTGGTGGCGGAGGTGGTGTTGCTGGCCTTGCCTGTGACCCCACCGCCACCACCAGCTGGCCCATGAGGTCCACGAGTTGGTCCATACGGGACACGAATTGGCCCATATGGGCGTCCATGGACCTCAGCACCCCCAGCACCTCCCGCGTGTCAGTAGCAGACCTGGCCCATTGTCCTTGGGCCTCTTCATAGGCCCCAAGGACTCTGGCCATTTGAGGCAGGGCATGGCTCCCAGGGGAGGCTGGCGTTTCCCTGACCCTGCTCCTCCTACCAGTCCTGCTGCCACCGGCCTGCCCACTAGCCACATTGCACACCACGGTCCTCGCTGTGGCTCCCAGGGTGGATCCAGTCGGCCGGGCCACCACCTGCGCTGGGGCTGGTGCCAGCGAAGACGTGGTGGTGGTGGAGGCGGTGGTGGTCGGTGCGGCGATGGTGGCGGTTGCGGCAGTGGTAGTGGCCGCAATGACCGTGGGTGTGGCCGCAACGACAGTGGCAGCAGGGGACTGGGACTGTTCAGCATCCCTGGATGATGGGTTGGTGGGTAGGAGGGGTCCTGGGGAGCGGCTGGGCCCTGCCACGCCAGATGGGCCAGCTTGGTGGTCCGTGTCCGAAGAGGAGGACAGATCCTCCAGATCCGTGTGTCCTCGTTGGGGGCTTGTAGGCTGGCTGTGCTGGCTGCTGTCTCCATCCCCAGCATCCAGCAGTTCGTCACCTGTGGAGAGAATGAGATTTGTTATTGTGTTGCACCTGGCGAAGTATGTATTAGTCGTCTGACATTGGCAGTTCGTGCAATCTCGTACATGGGTTTCCCGGAGGCGAGTGTGTGGCTGTGGCATCTGTAGTTGTGTGTGCTAGGCAATGGGACTGTGTGCTGTGCACATGTGGCATGGGACGGATTGGCCATGCCGATGGGTGTGTTGCTGTGCCCCTACTCATTGTGACTCTGGTGTATGCGGGCTCCTGGCCCATCCTGGGTCTGGTTTGTACTTTGCTTTTGGAGTTCATATGGAACGCTTAGGAACGCATATGGCAACATGGGGGCCATGCCCCAGATTCGCATTTGGGAGGGGATATGCTTTTGGGGTTCACATGGAACGCTTAGGAACGCATATGGCAACATGGGGGCCATGCCCCAGATTCGCATTTGGGAGGGGATATGCTTTTGGGGTTCACATGGAACGCTTAGGAACGCATATGGCAACATGGGGGCCATGCCCCAGATTCGCATTTGGGAGGGGATATGCTTTTGGGGTACATGCTGTGAGCCATGGGTGCCGAACGTGACATGTGTTGTGGCAGCATGACAGTGCATGGTCTGAGGTGTGTGCATGCCTGACATGCCCTGCATATTTGCTGTCTGTTGTGGTTACTGGACATGGCATTGGACGCATCGTTATGAGTGAGTGATAGTTGTGTGCCAGCCAACGTATTGCAGTTGTCCCATCTCCTTGGTGTGCGTGCTGCCCTGTGCCATGTGCATCACTGCAGTGCTCGGGGGGTGTGGCCCATGTTGTGTGTTGTTGCTCACAGTGTGTCGTGCGCTTAATTGACTTCTGGCACATGGTTGGTCATGGGCATGTGTCTTAGCGTGACTGCTGTATGTGTGGCAGCTGTGCGGATGACATGCCTTTCATGAGACTGGGGCTGACGGATGGGATGGATGGTATGTTGTATGTGCATGGTGTGTCTGTGAGTTTGATGGGTTCAGTGGTGTTCGTGTGCATTTCTGTTGTTCCGCTCTGTTGCGTCTAGTGTTGTTTGTCTTACATAGGCGTAGTTGTGGGGTTGACAGGCAGTGGGGGCTACATGGACAGGACTTCAATGGTGTTTCGGTTGTGTGTGATGAGTTGCACAGTGGCTGCCGTGTGGGACTATATTCAGTGTGGCTTGTGCATGCAGACGTGGCTCCTTGGGTGTTGCTATGTCTGTGATGGGTCATGTGGGGTGTGAGTCTGTTGTTCATGTCCGTGTGCACATTGTTCACTTGTTCGTGACGGTGGGCGGTGCTGCGTGTTCGTCTGCTACGTGACATGTCCCATGTGTTGGTGGTGTTATGCTCCTCATGCCTCCAGTAATCCAGCCCTGTCCAGTTTCCCACCTGCAAGTTGTTCGTGCGTGCACTGTACTGGATGCCACATGGCTCTAAGCGGGGGTGCTCCATGTTGCAGGTCTGTGGGGGTGGGGGGTGTAGTGGGTCGTGGGGGTGGCTGTACACCCACTGACACCGATTGCTGTGGACCGTGATGTCTGCCTTTCGGCTGTCGTTGTGCACTGCGGTGGCTGACACGTGGCTGTGGGGTGTGGGGGATGCTCCTCCTTGCTGTGCTGTGGGACTGGGGCCTGGTGTGTGTTGTACTTGGGCTGTCCACCGTCCCACCCACTGCACTTTGTGTTCCTGCCACTTACCTGTTACTTGTCGGTTAGTGCAGCTGTGGCGGACACATGGGTGTGGTGGGTGCTCGTTGTGGCGCTTCTGGCATATTTGGGGACCTGTTGGTGGTTACGTGGCTGGCTTAGTGTACACATGTCCCCACGCATCTTACAGTTGTTCGGTTTGGGCTGTGTGTGGTAGTGTCTGTTGCATGTGTGTGTGATGTGTTGTGTATTGTGTGCTGGACATGGGGGTGTTTGTCCCTGGGAGCTGTGGCATGGTAGTTGCGCATGTGAGTACATAGCGGTGTGCTGGTATACATTAGTTTGTACTTACCAGCCTCCACTCCCCTGCTAATCCGGCGAGGATCTCCGGATGGATTACGACTCGCACCTTCTCCTCCCACGCTTTGAAGGTCTTAAAGAGCGCGGGATTCCCTCCGCCAGTGACGGCAGCCAGCTCTCTGTTTTTGCCCTCCTTCTTCTTGACCAGGCTCTTTACGTCATTCCAACGTTTGTTTATCTCGACTCTGTTTCTGGGCAGGGTCCCGACTGCATTGACCTGGTCTACGATCCGGTTCCACATTCTGTTTCTGGTGGCTAGTGGTGTGTGCTGGACCATGTTCCCATAGATTTGTGGGTACACCTTGATGATCTCGTCGACCATGACCGTCAGCTCCATGGGCGTGAACTTGGGCATCCTTTGTGGTGCCATGGTGTTTGTGGTGCTGGTGCGGTGTGTGTTGTGTAATGTGCAGGGGGTTTGTGGTGCCGGTGTTTGGTGGTGGTGGTGGTGGTGGTGGTGGTGGTGGTAGTGATGTGTGCGTTTCTGTGGTGTGCTGCTGTCCTTGCTGTGTCACTGTGTCCTCTCCTCTCCTCTCTGGTTTGCAATGTAGCAAGGGGTTGTGGTCTGTGGGAGTGCTGCTTTTGTACTCACCTATGTGGGTGTGTCCTCATGGTCTGTTGTTTTCAGGTGTGTTGTGTCTGGGGTTCTGGCCTTTGTATTTTTTGTTTGTCCGGGGGGTGTTTTCGGGATGTGTACTGTGCTTGTGTATTTGTGCGTGCCTTGCTGTGTGGACTTGTTGGCCATGTTGTGTGCTATTGGTTTTGTGTGCGGATGGTTTCTGTGCAGGTACGTTGGCGCCATGGCTTCTGCCGTGTCGATTCTCATCGGCGTTGTTTGCGCTGGCGGGCGGTATATTTGTTGTTTTTCCGCGCTCATGGCGGTGCGATCGTAATTTCACGTGCGGTGTGTCGGCCGTGAGGGCGGGCGGTTTTGTGTTGTCGTGCGTGTTTCCGTCCGTGGCGGGCGGTTTGACTCCGACTCGGACGATGGCGGGCGGTATTTTGTGTGATTTTTCCGCCGATGGCGGTTTTCGGTTTGTGTACTCATAATGGCGTGGTCGGTGTTCAGGCGGTGTGTGCGGGCGGATTTTTGCAGCTTCCATGCCTGGCGGATTTATTTACGCCGGGTATCGTAATGGGCCCCTAAGTAATTAATATTAATTAAAAATGAATTATTAATTAATAACATTTAATTTTCTTCCCACCCTATACCCCTACAAAACCCACAACCCACACCTAAAATGTAAGGTATAAAAATGTAATCACACAATTTACATAATTATCAATGAAATATCTATTATGAAATAAAACATATTAGTAATTAATTATAATTAACTTACTTCCTATGCTATACCCATACAAAACCCACATCCGCACCTAAAATTTAACATTAAAAAAATGTATTACACAATTAACATATTTATCAGTTCAATAATTAAGATTAATTAAAAATTAATGAATAATTATTTATAATTAAAGTGCTTCCCACCCTGTGCCCTTATAAACCCCACAACCAGCTACGGTACTAAAAATCACAAAAATGTATTAAACTAAATTTAATATTTACTAAAAATGTAACAACTATATTAAAAAATAAACAATAATTATACAAAACATTTATAACATATACATTTAAAATATAAACTAAAATACATGACAATAATTAAAAAATTATATTACAAACAACTTTATTTTTGTTAAATATATTAATGATTTTGATATTTTCAAAATCCATATTACTTACCTTAAAATCGATATTCATGCCAACGATATTCTTGCAGAAGATATTTCTATATCACGATATTTTAGACACAATAGTTTGGTATAACGATATTTGGGTTTCAATATTTTGAATGAATACCATCTGACCCACGCTTCATTGAGGTCAGTCTGAAAACTCGGATAAGTCTCAGTCAACTGCGAACAGTAACTACTGATTGGGGCTTTACTTTTTCTTGGCGCTTTTAGCCTTAGATGTTTAAAAATGCAATATCACTGGCTCCCCTGATTGGATTTTTGTTGTTTTGGTGTAATTTAGCTCATGGAGGCCTGTTATAATTTACTATGCATGTTACCTGGTGCTCTGGTCCTTGCTGCTCAACTAGTATGAATGTGCTGTGTAGAATGTTGGAGGGCATGGTAATATCATGGAATGCTTGGGTGGCTGTGAGGTGGAAAATATCAGCTGGAGTATGGCTGAGCAGCATGGAGGCTGCTCCTGGTGGGGCTATCCAAAGGACTGACACAAGAACCTACTATGAATTAACTTATCTGCAACTAACACCAATAAATCATTATCCTTATCCTACACCTCGGCTACCAAAATTTTCATTGTGATGTCAGGCAGACTTGCATCCGCCCGACACTTTCTATGTGAGAACCGACCGACCATATGGGCCCCCAAAGTCGCTTGCCAACAGCCTTTCCATGTCGGAAAGGCCGACATGGAAAGGTTGTCGGAAACCGACATCATAATCCCAACGGCAGAAATGCCATCCTTGAGAGATTATGGACAGTTTCCGACTGGCCTACGGGCTCCTTAAGCCGTCGGTACCGAGTCGGATTGACCGACCAGTTCACACTCTGACCACCGACATTGTTATTCGGTGGTCGGATTGTAGACCTACCATGTCGGTCGGTAAGCCTCCGATGAGCGGTCAAAGGTTTACTGACCGACATCCGAATTTAGCCCTAAATGTTTCTCTATTTTCCTAAATTGGTTATGGGATTTTTCTTGGGTTCTGTTTTGCTACTGATAAATATTTTTTAACATTTTCCTAAACTATAGCCTGTCTGCTCTATGCCATAGATACCAGGGGGTTGAACCCAGGTTTAAAATATAGGAACTGTGTTTTATCTTTACAAGTTAGTGGCCTTATTCATTGTATTTATTCCCACCCACCCCAATCAATAATCAACTTTCTTACATTGGTGTTCAGCGGTGGGGTCCAGAACTTGTGTTTAGCAGAGCTAAGAAGTTATACAGGGCAACATTAAAAATCCATATATTAAATTGACAGAAAAAAGTGATTTTTAATTGCCATGAAGTCTTTGATTGGGTAATTGTTTTTTTTTTTTCCAAATACATTTCTGATTTTATAGGAACATGGATCTGTCTACTATGAACAGCCTTTACACGGCAGAGCTGATGACCATTAGCAAGCAGAGAGGGCTGGAGTTGAGCAGGGAATCCAAAAATGAAGATTTCCACAACGCTCTCCAGACCTGGCAAAAGATCTGTTAGCTACAGACCACTTCAGAGAAGAATGAGAAGATAAAAGAAACTCAAGAAGAGGAGGAGGCAGGAGATAACCTGTCTCAAAATGGACCCTCTAGTGCACCTTCCAGGGCTGGGAGTGGTACAGACTCCAACAGCCTGAGCCCTTCTAAGCTGGCCATCTGCTAATTTGAATACAGCAACAAGCAGTCAAAGAGGAAGCTTCAGGCCAAATTGGGAGCTATAGTCCTGGAGGAGAAGAAGCTGGCACTGGAGGAAAAGAAGTTGGCCATAGAGGAACAGAAGGCCAGCTTGGGACTTGTGCAGTCCAGAGATGATGATTTACTTCCTATTAGAGTGCACCAACGATGTACAGATTAGACAAGCAGCACTGGGGAGCAATATTGTGGGGGTTTGTACCCTGGTTCTAGAAAAGGAGATAGCAGATTCATACACCCTCATGAAGGATACACCGGTACAGAACTTTGGTCTTACTCCAGCAGAATACTGTGAGAAGTTTTGAGACACACACAAGGGATCACAACAAACTTGGGTTGATTTTGTGGTCATCTCATTGAAAGCACTGGAGATCGGGAGTGAAGGGCAATACAGTGAAGACTTATTATGGGCTATACAATTTGATAACACAAGAACACATTTTGTTCAACTGTTCTTTAGAGTTGCACTAGCATCTAGTGGATTCCAAAATGACTAACCCTAGGCAGCTTAGTAGGCAGTTGATGTGTGGGTACACACCAGGGTATCAAAAAGTCCCAGGGTTGATCCCAAGAAAGGGGGCCAAGCCCTCACCAGGGAGCAAAGCAACAAAGAAAAAAGAAGTTTTATCAAAGGTCCCAAATGTCTGAGAAAGAAGGGGAATCAATCCTAAAAAGAAGTTGGGTGGGTTTCAGAGGAAAAAGCCTCTTTGACCGCTCAAAGGCCAGGGGTGTGCTTTAACTTGCATCAGCACTGGCACAAGAGGGGAGACTCTGACTTTTCCAAGAAGCACCCTCATTGGTGGCCTGTCCAAGGGATTTCAAGAGCAGGAACTGCAGCGGAAGTAAGCCCAATGAAAATCAAGGGACTACATCCACATTAATCTTCATGGGTGAGGTAGATGTTAAAGACTTGGCTACCTTAACTCCCAGCATGATTAAGTATAGGCAGTAGCCAGCCATCAATGGGTCCAGAGTAGAAGCTTTAAGGGACACATTAGCCGGCATTATCACTGTGATAAAAATAAGCTTATATCCCCAGGCAGACCATGAATCAATGAGGAATTTATAAAGCGCTGGAATCACCCCGGCAGGGGTATCTCCGCGCTAAACAGCGGATAGAAGCGAGGAAGCAGTGAGGGCGCTCAATCTTTAAAAAGTTCTGTTTTTAATAGTTTTCTGAATTTAAGCAAGTTAGGGCACTTACATATGGCACTGGGGAGCGAGTTCCAGAGACGCAGGCCAACATAAGCTAAAGATTTGCCCCCGGTTCGAAGTTTGTTGACCTGAGGCACTACTAACAGAGCCTTCCCACCTGAACGCAGGGATCTACTGGGTCGATAAGGAACAAGATTTTCCGCCAGATACTTGGGCCTGTTATCATTGATGGTTTTGTGAATCAGACAGCATATTTTAAACCTGATTCGGTCACGGATGGGAAGCCAGTGAAGGCCTTTCAGTAAGGGCCGGGATGGAGCCCTGGATGGTTGATTCAGAGCCAACCGTGCTGCTGTATTCTGAACCACTTGCAACCTGTTTAGTACCGTCTCATTTGCCGCTCCCAGAAGTGCATTACAGTAGTCCAAACGACTGACTACTAGAGCTTGGAGCAGGGTCTTACGAACCGATAAGGGGAGAAAATAAAACACTCTCCGGAGAAGCTTCAGCATACCGAAACAACTGCCTGAGACGACAGCCACCTGGTCCTTCATAGATAAGGAAAGGTCCAGGTATACTCACAACAGTGGATTCAGGTACCCACGTTCCCCAATCTTCAAAGCAGAGATGTAACAGCTTAGCCACGTTCTTCAAGAGTAAGGTGGAAACTATCTACAACTCCCTTCACCCAAACACAAGCCAAACGACTGTGGCAACCAAAGACTCTATGGTTACCCAGGAACGCCCTATTAGCACAGAGCAGTCACAAACTTCTCTCTCCCCGGATCTGCTCAAGTATCCTAAATTAAGTGAAGAACAGGCCGGTTCCCTTTTACTGAACATCAAATCAGGGTCCCCTATAGACCCTGCTCCACCACACATCCTCGTTCAAGGGGGGAACTGCGTCCTAGCCCAACTTACTAGCCTCATCTCCCTGTCTCTCGAGAGGGGCATAGTACCTAAAGAATGGAAGCACGCTATCGTAAAACCTTTGCTGAAAAAACCCCACCTAGACCGCACCTCTATGGCAAATTATCGCCCCATCTCATTGCTGCCCATTCTGGGAAAGATCACGGAGAAACACGTGAACATTGTTATCTCGCAATTTCTGGAAGATAATGGCATCTTACACCAGTCCCAGATGGGATTCCGACCAGAACATAGCACGGAGTCGGCATTACTCGTGGTTACCGATAAATTCAAAAGCATACTTGATCAAGGAAGAGCCGCTGCTATTCTACTATTAGATCTAAGTGCGGCCTTTGATACGGTAGACGAGATCCTTATTCAAAGGCTTAAAGACATTGGGATCAAAGGTATGGCCAACAAATGGGTGGCCTCGTTCCTCAGTAATAGATCTTTTCAGTGCATGGAGTCGGGCATATTATCAGACACATTTTCAGCCCCATTGAGAGTACCTCAGGGATCTTCCCTGAGCCCGACTCTCTTTAACATTTACCTGAGCCCATTGGCGCATATAGTGCAGGAGTGGTCTCGATAGCAGACACCCTCAACTCCAACCATAGGCAATTAACCCCTTGCCTGGAAAGAATAGGAACATGGATGGCCGATTGCAGCCTTAAGCTCAACGGGGATAAAACTGAGCTTATGATCTTGGGCAGCAGTTTTAGCCCACGCACAGAGATCACCTGGCCAGCAAATTGGGGTCCCTCCCTACCCCGAAAACTTCCATAAAAAATTTGGGGATGTGGCTGGACCAGAACTTAACCATGGAAACGCAAGCCAAAAAACTGGCGAGCACCTGTTTTGGGATACTCCGGATGGTTCGGAAATTTCTGAATCTACTTCCAAAGAAATCAAGAAGGACGGTAGTACAAGCCTTGGTAGTCTCGAGACTTGACTATGGCAACTCATTATACCTCAGCTCCTCTAAATATGTCACTGACAGATTACAGGTGGTGCAGAATGCGGCAACCAGACTGCTTCTCAGGATACCCAGGCACCAGTCAGTAAGAGTGTCCTTGAGGGAGCTACATTGGCTCCCAGTTCAGGCCAGGATTAAATTTAAGTCCCTCTGTCTGGCTCACAGAGCCATGCATGGTAGAGGTCCCACAATGCTGCGAACCTTGATCTCCCACTATATACCCCACCGCTGTCTCAGGTCAGGAGCGAGTTTTTTTATGAATACTACTAGAGTCAAGAGATCAAGGTGGGGTGGAAGATCGTTTTCACACTTGGTTCCCAAAATCTGGAACAGCATGGACCCAGAGCTACGATTAATCAAAAATGAACAGTCTTTTTAAAAAAAAACTTAAAACATGATTGTTCCCTTAACTCTTACGTTTGATAGCTGTCTTCACCTGTTTTAGCGCTGGGATGCCTGCGGGTAGCCATGCGCTCTATAAATCCCCTAAACCTACTCCCAGATTTTTTGCCTTGATAGTGGGGATAGGAGCAGGGCCTAATTCTGCCGGCCACCAATCGGGGGACAACAGAATTTGTGCTTTGCCAAACAGGAGGACTTCAGTTTTATTGGCATTCAGCTGGAGAAAGTTCTTCGTCCATCCGAAATGTTCTTCATAGAATAGGCAACGCAGACAATGAAGTGAAGTTCTATCCCAAAGAGGTGAGCGACATGGAGTGGGGGTGGGGTTACTAGAACAAAGAAGATAGCTGTAAGCCCTGGAGTGGCCTGGTATGTCGTTGGTCACTGATCTGAAAACCTTTGCTTTGGCAGAGGTGGAGCAAAGGACCTATGATGAAATGTTGTCCCTACCTGAGTGGGTGTGTGTGACCACAACGGCCCAGACAGATCATCAGGAATTTACAGGATTCTGATGTCTGAAACAATGACCAAGGTTCCTGCACTCAATAGGAAGGGCAAGGAGCATAGGAAACCAGCCTCAAAACTTGCCAAGGTCCAGGTAGAGATTAACCTGCAGGTGGAGCACCTGTAGCCTAAATGGAAAGAAGAAACTGATCTGGGAAACCTGCCTGAACACTCTGAATTGCAAGGGACAGTAGGACCCTCTCAGGAGGAGTTCTGTAAAGTACAGAGAGAGTTTCCAATTCTTGTTGGCTTTCAACACCATACTGAGGCACAGAAGCAAGGGGATACCAGTAGGAGCCACATGATCTACTAAGAGGATTGCATCCTGTACAGTGAGGTTAGAGACCCTAAAACTGGGACAGCCAGGAGGAGGTCCAGCACTATAGGCCTTCTTACTGGAATTGGGCAATGACATCTCCTTAGCTGTGCATCTGGGGCTCACCTCGACTTGGGAGAGGTTGGTTAACTAATTCAACTGGTTCCAGATGCATGAGACATTAAAGGAGGTCTATCACTCTTGTCAAACCTGCCAGTGGAAAGACATAAGGATGGCCCAAAGCTCCCCTTATTCCACAATCAGTGATGGGGACATCTTTTCAGAGGGTGAGGACAAACATTATCAGGCCTCTAGACCCCAAACCAGCCTCCGACAACAGGTTCAAACTTGTAGAAGTGGACTGTGCCACTAGGTACTCTGAGGCCATACCTCTGAGGGCTGTAGCTGTGCTTGTGGTGGCCAGATCCTGCTTGATTAGGGTTGGCCAAAGAGGTAATTTGACACAGGGGGATGAACTTCATGTTGGCATATTTGAGGGCTATATGGGATGAGTGTGGGGGTCAATTACAGGTTAGACCACACCTTATGAGACCCAGACCAATGGGCTTGAAGAAAGGTTTAACATAACCCTAAAAGGAGTGCAAAATTTAAGGGGAAGTAGGACGTCTTGTTACCATGCCTCCTGTTTACCTACAGTAAGGTAACCCAGAAGGGAGTGGTATTCAGACCCTTTGACACTCTGTAGGGGCTCCCTCACAGAGGTCCTTTTAGTCTTTTCAGACAGAAGCAAATTCTCAAAAAAACCAAGCAGGACTCTGTAAATTATGAACTGGGCATGACATTTCTGATGCTTAAGTACACACAAAAGGATAACCAAAACCTAGAGGCCAGCTACAAGCTATCAAACGATGGCAAGATCAGAAGGGAACATTGGTAGAATACTAACCTGGTCAAAAAGTGTGGGTTGTGGACCCTATGGTTCCAAGGGCTCTCCAGAACAAGTAGACTGGGACCTACACACTGTACTGTGAAAGGTTGATGCAATCACTCTGGTGGACCTTAGCACCCTAAGATTTCTCTACAGAGTGATCCATGTCAACTGCTTGAAGCCACACTTCGAGAAGGCAGATGTGAGTAAGTTGATGGTGACAGATGGGGCACAGGAGGAGGAAGGCAAGCCCCCTGGGACCTCCAGTCCCATAATGCCAAGGATGGCTCAGTAGAGGGAGTTGTGCTCTCGGAACAGGAGCAGAGGGACTGTCACCAGTTGCTGGGACAGTTTGCTGTTCTTTTCTCACTGACACCTTGTTAGAAATGGGGTTCTCTGGCTGGCAGGTTATTACCCTGATGAAGTAGGAACCCTTCTTCCTAGTCAGGATAAGGGGGATACACTTCTAAAAATAGCCCCTGCTCACCCTCTTAGTAGTTTGGCGTGAACAGTCAGGCTTATCTCAGAGGCAGTGTGTAAATCATATGCACATAACCAGCAGTAATAAACTGAAAACACTACAAAAGGACACCACACCAGTTCTAGAAAAATATCCTATATTGTATCTGTGCAAACAAGACCAAAAATGATAAAAAGTCCATCATACAGTTCTTAGAAATATTAATAAGCAAAAATAGACTTAAAATACAGTTCTTTGAAGTCGATAAATCCATCTGGGGCTATAACGGCATCATGAACAACAAATTCAAACAGTTCTGGCTGACTGCGGGTCGCGGGTCAGCTACAGTGTAGGGAAGACCCGGTAAACAGTACCTTTAGAGATGCAGGGCGTCGGTGACCTCGCGGTAAACTCTGAAGAACGGACGTCTGCAGACTTTGGTTCCTGAGGTCGGTGCAGGAGTCGTCGGGCCCTCGAAGTCACACGCGTTACAGATAGAACTCCGTGCAGTTGAAGTCAGGAGCACTGACGTCAGCGGGCGTCGGGGGTTCTGTGCGAAGTACAGCAGTGCTGCGCGCAGTGCACTCAGGCTGCAGTGCAGGCAATGGCTTGGTGACGGTCGTCCAGCGTCGGTGGTGAGACCAGGGTTGCAGTGCGAAATGGTGCGGTGCCTGTTGCGGTGCTGGCAGGTCACAGTGCACGCAGCACCGTCGTCGTTGCTGAAGCACTATTGTTGGCTGATGAACCAGAGTCGGTGGTGCCGGCATCGGTAGGCCAAGGTTGCGGTGTGGGGTGGGGCATCGTGTAACTTACTAGCACTGCCCTCAAACCACAGTGCAAGCAGCTGCGTCGATATCAGCGTGGAGTGGCGTCGTAGAGGATACCAGGGTGGTGGTGTGAAGCAAGGCGGTGCAAAGTGTAGTGCCCATACCTCACAGTGCAAGCAGCGGCTGGGTGGCGGCATCCGATGGTGTCGTCGGTGAGACCAGGATTGCGGTGCAAAGTGCGGTGGTTCCCTCTGCAGTACCTTCAGGAAATGAAGCCAGCTGTGGCATCGGCATCGTTGACGGCGTCAGGTTGCTTTTTCTTCTGTTGCAGCACAAAACACACAGTTCCCAGCACTGGTAGCAGATGAACTTGAAGTCATTGATGTTCCTGAGACTTCTTGAACAGGGGGGGCAAGCTCTACCTCAAGCCCTTGGAGAACTCAAACAAAGAAGTTGAAGAAAGTTCAGTCCAGTCCTTTCTCTGCCCAAGACAGAAGCAGCCACTGCAGGGCAACACAGCAAAGCACACAGCAAAGTGGTAGTTCCTCCTCACAGCTTCTCTAGCTCTTCTTCTTGGTGGGTTCCTTGATCCAAAAGAGTTCTAAAGTTCTGGGGTCTGTGCCCCAATATTTATACTACATTTTCCTTTGTTCTCTTGTGGCACAAAGTCTCTCAGCTCAGTCCAAACCAGTTCTGTCCTCTCTGGTCCATCTTTGTGTCAGGACGGGGAGACAGCATTGTTCCCAGGAGAGACGGCCTATTCAGGTGCAAGGAAAACTCCTCCCACTACTCTAAATGCAGACTCAGCTTGGCTCTGAGTCATCCAGGAAAGGCAGGACACACCTCACCCCCCCCCCCCCCAGAGTGGCTGTTTACAGTGAATGCACATCCCCAGCTCCTGTCACTCCAAAACCAGACAGTCAATACACAACCCAGCAGAGGCACATAGGATGGTTAAGCAAGAAAATGCCCACTTTCTAAAAGTCAAAACACAACATGAACACCTGGCTCCGTGCTAACCTACACTCCTACTATTTAAGGAGTAACGGGCAGACTATTCTTTTATCTGTCCAAGTAAATGTTTTATTAAATAGTCTTTAAATTGATTCAAAACAATTTTTTCAAAAGACTGAAAAAGAAACACATATTTCTCAAATTGACACAGAAACCTTCACATATAAATAACACAATACACAATCAAAAACAATTTGGACATACACCAAAGTGAGAATTATTTGCAACAAATTAAAACAAGCGACAAAATCACTAAATGAAAACAAACATAAATCAATTGCAAAAAACATTTAAAGCTTGCATCATCTGTGAAAAAACACAACGGTGATTGCGAAAAATGTCCAATTTCATGGACTAAACTTATTGTTTCAGCAAGAATATCACAAAAGTGTTGGAAATAATGAATTAATCTTTAATACATCCGACACTCAACACATTTAGATTTAACTAAATGCCTCTCAAAATGCCTCTTGAAAATGCCAACGCGTTTCAAGACCCAGGCTGGATAGTACTGGGACTCTCGTCAGGGCGTCAAACAAATGATCGGGATATTCTAAAAAAAACAAAAAATGAAAAACGTGATGCAACAACAGCATCAACCCCAAACTGCCTTTCTCTCTCATATATTTTTTTTTCTTAAATCTCTTTATTAAGTTTCATATTGAGGCACGGAGCAGCATACATTCCGCCTTGCAGGGCGCATTAACCAAAAATACCACAAGCAACAGGCTTGTATCTAATGCAAGTGAGTTACAGTACAGATCGAGACATTTACCGTCGAGTAAACCTCAGTTTGAAATCTATCCATTCAGATTCTCAGATTAGTGCAGCATAAAACTTACAGTTCAGGGCGCAGCGACCTCGTTCGTAGTGTGAGTCAGCAAATACTGCCTTAGCGGCTCCCAAATGTCCTTTGGTCTGGATGTAACCGGCAGCTCCTCAGCGTACAATTCGAGAGTTTCTTTACAGTATATTAAATCTCTTTGCCAGGTAGGTCGCTCCCCCACCACACAGCTCCGCCTGTGTTGTCCGCCCGCTGCTGCTGCTGGTAAGCTCGCCCCTCCGCTTGTGGCCTCGGTGCCCGTATTTCTTGCTTTCTGTCTCTCCATTTTTCTTTCTGTGCCCCTCCGTGCCCCATTGTACTGTGCCCGTATTTCTCTGTTTGCTTCCTCTCCTTTTTTCCTTCTGTGCCCCTCCGTGCCCCATTGTACTGTGCCCATATTTCTCTGTTTGCTTCCCCCCTTTTTTCCTTCTGTGCCCCTCGCTGCCCCATTGTACTGTGCCCGTATTTCTCTGTTTGCTTCCTCTCCTTTTTTCCTTCTGTGCCCCTCGCTGCCCCATTGTACTGTGCCCGTATTTCTCTGTTTGCTTCCTCTCCTTTTTTCCTTCTGTGCCCCTCGCTGCCCCATTGTACTGTGCCCGTATTTCTCTGTTTGCTTCCTCTCCTTTTTTCCTTCTGTGCCCCTCGCTGCCCCATTGTACTGTGCCCGTATTTCTCTGTTTGCTTCCTCTCCTTTTTCCTTCTGTGCCCCTCGCTGCCCCATTGTACTGTGCCCGTATTTCTCTGTTTGCTTCCTCTCCTTTTTTCCTTCTGTGCCCCTCGCTGCCCCATTGTACTGTGCCCGTATTTCTCTGTTTGCTTCCTCTCCTTTTTCCTTCTGTGCCCCTCGCTGCCCCATTGTACTGTGCCCGTATTTCTCTGTTTGCTTCCTCTCCTTTTTTCCTTCTGTGCCCCTCGCTGCCCCATTGTACTGTGCCCGTATTTCTCTGTTTGCTTCCTCTCCTTTTTTCCTTCTGTGCCCCTCCGTGCCCCATTGTACTGTGCCCGTATTTCTCTGTTTGCTTCCTCTCCTTTTTTCCTTCTGTGCCCCTCCGTGCCCCATTGTACTGTGCCCGTATTTCTCTGTTTGCTTCCTCTCCTTTTTTCCTTCTGTGCCCCTCGCTGCCCCATTGTACTGTGCCCGTATTTCTCTGTTTGCTTCCTCTCCTTTTTTCCTTCGGGGCCCCTCGCTGCCCCATTGTACTGTGCCCGTATTTCTCTGTTTGCTTCCTCTCCTTTTTTCCTTCTGTGCCCCTCGCTGCCCCATTGTACTGTGCCCGTATTTCTCTGTTTGCTTCCTCTCCTTATTTCCTTCTGTGCCCCTCGCTGCCCCATTGTACTGTGCCCGTATTTCTCTGTTTGCTTCCTCTCCTTTTTTCCTTCTTTGCCCCTCCGTGCCCCATTGTACTGTGCCCGTATTTCTCTGTTTGCTTCCTCTCCTTTTTTCCTTCTTTGCCCCTCCGTGCCCCATTGTACTGTGCCCGTATTTCTCTGTTTGCTTCCTCTCCTTTTTTCCTTCTGTTCCCCTCGCTGCCCCATTGTACTGTGCCCGTATTTCTCTGTTTGTTCTTCTCCCCACTTCTCCTTCTGTGCCCCCGCTGCCTCTCTCCATTCCCGCCGCTGCGTCCCCTGCGGCCCCGCCCCCCTGACTGCCCATTCGCTGCCCCTGCCTCCCGCCTCCCAGCTGCTCCTCCCTCCCACCTCCCCATATATGGCGGCCGCTGCGCGGTGAGGAGAGCGACCCTTGACCTTGCCAGGTAGGTCGCTCCCCCACCACACAGCTCCGCCTGTGTTGTCCGCCCGCTGCTGCTGCTGGTAAGCTCGCCCCTCCGCTTGTGGCCTCGGTGCCCGTATTTCTTGCTTTCTGTCTCTCCATTTTTCTTTCTGTGCCCCTCCGTGCCCCATTGTACTGTGCCCGTATTTCTCTGTTTGCTTCCTCTCCTTTTTTCCTTCTGTGCCCCTCCGTGCCCCATTGTACTGTGCCCGTATTTCTCTGTTTGCTTCCCCCCTTTTTTCCTTCTGTGCCCCTTGCTGCCCCATTGTACTGTGCCCGTATTTCTCTGTTTGCTTCCTCTCCTTTTTTCCTTCTGTGCCCCTCGCTGCCCCAATGTACTGTGCCCGTATTTCTCTGTTTGCTTCTTCTCCTTTTTTCCTTCTGTGCCCCTCGCTGCCCCATTGTACTGTGCCCGTATTTCTCTGTTTGCTTCCTCTCCTTTTTTCCTTCTGTGCCCCTCGCTGCCCCATTGTACTGTGCCCGTATTTCTCTGTTTGCTTCCTCTCCTTTTTTCCTTCTGTGCCCCTCGCTGCCCCATTGTACTGTGCCCGTATTTCTCTGTTTGCTTCCTCTCCTTTTTCCTTCTGTGCCCCTCGCTGCCCCATTGTACTGTGCCCGTATTTCTCTGTTTGCTTCCTCTCCTTTTTTCCTTCTGTGCCCCCGCTGCCTCTCTCCATTCCCGCCGCTGCGTCCCCTGCGGCCCCGCCCCCCTGACTGCCCATTCGCTGCCCCTGCCTCCCGCCTCCCAGCTGCTCCTCCCTCCCACCTCCCCATATATGGCGGCCGCTGCGCGGCCGCGCCAAAGGCGCGCCAAAGGCGCACCTAAGGCAAGCCCGTCTGCGCCCGTCCGCGACTGGACCGCGCCCAGCGCCAGAACCCCTGGACCGCGCGCCCCCCGCTCCAGCCTCGAGGACCAACGCCGATACGATGCCACCACACTCCACACCCTCAACCCCGGACGGACGCACAACTGCTTCAAGGCCGCCCCGAAACGCACCCATGGTCCTTTCAGCTGCCGGAACTGCAGCTACACCAGCCTCAGAGCCACCGAGGCGCCCGCCAAGAAGGACCTCAACCACCTCCGGTGCATCCTACTGAACACCCGCTCCGCACGCAAACACGCCGTCGAGCTCTGGGACCTGCTCGACACATCATCACCAGACGTCGCCTTCCTGACAGAGACCTGGATGAACGACTCCTCCGCCCCCGACATCGCCATAGCCATCCCAGACGGCTACAAGATCACCCGCAGAGACCGCGTCAACGCAGTAGGAGGAGGAATCGCCATCGTCCACAAGAACACCATCAGGGTCTCGACCAGCACCGACGGCACTCTCAGCACCGCCGAACACATGCACTTCCAGATCCACACGGACCCCAACACCACCCTTAGAGGCACCCTTGTCTACAGACCCCTGGGCCCCGACCCCAGTTCAGCGACTCCATCGCCGACTTCATCAGCACGCACGCCCTGACCTCTACCGACTACATCCTCCTCGGAGACCTGAACTTTCACCTGGAGAACAACAACGACAGCAACTCCACCACCCTGATCGACAGCCTCGCCAACCTCGGCCTGAGCCAGCTCGTCACAACACCGACCCACTCCGCCGGCCAGACGCTTGACCCCATCTTCTCCTCAAGCTCCCACGTCTCCTTCAGCCACACCACGGAACTCCTCTGGACCGACCACCGCTGCATCCATTTCACCTTCCAGAAACCCACCACACACCACCGCACCCAACAGATCCCACGCCGCTGCTGGAGCAAAGTCACCAAAGACCAACTCCGGGCAACCCTCGCTCTCAGCCCTCCCTCCGACCCATCCAACACCGACGACGCTGCCTGCAACCTCAGACGATGGTTGGACGACTGCGCCAACACCCTCGCCCCGCTGAAAAGCTCACCTACAGCGACACCACCAAAAGAGCCAGCTGGTTCACCTCGGAACTCCTAGCTTCCAAGCGTACCTACCGGAAACTAGAGAAGAAATGGCACAGCGATAAGACACCGGACAGCCACACAGCCCACAAAGACGCCATCCGTAACCACCACCACCTCATCAGGTCCGCCAAGAGAATCTCCTTCAAAGACCGCCTCGACAACAACGCACACAACAGCAAGGAGCTTTTTAACATCGTGAAGGAACTCTCCAATCCCAGCTCCAACACCAACGACATCCCGCCGTCGCAACCCCTGTGCGATTCCCTCGCCACCTTCTTTCACCGCAAGATCGCCGACATCCACGACAGCTTCAACACCCAGACAACCCCAACTAAGATCGATACACCAAACCCGCCACACACCATCGACCACGACCCCCTGCCAGCCTGGGCCAGGGTGAACATCGAGGACACCATCAAGACCATGAGCACAATACACTCCGGCTCCCCGTCAGACCCTTTCCCGCACCACATCTTCAACAAAGCCAGCAGCTCCATCGCACCCCACCTGTGCAACATCATCAACCTCTCCTTCGAGACCGCGACCTTCCCAGAGAGCTGGAAACACGCAGAGATCAACGCCCTACTCAAAAAACCCAAGGCGGACCCGAGAGACCTCAAGAACTTCCGGCCCATCTCTCTGCTTCCGTTCCCAGCCAAGGTCATCGAGAAGATCGTCAACAAACAGCTAACCCGATACCTCGAAGAAAACAGCATCCTGGACCCATCCCAATCAGGGTTCCGCAGCAACCACAGCACTGAGACTGCCCTCATCGCCGCCACCGACGACATCAGGATCCTGCTGGACAATGGTGAGACCGCAGCCCTCATCCTGCTGGACCTCTCCGCCGCCTTCGACACTGTCTGCCACCGCACTCTACGCGCACGCCTCCACGACGCAGGGATCCGAGACAAGGCCCTGGAATGGACCACCTCCTTCCTCGACGGCAGAACCCAGAGAGTCCGCCTCCCACCTTTCCGATCCGAAGCCTCCGAGATCATCTGCGGCGTACCCCAGGGATCGTCCCTCAGCCCAACACTGTTCAACATCTACATGGCCCCGCTCGCACGCATCGCCAGACAACACGACCTCAACATTATCTCCTACGCCGATGACACCCAACTGATCCTCTCCCTCACCAAGGACCCCCTCGCCGCCAAAGCCAAACTCCATGACGGAATGAAGGCCGTCGCCGATTGGATGAAGATCAACCAACTAAAGCTGAACACGGACAAAACGGAGGTCCTCATCCTCGGCTCCAACCCCTCAGCCTGGGACGACTCCTGGTGGCCAATGACGCTGGGAGCAGCCCCGACACCCACCGACCACGCACGCAACCTGGGAGTCATCCTCGACTCAACGCTCTCCATGACCAAGCAAGTCAACGCAGTCTCCTCCTCCTGCTTCAACACACTCTGCATGCTTCGCAAGATCTACAGGTGGATCCCGACAGACACAAGAAGAACAGTCACCCAGGCCCTTGTCAGTAGCAGACTAGACTATGGGAACGCCCTCTACGCGGGAGCCCCGGCCAAGCTCATCAAGCGACTGCAACGCATACAAAACGCCTCCGCACGACTGATCCTCGACATACCACGCCACAGCCACATCACCCCCCACTTGAAGAACCTGCACTGGCTCCCCGTCGACAGGAGGATCACCTTCAAACTCCTCACCCACGCACACAAGGCACTCCACAAAACTGGCCCAGCCTACCTCAACAGACGACTCTTCTTCTACGTCCCCAACCGCCAGCTCCGCTCCGCCGACCTCTCCCTCGCCACCGTCCCCCGCATTCGAAGAACAACCACCGGCGGCAGATCCTTCTCACACCTCGCCGCCAAGACCTGGAACACCCTCCCACTAAGCCTACGAAAGACCCAAGACCTGCTGACCTTCAGGAGGCTACTCAAGACCTGGCTGTTCGACCAGTAGCAGCATCCCCCCCTCCTTCCCCCCAGCGCCTTGAGACCCTCGCGGGTAAGTAGTGCGCTCTACAAATTCTGTGATTGATTGATTGATTGATTGATTGATTAATCTGAGGGTTAAGTCTGCTCTCCCAAGTCATAGCCACCCTTCTTTTGGCCAGTAGAATGGCAATTCGGACATATCTACCCAACACTCCCTTTAGTTGAGGCATGTAACAAAGCAAACATGTGACCGGTGTACACTGAATCGTGGCCCCTGTCATAGTGTGTATGCGGCTAAGTATCTCTTTCCAATAAGTAAAGACTGCTGCACAGTTCCACGCAAGATGATAAAAATCAGCCTCACCCTGCCCACACCTCTTACATTGAGCCGAGTCGCGAAGTCCTATTTTATACAATTTAAGGGGAGTGTGATACACTTGGTGTATAAACTTAAAATGAATAATGCGTAGATTTCCGTTGGGCGAAAGTCTCCCAGTTAGAGCGCAGATCTGTTCCAATTCTTTCATTGTTATTGGGGGTTCTAAAAAGGAATTCCAGCGTTCAAGGCTTTTATCTACCCCCTTCAGTGTTTCCTCCTGAACCGCTTTATACAGTCTAGTGATTAGCTTCTTTTTGGTGAGAGCCACGATCAGAAGCTGCAAAGATAGGAGAGACGGCGGTCCCCCCGGAAAGGACGTGTAATGACTTCGCAGGGCACGCTTTAGGCGATATGCAGTGTACAGAAAGAGCGGTGTGGGATTAGTGATGAATCCTAAGTCAGTGTCGTCGAGATATGTACCATCAGGGTATAAGTCGCGCATATTCGTGATCCCTACATCCTTCAAGGCTTTAATAGGGCCAGCCTCCTGTGTCACAGATAAAGCTGCATGTCCAGCCAGCGGAAGCGCCGACGCATAAAGAGGGAGCTTGCCAGCCATCCGTCCAATGGCCTGCCACGCCGCCACTGTGACGTCTATAGGGTTAATCTCCTGCTTAGGCGTTCCCCTGTTAACATGCGTTAGTATCCCCGTCAACGGTATGGGATGTGCGTCACCGTCCTCCACCGCCAGGTGTGGAATAAAGTCATGTGGCTTGAACCAGTAGTAGGCGTATTGAGCCTGCGCACACAAGTAATAGATATACAAATCTGGCGCCCCAATTCCCCCTCTGGCATACGAGAGTGTCATCGTAGACCAGCTGATTCTAGCTTGTTTACCTCCCCACACTAATTTTAAAAGTTGTGTTTTAATCATGGCAAAGAAGTGTCTGGTTAGGCGAATCGGTATATTACAGAAAAAATACAAAAATCGGGGTAGAACTACCATTTTGAGCACCGCAACATGGTCTGCCAGGGATAAAGGTAGATGAATCCACCTTTCCACCTGTTTTTCCAAATTGTTGTATGCCCTACCATAGTTTTCTTTAACAACTATCTCTGGGTCACGGTGCACCCAAATACCTAGATACTTAACAGGCTCGGTTGTCCAGACCAAGGGGTATTCCAACGGGGGAGATCGAGTGCATACCGTCAGCGGAACTACCACAGACTTTTCCCAATTTATCATGAGGCCTGAAAAACGACCAAATCTGATGTATTCCCGTAGTACCGGTGAGAGATGAGTCTGCGGATCACGTATGAAAAGAACCATATCGTCTGCGTACATAGAAATACCGACGGGTCTGTGATTAAAGTGAAGCGCAGTCTGTCTGTGACGCTGCCGTATTATACAGGCAAGTGGCTCCATCATTATAGCAAACAAGAGAGGCGATAATGGGCACCCTTGTCGGGTGCCCCGATCTATCCGAAAGGGTTCGGAAGTAAGCCCGCCTACTCTCACCCTCGCCGATGTGTCGGTGTAGAGTACTTGCAACCAGCGCAGCAAAACATTGGGAAACCCTATTCTCCTCAAGATGTGAAACATATAACCCCACTCAATTGAGTCGAATGCCTTTGCGGCATCAAGCATGACCACCGCCGCTTGGAGATCAGGATTTAAAATATGATACATGGCAAATATTGTGCGGAGGTTGTTAGATGTGGAGCGTCCCGGCACGAAGCCGGATTGGTCAGGCAAGACCATGACGGGTAGTAACGGTTGCAATCTAGTGGCGAGTATCTTCGCCAATATTTTTGCGTCTAAGTTAATCAGCGACAGAGGGCGGTATGATTCGCATAACGTTGGATCCTTGTCTTTTTTAAGGAGAGTAATGATGAGAGCCTGTCTAAGGGATGGAGGCAAGATCCCAGAGTCATGAGCCTCCGCATACATCTCTAGCAAGTACGGGGCAATGAGGTCTGCATATTGTTTGTAGAATTCGGAAGTGAGCCCGTCAGGACCTGGGGCCTTGTTGTTAGGTAAAGACATAATCGCCTCCTTGATATCAGACACCTCTATAGGTTGACTAAGGTATGCACGGTGTCCATCCGCCAGCCACACACAGGTGACATCATCAAGATACTCAGCCAGAGCAGTTTCGTCACACGTTCCCCGTGAGGCGTACAAGTTACCATAAAAGTCTTTAAATTGCTCCACTATTTCTTGCGGCCTGTAGTGATCCACGCCCTGATCGTCCATTAGGTTAGTAACATGATGGTGTTCAGACCTAAAACGCAGCGTCTCAGCGAGCCTCTTACCAGGTTTTCCAGCCTCTCCGTAAGCTCTAGCCACGTGTTGACGCGACAAGTAGCGCGCCTCAAATTCCACTAGCGCTTCATATTCTTTTAATAAAATCTGAAGTCTGTCAAGGGGAGCCGATGTCGGATTGCCGATATATTGAGTTTCCAACTCGCTCAATTGCTTTTCAGTCTTTGTGAGTTGACCCCTGATATCCTTCAAGATGCCTGAGGTTGTGCTGATACAGACCCCACGTATCGTGACTTTAAATGCCTCCCACAAGACGGCCGGGCTGTCCACCGTTCCTACATTTAATTCAAAGTACTGTATTATTGCCTGTCTTATAGTGTCCTCGTACACGGGGTCAAGTAGAGACTCAGCACGAAACCTCCACGTAAAAGGAAAGTGCGTATTAACTGGAATGTGAATTTCCAACAGTACCGGATTGTGATCGGAAAGGGTGCGTGGTAAGTTATGTGCATTTGTTACCCATCCATTAGCCTCCTCATTTAATAGCCAATAGTCCAGACGCGACCAACTATTGTGCGCTGGGGTAATATGCGTGCCCACCCTAGTAGAAGCATTGCGTAGTCGCCAAGCATCGACCAAACCCAACTCCGTCATAGCGTCTCGAACACACTGCGCTATTTTGATGGTGCGCGCCCCACGTGAGTTGGATCTATCGAGGCTCGGATCTAGATGTGTGTTAAAATCTCCTCCCCAGAGGATCGCCGTCTCAGGCCACGTCCGCAACACTCCTAGCAGTTGTACAAAAGTCTGCGGCTCGTCCACTACTGGACCGTATACATTAATGAGTGTTACCAATGTGTTGCCTAGCTTGCCCTGTGCCATAGCCCAACGACCCTCACTGTCAGTGTGCGATAATATAGGGAGGAACGGTATTCCTTTTTAATCAAAATAAGGACACCCCTTGCATATGTAGAGAATGAGGACGCCACCTTATATCCCGCCCATTTATGTGCAATATTGGTTTCTCTTTTCTGACTCAAATGCGTTTCTTGCAGAAATCAATTTGGATTTTATGCCTCTCAAGATATGCTATTACTTGTCTGATTTTTTTAGGAGTGTTGAGGCCACGAACATTCCACGTCATACAGTTGTATCGCTCACCCATCCCTACTGCTGCAGTGTTTGATTCTATACTGAGGTAAGAACTCACTCATGTCTAACAAAAGCATACTCCGAGCTGTACCTATTCCTGATCTGTCTATCACAACAAAATCACCAGTTTCGTAACATAAACCCCCCCTCTCCCCCCACCCACTTTGGCAGCCCCAATTCGCCAAAGCCATTACCCTCGACAACAACCCCTCCCAACAAGAAAACCATCCCACCCAGGACATGATGGGGTACTCCCATAGGGGGGAACGTAGTGGCGCATACCACTCCCCGTTGTGATAGGGAGGGGGCCACCACCGGATATGTAGATTACTGTTTATGACCCACCCACGACCAGAAATGGACAATTAGTTATGCAAAGCTGTTTGAGTAGCCAGAACAAGTAGGAATGCCCATCCCAACAGAAGTGGTCTAGTCCCATATTGTAAGCCACATTCCATCTATACACAATTATCTACAACAAATACTGCTCCATCTGAACCTTATGTATATATCCCACCCTGATTTAGTCTGGCCGCTGAAGTGTATATGAGCAATTCAATCAACACCGTATTTCCACTAAACATTGTAACATGAAACGTATGACCAACTTGGTGTTTCCATCCAGCTATGCTGCATAAGATACGAGGCAGTCAGACATGGAGCAGTGAGGCCCACTTGATCCTGTGAACGAAGAAGAAAGGAGTACACAGATATGCAGTACTATTCATCAATGTCGGACGTATGGCCGGATGTCTGCTTCTTGCGCCGTAAAGTCTTTTCATACTCCATGGCCAACTTCGGATTGCTGAAAATCTTCGCCGTGTTGTCTACACCAATACGAAGGCGAGCGGGATATAGCATAGCATAGGGCACCTGCTCCTGCAGCAATACTTTCTTGACGCCTTGAAACTCTTTCCTCGCAGCCTGGACCGAAGCCGTAAAATCAGGATAGAATGAGAGTTCAGTTCCTTGATGGTGCACAGCGCCTTTTTGACGGGCTATACGCAGCACCGTGTCCCGATCTCTGAAATTTAGCAGCCTTGCGATAATGGGCCTCGGGGGAGCGCCTGGGGGGGGCCGGGCAGCAAGAGACCTGTGAGCACGTTCCACTACCAGCATGTTTGAAAGGTTCTCTGGGCCGCAAACATCTCGAAACAAAGCTTCAACATAATCTTCCAGCCGCCCTACATTCGTTGACTCCGGCAGGCCCAAAATGTGCACATTATTGCGCCTCGAGCGCGCTTCAATGACTTCGTTCTTGTTTCTAATGAGTGTCAGAATCTTCTCAATGTCCGAGGTCTTAGCTGCCACTTGTTGCAGGCCGTCTTCGGCGTCAGATATCCGTTGTTCTGCCTCGCCCAGCCTTGCCGCCTGCTTGTCTAGTTTAGACGACATAGTGTCCATGCGGCCATTCAGCGCCTCGATCTTGCCGTCTATAGACTGTAAGCTGGCCTGGATCACTGCTAGTGTCTTCTCAAGTGCGGTTGGTGCCTGTGCAGCCGAGTCTAACTCCGAATCTGATGCGGCGTTTTGTATCGGTTTGCCACTCTTGCGCAATTCAAAATTCAGTCGAGGCTGGGTTTTTTCCGGCTTGCCCATGGTGAATGGTGCAGAGATACACGGCGTTAGTAGGTACGGGGGGATAACACAAAAATTGGGTCTCTCTAGTGGTCGTGCTGCCAAGTGTGTAGGTACGGACAGCTGCAGCACACGTAATTCAGGTCACCCTGTCCAATAACTGAAGGGCAGATCTATCCCCCTGTCGCACTGCAATGTACCGTTTAGAGTCACATTACTAATCAGAGAGGTTCCCCGGCACAACTCTAGCAGCAGCAGCTGATCAGTTCCTGCAGTGAGGCCCAGTGTCTAAGCCAGAGCAGGGCGCTCGCGTAACTCTCTCCTCCCCCAGGTCGTGTGGTCCTCAGCTGCGCGTGCGTTGGGAAGCGTGCTGTCGCCTCCAGTCTCTACAGTGAGCCTGCAAGCAGATCTCTACGCACTCGCAGCTGTGCCCCAAGCCCCCAATACACTGTCCACAGCTCGCCAGCAAAATAAAGGACGCAACACCCTTCAATCCAAAAAAAAAGGGGGGAGAAGAGACTGAGTGTCCCATGCAGTTTCAGGCCAGGCGCTGAGACAGTGACCCGATCTTCACAAGCTGATTAGTGAATCCCCAGGCACACTCGGAGCCGGCGGCCATTTATTTCAGTGGGGCCTAGTGCACTGGGCGGAGCCGGGCATTTGCGCAGCACTCACCCCCAGCGTTCGTGTCTGTCAGCAGCTGCGGGTACGTGAGGCAGCAGTCAACGAGCCCACATTCGAGGTGCCGCCTGTCCACCAGGGTACTCGCTACCCCCGGGGGGGGTCTGATGTATCTCCCGCAGCTCACCAGCAATCCGGAGGACTCCGTTTCGTGTTCGCAGCCGCGTCTAAAGCCGTCCAGCCGCCATTTCTGCAATTGGCAGTCTCCGTGACGGGACGTAGTGCAGGCCTCAGGGACAATCCTCAGCGGTCAAAACTGCACAGGAGGGCAGTCCCAGTGCTCCGGCACACTCTTTCGTCTCACTGGGCTCGCGGTCGGCCACAACAGCACAGGATAACTGGAAGGATTAAAGCGGCGGCCGGCAGAGCTGCACTACTGTGCTGCCATCTTGCCGCGCGCCAAACCACGCCCCCCTCTCTCTCATATATATAGCTGATTGTTTGGGTACCTGATTCTTGAAGTAGGAGCAGCCGCTCCAGTTCGTTGATTCCACGCATTTTTATCTATATGTCAGTTGACTCGTTCTACTGTAGCTTTAAAGCACCACGTGCACACTTTAAACTGTGTATAATTCTGCAAGAGAAGATCATTCATAGAATGAAAACTTCTACTCGATCCCTGACTTGCCTCTAAACCTTTCAATGCCGGTAAAAATAATTAATTTAAATGTACCTTGCGCAAAGGCTGCAGAGCATGGACAGGAGCTATTCGGATTGGGACTCACAATTCTACAAAAGGGAAAAGGTATTGTGTTCATTAAATAGAATGTTTATCCAGTGGCTGCACTATACGATTTAAATTCAGTTGCCGTTTGGACTTACTTTAAATGAGTTCGTCCAATATTAGACTCTGCAAAAGGTGAGCTTTTCTTCTGCTCAAAAGCGAGCGTGCTCGCATTCACTGGAATTGATTCTAGAAAGCAAGTGTGAATGCATTAGGCTTGCAGTCATATGTTAGGTTAAAATTCATGGCTTCAATTGTACTCAAGGAATTAAAAGGGAGGGACAAACAAACTTACTTGTATCAACTTCATTGAGCAAACTGGATTAACTCTCACCCCGCATCTCTCACTAGAGCACTTCCTGGTTGTGACAGCTATGAATCCTGGGTAACAAATTTCTCAACCAATCAAAGCCTAACACTGTTCCTCGTTTTGTGCATAACCAAGAAATGCATTATGGGACTAGTAGTAACTAAACTAAATTCTACTTAATTCAGTCATGCCATTTAGCCCAGAGGAAGCACTATTAAACTTTAAGATGAGGTAGGCTTCTTTTCTCAACAAAGCAGCGTCGATGTCAAAATGACGTTTAGATGTATCAATGCAAGACAACACGGTCCATTTAAAATCCTTTTCACAGTGGGATTTATCCATGAAATGTTGCACCATGGGAGCGGTCAAAACCTTCTTTTTGATCCTTGAGCAGTGCTGTGTGATTCTTTGATTTATCTGTTGGTTTGTTTTTCCTATATACAGCAAAGCACATGGGCAAACAACCGCATATACAATATTTTTTAATTTGCAGTTTGTAAACTCAGAATGTCGCCATTTGATGCCATTATGGGAAAATTCAGCACCCTCGATTGTGGAATCACAAGCCGCACACGTGCCGCATTTGTGATGACCCTCAATAGGTTTTAAATGCCATTGTGATCTTAAGGACTGTTTGTTTTGAATAGGAAAAATGTCTGTCCGTACTAGTTGTTGCCCAATGCTTCGGTTTTTTCGCATGGCAAACAGTGGTTTTGGAAAACCACATTCCAATTTTTCAAGTAAATGCCAATTTTTTAATATGACTTGCCTAAACCTATTTGTATCGGGGCCAAACGTGGTTGCGCAAATCATGCGTTCTAATGGAGGTTTCTCCTTCTTTTGTAAGAGGTCCTCCAGAGGCGTGTACCACGCTCTTTTTATTGCATGCTTCAGAAGCTTTTTTGGATATCCACGAAGGATCATCTGTTCTTTAAAAATTGCCACATGATGCTCATAATCCAATTTTGATGAACAATTGCGACGTATTCGCAATAGTTGACCGTATGGGAGGTTTTCCCTCAAACTCCTAGGATGAGCACTTGTGTGGTGAAGAATAGTATTTTTGTCGGTAGCCTTTCTATGCAGAGTGGTTGTCAACTTTTTATCATTTGGTACTACTTCAATATCCAAAAACGTCAACCTTGTTCGACTCATAGTCAATGTGAATTTGATATCTTAGTGGCGAGTGTTAAGCCAACCATGGAAGCTTTCCAACTCTTCTTTGGAGCCATTCCACAGGCACCAGATGTCATCTATATAGCGCAGCCATTGCGCTATATTCTCTTTAAATGGATTGTTGTTGAAAACAAACCTGTTCTCATATTGTGCCATAAAAAGAACCGCCATTTCGGGAGCAAATGGACAGCCCATGGCTGATCCCTTAATTTGAATAAAAAAGGAATCATCGAATTTAAAATAGTTTTTCTTTAAGGCAACCTCAGCCAATTGAAGAATGAATTGAGAAGGTACCCGGTGGGGACGTGGTCTTTCCTCCAGGTATGCCTCAATCACTTCGAGTGCTTCATCCTGGGGTATCTCCGTATATAATGAGGTGACGTCAAACGACACCATCCATTGGGTCAACTCCTCAAACTCATGCCCTTCGATTTTATTGATAAAATCAGCAGTGTCCCGCACATAGGAAGGTACCTGGGTCAAGAAGGGTTTAAGAAAAAAGTCGACATATTTGGAAATTGGCTCTAGTAATGAGTCGCTTCCAGAGACTATTGGCCTTCCCGGGGGATTTTCCAACCTCTTATGTATTTTAGGTAAGAAGTACAATACGGGGATCCTTGGGAACTTCTTAGACAAAAAATAAAATTCTTTAGGACCCAAGAACCCCCCGTCAAAACCTGTTTTCAATATTCCAAAGATGGTTTCTTGAGTAGACCTAGTCGGATCCTCCTTGACCTTCCGGTACCATTCAGAATTGTTCACCTGCTGCTTCCCTTCAGTCACATACATTTCTTTGGGCCAGATGACAACGGCACCACCTTTGTCGGCTTGTTTTATTACTACCGATGTGTCTTGTTTCAAAGTCTCAATTGCCATTTGCTGCTGTCTCGTAATGTTGCGCTTAATGAAAACTTTTTTTGATTCCAATTGACTGATGCCTGATAACACTGCTTGTTCATAAGCTAAAATTTCTTTTGGTATTGACTGTGGGAATGGGACAAACTTGGATTTGTTGGAGAGACCAGACACCTCATTGGTGTTGGTATAATCCTTTCCATGAAAAAATGCTTTTAAGCGAATTTTACGGCAAAATTCTAATGCCTCCAGTTTCATTTTAGTAAAATCAGTGAATCTATTGGGGACGAATTTTAAACCCAATTCTAGTACTGAAGCTTCCTCCTTTGACAATTGTCTCTGTGACAAATTTATAATGCTAGTGGGTTTCACGACTTGTAATATTGTCGTCGAGTTCTCATCTCCCAAGGCTGGGGTTTGAATCTTTCTAAAAGTGGCATTTTCAAACACACAACTTAAAAACCATCTTTACTAAAAGATGTGTTATTAAATTCTGAGTTTAGAGAGCCTAATCTCAATTTTTCTAGCTTGTCCCAATGGAAAATTATACTTGTAGGATGTTACCAATAAACTCCCATATTACCCAATGGGACAGATAGCCTTTCCATAGCGAAAAACGATACGCTCAGTATTTCACTATCAGGACATGTCACAAACACCAGTACATGTCCTACCTTTCCCCCACACTGCACCCTGCCCACAGGTGTACCTTGGGCCTACTTTAGGGGTGCCTTATATGTGAGAAGAGGGACGGTTAGGGGCTGGCAAGTGGGTGCACTTGCCAGGTTGACTTGGCAGATCTGAGACACCTTTGACAGGCTACTTGTGTGTGTGGCACAACCAGTGCTGCAAGCCCACTAGTAGCATTTGATTTACAGGCCCTGGGCACACACAGTGCACTATACTAGGGACTTAGTAGTAAATCAAATAAGTCAAACTTGGAAACACCAATCCATAAACACAGTTTACATGGTGGGTATATGCACTTTAGCATTGAATACCAGTGGTAAAGTCCCCAGAGTCCTAAAATCAACAAAAACAAGGTCAAAAACAGGAAGCCAAAAAGCAAAAAGTCTGGGGGTGAACCCGCTGAAAAAGCCAAGTCTAACACACCTGCTTTGACCCATTGCATGGTGTTCACAATGATCTTCCTACCTGTCAAAAACAAGATATACAGGCTGTCAGACAAAGTGAGGGCCAGCACTAAGGTAGAAGTAGCCAAAACTATTAAGGTGCTCCATCTTCCTACAGGGAATGGACTTTACATTGGAACACAGAACTGGAACTGTCCATGCAAATGCAGATGCCCTTTCCAGGTTTTTCTGCATAGATGGTAAGAACTGCCAAGGGAATGGCTGAGTTGATCCTCGCCTTTCATTTGGGGGTGGGGGCAGTGTGAGATAGTGCCTCTTTTCTAGTGGTCACCCTGATTTTGTTTTGGGACTGACGCTGCTAGTTTTTCAACTCTACACATTGGGATACTGCTGTCCTAATTGTCATATTTCACTTCCCAGTAAGGCCATAGTGTGTGGTGCAAGAAATATACCAATGGCATAGAAAATGTAAAAGTCTCCTATGGACTGCAGCACATGTTCCATCCACTAAACTGACAGAGAAAACATGGCTTAATTACTACTACTGGAACCTGATTTTTGTAGCTTTTAAATCTATAGGCAAAACTGTCAAAATAACCCTTTTTGAAAGGGAAAATCCCATATTTTTAAAGCTATTTTCACTGTAAAAGTCTGCTGCTAGTCTATGAGAAAAACAAAAGTGCAGAATAAAATCTTAAACCTAATTACTTTGGATTGTGATGAGTTACACAGACTATTAAACCACTATTTTTAATATTTCTTAAAAATCCAGTTCATTTGTGAACTTAGATTTTTAGTCAATATTTAAGACAAATGATTTTCAAAAATTACACTTTACCTGCCTGAGCATACATCAAGCTAACGGGGATTAGACTGCTGACAGATGGGTCTGCCAGTTGTTCCCCATAATGAGGTATGAAAACTGCTCCCAGAGCAGAATCAATGGCTCAGGCATTTTCACAGGAAGGCCTGGGTGTGAGGTATGTGAAGGAAGGGCAGCTGTGGAGGGTTCAGGAACTTCATTAACTTGAAATTGACAAGGGTAAAGCCTGCCCATTCGCAGTTCAATATAAAGGGAGACCTGGAGAAAAGAAACCTTTTGTTCCCTATCCCGTATGTAGCAGGTTTGGCACAAGCCCATGTTCTCTTTGTCAATCTAGTGGATGACACAATCAGTACTGCAGTCCATATGTAACATTTAAATTTCCATACCATTTGCATGTTATGCATCAATTCTTAATCCCAAACACACACACACACACATATATACTATGAGACTAGTCCAGTGGCCATATAATATCCCATGCAGGAGTTGTTTCAATTGTGTCTTCTTTAGTGAAATGTAATTAGAAAATGTCTCAAAGTTTCAGCTGTAAACTATGCACTGAGACTATTAATTAAATAGGCTTTCAATTGCAGAGTTGCTGTTGGTAGATAAATGTACAAGTTTGCGTGAAATCAGCAAACAGAGATGAAGATAAGTAAAGTGTAGTTAAGCTGTTAAAAAGAAACTAAGAAATATGTTCCCACTTAGAATGTCAACCCAGTTGTTATTGCACCTTAGATGCCCCTTCTTACATTCAAACCTTCTTTATGGTCTATCATTACATACCATGAAAAACCAGCAGAAGTGCCAAAATGCACTAAACTTGAAATCCAGGTCCAAAAGGAGCAATAGAAGGTTCCACAGCTAACATCACCCTTTTACCATGTTAATTAGCAGCAGTCAAAAGGGAAGGGGGAACGGGATAAGGAAAAGCAACAGAGACAATCAAGATACCATTGTATAGGGAGAAGCAGGGGCGGCCGACATGACTCGTGGGTGGCGGGGCAGGTGCGGGGGGATCGCGCGGGGGGATCGCGCAGGAGAGGGTCATGGGGGGTCATGCATGGATCAATTATAAAAATTACAAAAATTAAAAATAAACTTACCTTGCCACCTGCCGGGTCCCACGTCTCTGCTCCTGGTCTCCTCGAGCACATCGAGGAACAGGAAGCAGGCCCCACTAACCAATCACAATGCTGCAATTCAGTGTTGTGATTGGTGAGCACCCATGCTCCCCTGACCAATCACAATGCTGCAACGCAATGTTGTGATTGGTTTTGAGCGTCCTGGTATGACGCTCAACCAGGGAATGGGGGCCTGGGCTTGTTCTCCATGCAAGCTGTAATGAAGCCTGCATGGAGAACATGGAAAGTGCGCATGACTGGTTTGAGCGGCCCTAGGGGGCCGACCAAACAGTCATTGCACACTTAGGAGTGGGCACACCACTCATCCCCTGCTCCAAGAGCAGAGCAGCCAACTCACCCGCCCGCAAAGCAGCAGGAAGCAGCCTAAAATGATAATAACGCAAAGTTATTATCATTTTAGGTTCCTGCTTCCCACTGCTTAAAAGCAGTGAGGAACCGCCCCTGGGAAGAAGTCTGGGAATGCTGTGTGGCAGGAATTTCATGGATCACCACAAATTCTGGAACTTTCCCTCACAGAAATGTGAGGAAATAAAGGTGATTTTAGTTCACGTTTGATGTTTGCAAGGCATTCTGGATAAGAAAACATAGTGTGATCAATGTAATTCACACCACGTTCAAGTTCCTTTGATGTCTAGTTTTCAGAAAATGTCTGGATTTGGTAACTTGTCCTGGTGGTAGCTGAGCCCGGGCCAAAATACTGCAGCACCCACATAGCCAGAATGGGTCAGTATATGTAGAATATCATCTGCAGCAGGACAAACCAGCATTAGATGAGGTAGGAAAATTCTTCTAATTGGTCTGTGACCCACTTCATCAAAACATACGTGAAATGTTTGACTTGTGCTATTCCAAGTAGAAAAGAAAAAAAGAACTGCAAGGAAAAAGTACTATGATTTCAAAGGCAAGTGTTAAAAGAGACGGTACAGGTCAGAGAGCAAATACTATAGTGCCCCTTTGGATTCCCTTGGCTGTTGTGCACAAAAGGAAAAGGAAACAGTTACAAGTCAGCAGTATGGCACACTGTAAAAGGAAAGTCAAACAAAAACACCAACAACATATCACACTTCCAAATACATCAATGACTATAATCCCATAATCACAAGAATGTAGAATGTGAACATATGTGTTCATAGCTGTACAGTTGAAGGCTGGCAAGTCTAATGCAATTGCACAATACATAACATTTTTCATTACAAAAGTAGAGAAGACTGAAATGAACGAACTTTAGGAGGATATTTCTCCCAAAACCACCCAGGAACAGAAGCTCTACAGCTGTGGTGTTAGAATTGTGTCCCATTGGGAATGTGGAGCCTATACCTGGATAACATAGACACCATTGTATGGGAAGTCACAAACAATTGTAGGGCTTAGCCTGAGATATGCTTTGACCTGCAAAAGATTTTGGAAGTCTTCTGCAGAAATAGAAGCAATGGCACATAATGCTATAAACATAAGCATTTTCAAACCCAACATCTAGGACACCTACTATTCAAATAGGAGTATAACAATGGACATTGCTACTCTCAATAAAGGACTCTCATTAAGACCCAGACTAAATTGGGACTTGGTAACAACATAAATTGGTCTATTTAAGTTAAAGCATAAAATTAAACGGCACGTATTTTTGAAATGCCATCTGCCAACTATGCAAAACCTATCACTCTTCCATCTTTCACCACAAACACCACAGACTACAAATAATATGAACATAGTACAAGTGTTGCAATTGGCTTTTTCAGCAAGATCACCCCCAAACCTTTTGCCTTCCTCCTTCCCTTTTTGATGAATTCGTTTTTGTTGGTTGTGGGACTTTAGGGACTTTACCACTGCCAACCAGTGCTAAAGTGCATGCGCTCTCTACTTTAAACATGGTAACATTAGCTTCTCCGCAATTAACATATTTAATTTACTTATAAGTCCTTAGTAAAGTGCACTACATGTGCCCAGGGCCTGTACATTAAATGCAGCTGGAGGGCCTGCAGGACTGATTGTGCCACCCACTTACGTAGCCCTTTAAACATGTCTCAGGCCTGTCATTGCAGAGCCTGTGTGTCCAGTCTGAACTGCCAGGTCGACCTGGGAAGTTAACCCTCTTGCCAAGCCCAAACCTACCTTTTTAATACATAACAGTCACCCTAAAGTAGGTCCTGGACTGCCCAAGGGCAGGGTGCAGTGTACTTAAGAAGTAGGACATGTACATTTAAGTCTTCCATGTCCTGGAAGAGAAAAAACTCTTACATTCGTTTTTCAATACTTCAAGGGCTATCTTTCCCATAGGTTAACCTTGGGATTACCTTATTGTAGGTTATATAAGTGTAATTTCTAGTTGGGAAAAGATGGGGCCCCCAAATGTGATCCTTCTAGAATCACAATTTGAAAACACAACCTATGGAGATATTGGATTTTAAATTGCAATTCTGAAAATGCCACTTTTCGAAAGTTGCCATTTTCTTACTGTAACCATTTGGTGCCCTCTGCCTGTCTCTGAATACATGTCTGGGGTGGGTGACAGCTGGCTCTGTGCATTCCCTTTAGATAGCCACACACAAAGGGAGCTTAGATATGACAGATGGGCCATCCACATCCTGATGGGCGACCCTGGGCAGGATGGGAGGGCGAGGCTGGCACTTATACCTGAAAGGGCTGTTTCCTGTTGTCGTTTTGGTCTTGCTTTCTCATAAAAATATAACTAAGCTATTTTTCTAACTTAGGGGCCAATTGCGATCCGTTAGGAAGGGCTCCGAATCAGATTCGGACTTGCCGAATCCGATTCGAAAACCTTGTTTCCGACCGATTCTTACCAAGTTCCGAACGACCGATTATGATGCCTGGAAAACCATCTGGGCTGTCCGAATCAGTTCCGAAAGGCATTCGTACAGGTCGAGCCTTTCAGATCCGATTCGTACAGGTCTATGGGCTCCTTTTCCGAGCGAGCGAGTACGATGACCGATTCGGACAGCCGTTCCGAATCGGTTTCTCCGGAACAAATCGGCTGTCGGAATCGGTCTTTGGGGGCCCGTAGCAGGTCCCCGTTCACCCGGGGCCCTCCGAATCGGGCCCACGGGGGTACCCAAGGGCCCCCGTTTCCAACCATCCACAGTGTGGCAGGCACGATGTGGTGCCTGCCAAAGGGAGCAAACCACCCCTTTCTTCAATGGGAGCCTGTGTTCTCGTTCTGAACACAGGCTCCCATTGAAGGCAATGAGAGTCTGACCGAATCGTATCTGGAAGCATCCGTAAGCATCCAAATCGCTCGGTCGGACTCCCCCGATCCGAGTCGTCCAGGAAAGCATTCCGGAACCGATTCGTTAGGAATGCTTCCCGAACGGGATCGTAATCGGCCCCTTAGTGTGGAGTCTTTTTGTGGTGTTTTCACTGTGTTACTGTTTGAAGTGTTGCACAAATACTTTACACATTGCCTCTTAAGTTAAGCCTGACTGCTCTATGCCAAGATACCAGAGGGTGAGCCCAGGTAAATTTAAAGTGTGTTTCTCACTTAACCTAACTAGGATTGTGGTTCCTTTTTGGACAGGGTGCATACATTGGTGATCAGCAGTGAGGATAGGACTTGTACTTGTGCAGTGCCATACAGCAATTGGTATACACTATTATCCATATCAATGACCAATTTGAACCTTTTTCAATTTTTCCTGATTGGCTTTTTTTCCCCAAATCATGTCTCCGACTGGAGGAGCAACAGCTGCACCTGCACAAATGGATTATGAACTGGCCAAACTTGAGAGTTATACTGTGGACCAACTCAAGGATTTCTGCAAGGGGACTGAACTTTCAACAAAGGGTTTCACCAGGAAGGTGGAGCTGTAAAAGGTGCTAAAGGACAGGACAGAAGCTAGTGATGCAGTATTTGTGACCCCCAGAGGAGGATGAGGAGCTGGATGATAATGAGGAGCTGGACCAGGATTCACTGGTGAATCTGGAATTGCCCGTGGGACAGGGGGCTGACATTCTGTCAGGAGCAGTGGTTCCCCCAGGGCAGAAAGCAGTGTATCACCCAGTAGCCTGTCCCAAGAGGAACGAGTTAACAGGAGGGAGCTGGCTAAGCTCAAATTGGGGGAGAAAAAGTTGGCTCAGGAGCTGGGTCTGAAAGAGCTGGACCTGAATGCCAGGAGGGCTGACTCCATCCAAGATAGTTACAAGAACAGTTGATAGAAGGAATTGCAGAGTAAACATTCAAGGAAAAACAAGAGGCATTAGCAAAACACAGACAGTAACTGAACTCAGCGGAGTTTGTAAAGTAAAGTTTACCTTAGGATCAAGAGAGAAAAGGGATTCGTTTTAGCTTTGAGAGAGAAGAGAATAGACAGATAATCTAGAGGCGAGATCTGTAAGGGGAGTTAGTCACAATCTCAAAAGGGTAATCTGTGTATCTTTTTCCTTTAGCCTAAGGCACATTGATGCTAGGATGACATCTTAGATTCTTTTGGACAGGGGGAACAAGTGTCAGGTATGGTGGAGCAACAATTTTTTGAATAAGTAAAGAAAGGGGCCTATGAGTAAGTAGTTGGGCATATTTACCATTTACTCCCCACACTTACAAAGGTATGTGTCTTACTCGAGATTCATTCAGATTTGTGAGAAGACACTACTTATAATTAGAAAAGAGAACAATGATCTGTGACAAACCCATGCATATTTCTCTCTCTTTCTCTTCTACAACACAGTTCATAATCCCATTCCCCTACTTGACTATCTATAGCCCACTGGCTATTGCCTTAGTGTAATAATTTGATGAGTGCAGCTAACCAAGAGAGGGTGGTGAGTATAGGCCACAGGTACATTAGACGTGTTGCACCTTCAGGGAAGCATCAGGATAGTGTATTGGGTAATGGCAGAATTTCACAGTAAGTAATGGAATGTGGTATGTGTAATATTTTTGTCATTTTTTTCATCCTTGAAATAAATTATTTCAAGTTTGTCACATTTGGTGAATGTTGAGCAAAACTATCATCACAAAGTCAATGTTATACTATGAGATCCATGAATAGTCAGGCATATAGATACGAGTATTTGACATCCATTGAAGAGCCTTGTTTTTGCAGGTATATGCCCTAAAAATTCCATAATAAATCTAGTGAAGGTCAGGAAATGTGCTGTTCTTAAATATTCATAGCATGATTTAGAGTTTGACAGATGAGTAATCCATCACAAGCATGACGGATATGTTGTCTGCCTTCTTATAGTATATTCTGATGCACTTGTAATAAGGTAGGCAGGATATCCATCACGTTTGTGACGGAGTACCCATCTGTTAAACTCTAAATCAGATCTTCAGTCTCATTTATACCTTCCGTGGTATACTTAGGTGTTAAAAGCTAACTTCAACTATGGTCACCAGGGTCTAGTTGGGTTACCACTGAATATTTTGGATTTTAATTAAAACATCCTTTTGAACTTTTGTGTATGGGTGAAAAGCCTGCACCAATGGCAGAAACCGATGGAAAATATATTCTTCTTTTCTCCGAAAATCAGAGTTAATTCCTGAAAATAATAGGCCTTCTAATCAATAGCAAACTTCCTTTATTAATTTTTGGGAGCAGAGAGATTAGTGGTAGAATGCTCTATGAATAATATTGTTTCTCTTCACTAGTGAGGAGTCCTTACTCAGAACAGTAGTCTAATTTCTGTTTCAATGCTTATAATATGGCTGTTATAAGGTCATGACCAAACGTTAAATAAAAATTGGTGTCTGACAGTTGTCTTGTGGCTTCTGTAATGTAATAGTTGGGTTGTAGAACTACCACACTGCTCTTTTAATGATAATTGAAGGGTTTTGTTTTAGGTTTGACAGCACTGTCAATTCCTACATTGTGAGGTTCTTATGCATACTTTCTTTTGCAATATTTCATACTTGTCCAAATTCTTCAGAATAGCAGTATGAAATAAATGAACAGTATGTTCTAGGGCTGGCCACTAACACTTAAGATTGTAGGAGGCAATAATAACTCAAGAGACACAATTATCCTTCTGGGAGTGGACTACCCCAGACGACTTACTACTCGTCTAACAGAGGAGTGTTTAGGAAAGCTAGCGGCGTTCCAGCAGGTCCAGACACTAGAGATCATCCCTAATACAGAAAATATAGGATGGTTCGAAAATGTTATTTCCGAAGTGGTGCAATGTTTAAGGGTGGACCTAAAAAGAAATAGCCGTAGGGACCATAGAAAGGGGGGAACTTAGTGTAAAAATAAGAACTGGTTCAATGAAGAATGTAGGAAACTAAAATTGAATATAAAGAAAAAGGAAAGACATCTAAGATTAAAGTATGATCTATACACGTTCAATAGCCTACAGAAATTAAGGAAACAATATAAAAACTCTATTAGAAAACACAAAAGAAAATATAAAGAGAAGTGCTGGGGAAAACTACTGGAAGCAATAGAAACAAGAAATGTAAAAATGATCTGGAAATTAGTCCAAAAAGGTTCCGGTAAGAAACAGGGAGCTATGAACTGTGTGGTGACCGGAGACGCCAGAGAGAGTTACCTGGGAGAATTGTATTGGAAAGGGGTTGGTCAAGAAAGACAGAAAGATACATCATGGATAGAGATGGAACAAGATATTAGGTCCCTCTTCACAGTACCCAATGTAAGACAAATTATATCTAAGTTAACACTAACCCGGGCAGCAGGCCCAGATAATCTTCCGGCAGTAATCATACGAACTAGACCAGATTGGTGGGCAGATTTTTTCAACAAAATGTTCAATAGCATCCTTGATTCTGGGAAGATGCCGGTAAACTGGAGAAGGAAATTATTACATCCCTCCATAAGCGAGGAGATAAATCGATACCCAAAAATTACAGGTTAATCAATCTTTTGGATATCAGTGAAAAGGTATTTTCTAAATTAATTTTGGAAAAACTTAAGGAGTGGGCTGAGGACAACCACATTTTGCCTCCAGAACAGGGTGGCTTCAGGGGGGGCCACTCCACAATTGATCACTGTTTTGCGTTATGGGCAATGGCTCGGAAGTTGATGGAACAGGGGGGTAGTTTGTTCTGCTGTTTCGTAGACTTTCGGGACGCCTTTGACCTGGTAGACCGAGAACCGCTATGGGAAATGCTAGGTGATTTGAATGTCCCTAAGGGCCTTCTGTCTATAATAAAAGGGTTACATAGTCAGAATTGGGCCCAGGTTATTCTGGACACAGAGGGTACACTCTCACAGAAGATAGTGATTGAAAATGGGTTAAGACAGGGGTGTGTCTTGGCCCCATTGCTCTTCTCCTTATTTATAGCGGATTTGCCTGCGATTTTGAGAACGGTGCGGGGTGCCAGCCCAAAAATAGATGGGAAACATATTGCATGCCTACTATATGCAGACGACTTGGTGATTGTGGATGAAACAGAGATTGGTCTGCAAAGAAAGCTCAAAGTGTTTGGTGACTACTGTAGTCTCAAGAAATTAACAGGAAACTTGGAAAAAACAAAGATTCTACGCTTCAGCAAAAAGAGGAAGTCCTTCAACTGGGTCCCTGGCTCCATAAAATTGGAGATAGTTAAGGAGTACAAATACCTAGGAATCTGGTTTGAGAAATCTATGAAGTGCAAAGTACACCTGGATGCATTGAGAATTCTGGCCCTATCCTCGGTTAGAGGCCTAATGAAATTTAATAACATCTATGGTGAAAAGACGGATAGACCAGTTCTGAAAGCTTACACGGCTATGGTACCTCCTCAGTTCTTATATGGTGCTGAACTGCTATCCTTAAGTGGTAAGAGGAAGTGGGATGGTGAAGAAGGGAAATGTGTAAAAAACATTACTGCGCTCTACCTAGATCCTCCATGATCCAGGCAATAAGATTAGAAACCAGAATGGTTTCATGGGAGAAAATGGCACGCATGGCACTAATAAGATTCTGGCAACGCCTGGGCTGTGAATAGGAGCAAAAAGGTTTCCCATTGGTGCAAAAGCGAGATCCTACAGAGTGAAATGAAGTGGGCAAAGGGGGGGTCAGAGAAACAGTTGTTATGCTGTGTAGGGAATTGAGATCTGATGTATGCCAGCAGAATTTTCATCCAACCAGAAGTAAGAAGGAATTTAGGACAGTAGGGAAAGAAATATCATGGGACCAGGATAGGCAATATTTGGAAGGGAAAAGATCTGTATGTTTTATGATGAAATCTTGGCAAAACGGTCAACAGTTCCCATGTATGGATATTCTTCCCATTCGTTGGTTAAGGAGAGAATTATTAAAAATAAGGATTGGGATTAATCCATGTTATCAGAATGATAGGATGAAGAGGGTGATAATTGACCACGAAGGGAAGTGTACCTGTAATCTAGGCACAAAATGTGATATTTTGCACATCTTATTAGATTGCCTAACTGTTCTTGATGCACGAAAACTGTGGCTACAACCAATCTTCCTAAAATATGAGGTTAGGAATCGTGCACAGGCAGTAGACTTGTTAACTGATATGCATTCATTAGATGTAGCATGTGCAACAGGGAAATTCATGCTTGAAGTTAAAAAAGTGTCTAAAAATGTGTAGAGGGGTGTTTTATTACCAGCATTGATTTGATGAAATGTACTCGCTCTTTACTAATGATTCTTGGAATTTAAATAATTGTTATAGAATATTTTACTTTTAGAAGATTTTTTAATGGATTAGGAGTTTTATACGGGTATTATATAGTTTTTAACGCAAACTAGTTTTAAATCGAAGATCGCTATGGTTGTATGTTTATACAGGTTTAAGGACCTAAGGTCTAAATAAAAAATCTTTTTGACTGACTGACTGTTCTGGGGTTAAACAAGGGGTGAATGTGGACTGTTATTTGAAATAGGTATTTGCATTTGTACCTGATCATCCACTAGATTCTTTTTTTTTATTGTAGTGCAAATTTGTAGGGAAGCGGATCAGGAAGCAAGACTTGGGACTCATATGCCCGTGATTGTGGGGGCGTATGGCTCCAAACCTGTCTACCCCAAGCTAATAGCAATCAAGGAGGTCCTGGTGGCATGTGAAAAGTGTAAGTGTCTCCTGACAGAAGGCTGTACAATTGTGGGAAGCGCATTGTGAATGGTGTTTTTGATGTGAACTGCAAGAATTCATCTGGTCTCACATTGTTTCAAAATGGTGGCAGCCATCTTGGAATACTGGGTATTACTTCCTTGTGTTTCACAGTGTCCTGGCTAGGAAATAAAGCTGCTATTTTGCTGCCACCAGAAACTATACTTCATGAATTTCAGAATCATGTTTGTGAAACCTATCTTCTTGCAAGTTGCTGAGCATGACCAAATTACAAATAAGTATTCTGAAGTTGACATGTTTGGGAAACAAACTATGCACCAAGTTTAGAGAATTGAACATTAACACCAAGACATTTGGAACTTTGATAGACTTTGAACTTTAATTCTTTTCTGAAGCAGCAATGAGAATTCTTTTGTGAACACACCATTATTATTATTAAATATATGTTATGGACACTAAGATATCAGAGATATATGTGATGTCAGAATAGTTGGTTTACAAAGCATTAGCAAATGTTTAGTAACTTTGCAATTGTATCATGGTGATCAGGGAAGAATTAACTACTCCAGAAGTTTAAATAACATCAGGGGTAAAAGAAGAAGGCCATTCAGCAATACATTGGCCACTTTTATCTTGTCCTTTATTTCAGTTTCAGGAACGCCTGCTTCATATATTGAGCAAAGAGTTTGTTAAAAAAGGATATTTAACATGCTTATACTTTCATTGTTGAACTTAGAGGATGTAGGTTAGTTTCCAAATACTAAATACTTATTTTTTGCCTTCAGATAAGTATTCTAATTGGCAGCTGTCTGTGCCCAGCGAAGTGAGGATGCAGGGAGTCATATCTAGGGCCTCTTATTTCTATCTCATGCCATTCCCATTTCCCTGTTTGGATTTCTGGTTGGCAGCAAATGCACCATGTCCAAGCAGGAACTACAATCCTAGTCAAGATAAATCAGAAACACACTTGAAATTAACCTGTGCACACCCTCTGGTAGCTTGGCACAGGGCAGTAAGGCTTAACTTAAGAGACTATGTGTAAAGTATTTATGCAACACTTCTAACAGTAACACAGTGAAAACACCACAAAAGACTCCACACCAGCTTAGAAAATTAGCTTATATTTGTATGAGTAAAACAAGACCTAAACAAAAAAAAATCCAATCAGTAGAAGTCAAGATATGAATTTTTAAAGAATAAACTGTTTTGTAGTGGTTAAAACCAAATACCGCCAACCAGGGCTATCTGGTCGCACTTGACTGGGTAAAATCTAAAAATTCAGGCTGACCACAATGGAGCGTGAGTCAGATACAGGGACCAGATTAGGCACACTGAACAGTACATTGGATGCATCGACGTCAAGGGCGATGCGGGTAGTAAGGGAGGCGATGCCTCATCGCTGATCTCACAGATGTAGGGCGTGTGTCAGTTCCGAGCTAGGCACCGGTGACAATGCATCAAGAGTTAAGATACGAAAAACACCAGGGCAATGTGTCATCGTCAAACCGCTGGGCTGAAGACAATGTGAGCAGCAAGAAGCATCGGCGCAGAGCCGTGCAAAGTTGGAAATGCATCAGAAACTGGAGACGATGAATCGTGCAATCAGTGATGCTGGGTCTGCAGTCCGTGCAGCAGGGGCATTTCTTTGAGAGAAGTGCACCAGTTCTGATCGGCGCAACGTTGTAGATGCATGTATTTTTGAAAGATGCAGCACTTTAAACTCACTTCCAAGGGCCCAGGACTGGATTGGCACCACTTAGAAGAGCAGGACTCAAAGCAGACAGAATCCAGGTGCTGTTTGCAGGTTGAAGAGAGAAGTCTTTGAAGTCCCTGAGAAGACAGAAACAGGAATCAAGCCAACAAGTCCCTGGAGATACTTAGGCTCTGGGATGTAGAGATGCTGGTCCAGTCCTTCTCACTTCCAGGCAAGAGTGCAGCAGGCCAAAACAACAAAGCAGTTCAGCAGAGTGTAAATCCCTCTAGCAGCACAGCAATCCTTCTTCCTGGTAGAATGTCCTCAGTTCCAGAAGTGTTCTGAGTTGGTGGTGCCAGAGGTCCAGTACCTACACCCATTTGGGCCTTTGAAGTGGGGGAGACTTCAAAAAGATGTCTTTGAAGTGTACAAGTACCTTTCTTTCCTGCCCTGGCTCCAGACTCACTACAGGGGGGTATGCAACCCTTTGTGTGGGGCAGGACACAACTGTTCAAGTGTTAGTGTCAGCCCTCCCTCCCATTTAGGCTTGGATGGCCCATCATGATGTAAATGGTTCATCAGTCTCACCTAAGCTGCCGTTGTGTGTGGTTGTCAAGAGGAATGCACAACGCCAGCTGTCACCCACCCAGACGTGAATTCAGAGACAGGCAGAAGGCCCCAAATGTATACAGTAAGAAAATTGCCAACTTTCTAAATTGCAATTTAAAAATCCAACTTCACCATAAGTTGTGTTTTTAAATTGTGATTCCGGAAAAACAAATTTGGAGTCCCATATAGCCCCAATTGGAAATTACACTTGTAGCTGTAAGAAGGTAATCTCAATATTAACCTATGGTATAGAGAGGCCTTGCAGTAGATAAAAAACTAATGTAAGAGTTTTCACTACCAGGACATGTCAAACTTAAAAGTAAGCCCGGGCGGAATTGGCGGAGTGCCACTACGCGGACTTCCATGGAGTTGAAAAAAAACTCAGTGGAACTCCGCTCCGCTCTGCTCCCCTGCACCCTCCCTAATTTAATAATAACAAAAAAAGGCACTTACCTGCTGTGCTGTCTCCCTGCTGCCTCCTCCTCGCCGTGGTCTCTCTCTCCTCCTCGTAACGACATACAAGACGTCCGGAGACACTACAGCAGGTAAGTTCCTTTTTTTTGTTATAATTAAATTAGGGCGGTTGGAGGGGCCGGCTAACACCGCTCCGCTACGGAGTCAGAGTTTTGCCTAAACTCTGCGTTCTTAATGGAGTGTGGAGAAGGCAAAACTCCATAAACTCCGCTGGCGGAGCGGAGTTCTCTGCCCGGGGTTACTTAAAAGTACATGTCCTACTTTTTAAGTAAACTGCACCCTGCCCTTGGGCTGTCTAGGGCCTACATTAGGGGTGACTTTTATGCATTAAAAAGGAAGGATTGGGACTGGCAAGAGGGTTGACTTGCCAGGTCGACATGGCAGTTTAGAACTACACACACATACAAGCTCTACAATGGCAGGCCTGAGACATGTTTAAAGAGCTACGTAAGTGGGTCGCACAATCAGTGCTGCAGGCTCACTTTTATCATTTAATTTACAGGCCCTGGGCACATGTAGCACACTTTACTAGGGACTTATAAGTAAATAAAATATGCCAATTGTGGGGAAGCCAATGTTATTATGTTTAAAGTAGAGAGCACATACACTTTAGCACTGGTTAGCCGTGGTAAAGTGCCCAGAGTACTAAAACCAACAAAAAACGAATTCAGCAAAAAGTGGAGCAGGAAGGCAAAATGTTTGGGAGTGACCCTGCAGAAAAGGCCATTTCCAAAACAACCCCCCTCCAGCCTAAAGCCAGGGTAGACCAATCAATACCTTGATGGACTTCCCTGCTTAGGTGACAGAGCGTGCACAATAGGCCACTAATGCAGGGGCATTTGCCAGTTCTACGCCTCACTGAACTCAGTTGGATCCCTCTGTCTATACTCTCCTAAGCCTCTGAATCGGCCCATGGGGAACCTTTCTCCTCATCTGTGGACCCCATCTGTGCAGCACCTAACCTTACTTTGCTCACAGATGTATCCCAGTAGGCAGACAGTACCACTATGGCCAACAAAGTGATGTGGCCCCTTTCACCCCTTGAGTCTGACTTATGTCCCCGACCCAAGGAAAACTCTGTCCACAAGGACAACAAACAACAGAGGACACTGACAGCTGTCAGTGTATACAACCAGGCCCCAGGACATCCTGGTGCTACTGACCTCTGTTGTTTCTTAGAGTGGAGGGCAGTAGCCCCAGGTGTCTTGCACCCTTTCTCCACTCTATGTGATATACTGAAACTGGGACTTCAACCCGGGTTGTTTACCTTTAGGCTGAACAGGTGACAGGGGCTAGTTCTCCCTTAACGGTTGTGGTCCAACCACTCACCTGAAAACCAGGTAGTCCGCAGGGGCGAGGACAGTACCCCAACCCTCTCTGAATATTTCTCAGCACTACTGAAGAGAGAAACAGCAGCCCTGGCAAATATCCCAAGAGGGAAGGAGATTGGGATAAGAAACAAGACACAGAGAGAAAAGACACAGCCTCGTTCTGCCACCTGGACCAGCCGGTATCTTACCTGCAGAACTGCCTTCTTCGATCTACCCTATGAAAGAAGTCAATGTATGAGCTAAGCAATGATAGAAGGCACACAACTGTAATTTAACACTTATTTGTTGCAATGTGCAATAATCACCTGTTACAATACTAAGGAGCAGAACATGTATTTATGACAGATAACCTATATCTGAGATAGGAGTTTTCACCTTCCTTGAGGACTTTAACTAAAATATCCTTTAGTTATTAATCAACGAGCTACAAATGAGACAGGAAATAGAAAGCAAACGTCATGCATCCAAAAAGTAGTTTTTGTTTTTGTACAATTGTTCGCATTTGTTAGATATGCAACTATATCACCTTAGTTTTAAATTGTAATTGCTGTATCTAGTTAAACTTCTTAGATGAGACCAAAAACAATAAAGGCACTGATTCTTCTCAAGCGCAAGTTCAGAAATGAATGCCAACTTCAAGATTACCAAATATGTCTTTGCCAAACACACGCACCACTCAATTGCCTTGTAGAACGCGTGAAACACAAGAGGGCTTTCTCTATGAAAATCGGGTACCGAGTAAGTTAAAAAATAAGTAAACCAACAACAAACAAAGTCCGGATATTAGCTAACAAACGTTATCACACTGCCATACAATCACGGGACTTAGCTGGCTGCACTCAGGAGAATGTCCTGTTGTTCCTCATTGGAGCCGGCTCTTGTTGACTCCGATGCTGGAAAGGAATCCTTTACGCGGGCGTCTTTTCGGGGTAGAGAAACGAAGTCAAGCACGGAGTGAAGGGGGCACGGTTATTTATAGCGAATAATTTGGCGTTGCCGACTGCGTTACTAAGCGCGTGTCAGCAGCATCCCGAATGTTCAAGAAAACACATGGCTGTCTGGATGTCTGGTTTCCCTGGCAACCATAAACAAAAAGCCAGCGCGCGTCTTCTTCAGCGCTTTAGTGCTATTGAATTAAAAACAACCATTGTTAAAGGCAAATACACCGTAGAACATTATACGATTCATGCACTAACTCTGCCTTTAAATAATTTGTGCATTATCTAACTCAGTTGTGTAAGGCTATATGATTTAGTTGAAGACCTTGGGGATGTTGGCAAATCACACAAGGTATGATGCTAAGTGTAGTGTGTCGGTTCCTGACAGTACTCCCTCTCAAAACCCCTGGTACTGGACGTGGTTTTGAGGGATTCTGGTAATTATTATTATCAACACTTGTAAAGTGCAGCTAACACCCTACGGGTACCCTGGCGCTGTGACACGAATGTCTCACTTAGCGTAGATGCAGAGGGAGCGCAGTTACCAGAAAAAGAAGAAATTATCAGGATGGCAAAGGACATACTGGAGGATAGAGCCAAGTCTTTATCCTTTTTCTGAACTGCAAGAGATCATCCACTTGTCTAATCTCAAGTGGAAGTTTATTCCAGAGACGTGAAGCTGCCGTGCTAAAGGCCCTGCCTCCTGATTTAGTTTTTCTAACTTTGGGCACCTTCACCAGATTAGCCGAGGAAGAACGAAGAGTTCGGGGGAGGGGCATACCATGTAAATTTGTCCTGCATATTCCAAAATCCTGGCTAACCGGCTCGGGAGGGTCATTGAACGTCTGGTTTCCCCCTGGCAACATGGTTTTATCCCGGGCAAGGGAACGACCGACCATACCCGTAGAGTTATCTCGCTTTTTGATATCATGTCCAGGACGGGGGGCCAGATGGCTATGATCCTCCTCGATGCTGAGAAACCCTGTGATCGGGTGTCTTGGGAGTTTTTATGGGAGATACTGGAAATAAATAAGTTTGGGCCCCAATTTATAAAAGCAATCAGAGCCATGTACTCTCAACCAAGGGCCTGATTGCAACTTATGGGTAAGGAGTCTAATATTATTAATATATCAAGAGGGACGAGGCAGGGCTGTCCCTGTTCTCCGATTTTATTTGCTCTATATATCAACCCCTTGGTTGTTAAACTCCTACAGAGCCAGAATATTAAGCCAATTGTTACAAGGGGTTATGAGACCAAAGTATTGGCTTATGCTGATGACGTGGCGGTATTAACACCGAACCCAGCTGAGGCCATTTTAGAAATAAATAAAATCGCTGAGCGTTTTGGGCTTTTTCGGGGTATGCTTTGAACAAGGGAAAACTATTATTCTTTGTACAGACAATATTAAGTATAATGACCCAAGGAAAGCAGACACGGCTATCTATCTGGGGGTCTGTATAAGCGCTAAAATAGAGGAAATTAACAAATGTAATTTTGAACCCTTGATTAAAAATATGGGGAATGATCTAAGGAGAATTAACTGCTTACATTTGTCTATCATTGGGAGGGGCAATTTTGTAAAAATGACCATACTTCCAAAGCTACTGTATTTGTTTCGGGCCATACCCCTGGTTATAGAAGATAATATTTTGAAAACATTAGAATCATTATTTTCCAATTTTATATGGCAATATGGGAAAATTAGGAGATCAATGAAATATTTAGCTCTACCACAAGACTGGGGTGGTTTAGCAATTCCTAATATCACTTTATATTATTGGGCGGCTCTTCTCCATCAAATGACTTCTTTGTTTATCATAGGGAATGATAATGGAACAGAGCAAGGTTTAAAAATACCTACTATATATGAACTTTCTATTGGGAAGAAAGCTCCAGGGCTCTTATTGAAACAATTAGAGCCAAGCTATTATAAAAAGGTCAAATTTAAGGTAATCCGTAGTGCATGGAAAATTTGGAAGCAGGTCTCCAGCTTTATGGTAATCCCGAAGTTTAGTAGATTTACTCCCCTGTGGCATTCATCACTATTATCATCCCAGGTTAATGATGATATGGGAAAGAAATGGGAAAGGATGGGCGTAAGAACAATCGGGGATTTTTCTGGGGGAGAACAAGATTTCTATTTTTCTGTACTACAAAGGATTTTTGATATCCCTAATAATCAGTATTTTAAATTTGCTCAGATCAAAAGTATTCTAGCCTTAAAAACCCCTAAGATCAAACTTGATAAGATACCATTTTTAGATACTATCTCTAGGAAATCTACTAGAATTAGGAATCTGTATAGCCTGCTCCTTGATAAGATCCCAGATGATTTGGAAAAAGCGGATTCATCCTGGGCTTTGAAGCTTGCTAATCCGGATGTTGATATTTATATGAGCCTTTCTTTAACATCTAAAATACTTATATCCTCAAACTAAAAAGCCCAATTGTATAAAACTATTTTTAACCTATATTTTACACCAGCTAAACTGTTTACATGGGGGAAAAGGATAGATGATCACTGTCCTAGATGTGGGCTAGGGCCAGCTACCCTGATTCATATGTTCTACGATTGTGACAAATTAACTCTGTTAAAAAAAGGCCTATCAGGGTACTGGGAAGAAGTATTTGGACATAGAGTAGATTTATCCCCAACTCTGCTGATTCTTGGCTATGATGGTTCATTGGGGCTAAGCGTAGAGGAGGAATATTGTCTTTTTTGGGGACAGCGGTATACAGGATATTACTTGCAGCAAGATGGAAAGATTCTGATCCCCCAACTTTCCAAATGTGGCTCGCCAGGCTCCTGGGAATCTATAATCAAGAAAAGGCTATCTATGCCAGCAGGGGTAGACAGGCTAGAACCCGGGGCCAGAAGGCTTGGTCTTTTATTGCCGCCTGGACCAGAAACGTAAGGGGGCCATAGGAAGGAATTAACAGAAATTATGGTCAGCACTATTGGGTATAGGCTCCAATGAACTGATCGATCTGTTTGTAAATATCTCCAAAAAGTACTGTACATGTGTGGCTAAACTACCCGCTTATTGGACCTAGCTATTTTTTTTTAATATTTGATGTACTATATTATTCATAAGATTCCTTCTTTTTTTATATAACTACTGCCTTTTTATTGTTAACTTTTTATGTAATTTATTGTTGGTTTTATCACTGTTTGCTATCTCATATATATATATATTCTGGAACTGCTTAATAAAAAAATAAAAATAAAAATAAAGTAAATTTGTCCTGCAATGATTTGGGTCCAGCGCCATGCAAAGCTTCAAACACTATACATAGTGCCTTGAATTGTATCCTTTGCGATATTGGGAGCCAGTGCAACTCTGAGAGTGCCTGAGAGGCGGAGGAGCGACGTGGTCTCAGTGCCAGCTTAGCCGCCATGGTCTGTATACTCTGTAGTCTCTCAATCAAGTATCTCGGAGACTCCAACAGCAGAGCGTTACAGTAGTCCAGCCTACTGAGGATGGTACTTCTGACTATCAATATTCTAGCCTGTTTTGAGAACATCGGGAGGATCTTCCGAAACGCTCTAATCAAAGAAAAACAGCTCCCAGCTGTTTTATTCACATGATTTTCAAGAGTCAATCTATTATTGAACATAACTCCCAGATTACGTACCATGTTGCTGGGTACCAATGGGGTAGCCGTGGGAATGTGCCAGAAATCAGACGGGAGTATAGAGGGAATTCTACCTGCTGCACAATGCAGGACCTCTGTCTTGTCGGCATTGAATTGAAGAGAATTCTCTCTAAGCCAAAGTGCTGTGTCCCGCAGACAAGCATGAAAGTCCTCCAGAGATACAGATTGATCTCCCTCTAGAGACAAAATAAGTTGAGTGTCATCTGCGTAGTTTACAAGATTAATATTATGAGCCCTTATAACACCAAGTAAAGGGCTCATATAGATGTTAAATAATATTGGGCTGATCGCAGATCCTTGTGGGACACCGTGCAAAATATTGGAAAACTAAGATCGAAAAGGGGGGAGGGCTACTGCCTGTTGTCTGTTAGATAGATACGAGTGAAACCACTTCACGGCAGTGCCCACAACCCCAACCTCTTCAAGCCTGGACAGAAGGACCTCATGGTTTACCGTGTCGAATGCGGCAGACAGGTCAAGAAGAATCAGTATAGCTGACCGTCCCCTGTCTGCTCGCATTCGTAGATCGTCCATAACGGTCACCAGGGCGGTCTCCGTTCCATAACCAGGACGAAAGCCAAATTGCACATCATCCAGAATGTTGTTAGTCTCTAAAAACTGAGAGAGTGATTTACTGACTAATCGTTCCAGGATTTTAACTGGGTATGGTAGAAGAGAGATAGGTCTGTAGCTTTTAGGACAAGCTGGGTCAAGCGATGCTTTTTTCAAAAGGGGTGTCACCAGCGCCTGTAATGGAATGTAATGGAATTGTCTAACCAGATGAGGAGCATGGACCGAGGATGCAGGTTCCCATGAGTTTTCTTCAGCTCCATAACCTTTCCATGTTAAAAGGTAGTACAGGATACTTTGCTCTCTTTTTGAATCAAGGACTTTGGTGACCTTTGGTGACCTCAAGCACCCACTGACCATCTATCTTTACGGGAGGAGGGGAGGACCAATACGAGTAGTTGGTACATAGGGTCGCAAAAGAGAGTCATGGAATACTGGATGAATTTGTTATTCTGTGGGTAAAGACAATTCAACAGTAACAGGGTTAATGAGTTTAATTATAGGGAAGGGACCTAAGAATCGAGGTTGAAGCTTACGAGAACAAGCTAGATGCAGATTCTTTGAGGACAACCAGACCTTATCACCAATAGCATATTTCGGGGCAGGTTTCCTGTGTTTATCAGCTTGTATTTTTAACCTGTTGATGATATTGTTTTAAATGCGATTGTACTTGTTCTTGTATTTTGTGTAGATATGTATGGTGAGTGTGGACTGCTGGGACAGGTTCTGAAATAGAGTCTTGTGGTATGGGTAACATTTTTGGATGATAGCCTAATAAACAATAAAATGGAGAAACCCCTGTAGCCGAATGGACAGTATTGTTATAAACAAATTCTACCAGAGGCAAAGTTTTATCCCATTCCGTTGTCCAGGTAGTTAGTAAACAATGTAAAGTTTGTTCCATTGTTTTATTGAGAGGTTCCGTCTGTCCATCTGTCTGTGGATGATAAGCAGAAGACAGATGGACATCAATGCCCATTGATGAACAAAAACTACGCCAGAACCTGGAGATAAATTGTGGACCACGGACGAATTCAATAATGGTTGGTAGTCCATGTGCCTTGACCACTTGGTGTACAAACAGATCAGTAAGTTCCTTAGCCGAAGGCATGTGTTTAAGAGGAACGAGGCCATTTTTGTTAAGTAATCTACCACAACCCAAATGATCGAAAATCCATTAGACACTGGTAGATCAGTGACAAAATCCATGCTCAAAGTATGCCATGGTGCAGGTGGTATGGGCATAGGATGCAATAAACCAGCGGGTGCCACATGTGAAGCTTTAGATTGTACACAAACGGGACAGGTTTGGGCGTAGTTTTTAATATCAGCAATGAGTGTGGGCCACCAGAAGTGTCTTTGACATAAATCTTAATTTTTTTTTATACCTGGATGTCCTGCAAAAACTGAATCATGAGTCCAAGATAAGACAGTTTGTTGCAAGTCCTGGGTTGGGACATATAGGCGATCTCTATAATAGACTAAATCCCCTCTTTTGACCAACTCAGGTGGCAACGGAGTACAGGTCTGTGCTTTCTGGACTTGGGATAAGAATTCTTGTGGAGCACAAAGGGCGACAATTTTATGTTCAGGGATGATAGGATTAGATTGATCCTTATCAAGGTCTGGACTAGGATAGCTAGGGCGTGACAGAGTATCGGCTTTCTGTTGTTCCTTGCCAGGCCTGTACGTGATGATGAAATTAAATTCATTAAAAAAAGAAGCCAACGAAGTTGACGTGGTGTTAATGCTTTGACATTTTGATAAAACTGTAGATTGCGGTGGTCAGAATAAATAGCAACTGTGTCGGGCCCCCAGTAAATGATGACGCCATTCCTGAAAGGCTAACTTAATGGCCAATAGTTCTCGTTCAGCCACCGTGTAGTTCTGTTCAGCAGGTAAAAGTTTTTGGGAAAAACATGCCACAGGATGCAGCTGACCGGACTCTGGATCTCTCTAAGATAAGACAGCTACCACTGCCACTAGGGAGGCATCCACTTCCACACAAAAAGGCTGGGTGGGATCAGGATGGTGCAAAATGGGTGCTTCAGTGAATGCCTTTTTCAGGTGTTGGAAGGCTTTTTCTGCATCAGTTGGCCAATGAAAATGAACTCCCTTCTTTAGAAATTGAGTGATGGGGAAATGACAGAAGAAAAATTAGTGATGAAACGCCGATAAAAATTGGCGAATCCCAGGAATCGTTGGATGTCTTTGAGTGACCCTGGGGTGTCCCATCTCAGTATGGCTTGCACCTTTGACTGGTCCATGGCGATGCCATGTGGTGAAATAACATAACCCAGAAAGTCAATACTGGTAACGTGAAAGACACATTTGTCTAATTTGGCAAACAGATGATGTTCCCGCAGACGTTGTAAAACTGCCCATACATGCCCTATATGTTCCTCAGTTGAGGAAGAGTAAACAAGGATGTCATCAATGTAATAAATCACACAGATGTCCAGGAACTCCTGCAGTACTTCGTTTATAAAAAACTGAAACGCTGCAGGAGAGTTACATAGTCCGAAAGGCATTACGGTGTACTCAAATAGACCAAACTTGGTCCGAAACGCTGTCTTCCACTCATCCCCCTTTTTCACCCTGATCAGGTGATACGCACCTCGGAGATCTAGTTTAGTAAAAATAGTGGAATTGCGTACCTAATCCAATAATGCTGGTATGAGTGTAAGAGGGTGTCTATTCTTAACCGTGACCTTGTTTACCGCACGATAGTCAATGCATGCGCGTAGTTCTTGATTTTTCTTTGTAACAAAAGAGTGGAGAACTGATGGGAGAGGTGGAATGTCGGATAAAACCCTTAACCAATAAATCATCAAGATATTCTCGTAGGTAGCGAGTCTCGGGTTCAGATAAAGCATAAACAAGACTGCAAGGCGGCTCCTGGAACCAGATCTATTCGGCAGTCATAAGACCGATAAGGGGGCAGTTGGGTAGCCTGAATTTCTGAGAAAACATCGTGAAAGTCCTCATACATTTTTGGTAGTGTAACCTTTTCTGTGTCTGCGTTCCCCATGGTAGAGGCACAATGCAAGGGTATAATGGGTTGTTGTTTTTCTTGATAACAAGACTGCCAACAATGAGTAGAATCCAAAGTGACAGTTTTTTTAAGCCAATCGATTTTAGGATTGTGTAATTGGAGCCAGGGTATTCCCAATATGGCCCCAAACACAGGTGTATCAATTAAATCAAATTGGATCTGCTCAGTGTGTCCATCCGCACAAATCATGGTCAAGGGGTCATACCGGATGACAACTCAGAGCCATCGACGGCTCGAACAGGCTCAGGAATGATTTTTTTAACTGTTGAAATATTCAGAGTATTAGCTAAACCTATATCCAAAGTTTCCTGTAGCCCCAGAATCCAATCAAATAGGAATCACCTTTCTAGTCTGAGCGGCCAAGAGCAAGGTTACTATTAACGTTAGATGACGTGGAGTAGGTGTGATGGTATTCGCCAAATAACGAGGAGAGACCGTTGTTTTAGATATGCTTGATAAGGAGGTCTCTTTCCTTACCGGGTTAAACAGTTTTCCGACTGTTCATTATAACAAGACTGCCAACAATGAGTAGAATCCAAAGTGACAGTTCTTTTAAGCCAATCGATTTTAGGATTGTGTAATTGGAGCCAGGGTATTCCCAATATGGCCCCAAACACAGGTGTATCAATTAAATCAAATTGGATCTGCTCAGTGTGTCCATCCGCACAAATCATGGTCAAGGGGGTCATACCGGATGACAACTCAGAGCCATCGACGGCTCGAACAGGCTCAGGAATGATTTTTTTAACTGTGGAAATATTCAGAGTATTAGCTAAACCTATATCCAAAGTTTCCTGTAGCCCCAGAATCCAATAAAATAGGAATCACCTTTCTAGTCTGAGCGGCCAAGAGCAAGGTTACTATTAACGTTAGATGACGTGGAGTAGGTGTGATGGTATTCGCCAAATAACGAGGAGAGACCGTTGTTTTAGATATGCTTGATAAGAGGTCTCTTTCCTTACCGGGCTAAACAGTTTTCCAACTGTTCATTATCAGAGGAGGGTAACTCTGTAAGCCCTATTGCCTTTCGGGGTGAGGTGGGTTTTAGAGAGCAGCCACGGACAAAATGTCCGGATCTACCACAATATAGACACAAATTTAAACTGCATCTACGTTCCTTTTTGTCTTTGGACAGGGGTCCTCTAACACTCCCTATCTGCATAGGTTCTGTAGTATCTAGAGTAGGGTTAGACAATTCTTTCTTTTCCTGTTTTACCACAACTATTCTAGTTGTGTCTCCATGACTCTTTTCTACTTTTCGTTCACCTAAACGGTGATCTAAACGAACCACTAGATCAATGAATTCTGAACAGTCAGTAGGTGGATTAACAATCTGAGCAAGGACATCCTTAAGATCGTCTCGAAGTCCCCGATAAAACAACAAAGTTATTTTTCGTCTACCCATTCTGTTTCAGCAATCAGACGATTGAAAGATGAAATATATGTTAATAAATCCTTACTACCCTGACGTAAGTTCAAAAGCTCATTATCACAAGCCTGAATGAACTGATGTTTCGCAAACAATTTTCGCATTGCTTCCTTAAAGCAAACAAAATCATGAAGTAACGGATCATCTCGTTCGACGAACGGAATGGGCCAATCAATCAATCAGGGTATTATAAGCACGCTACTCACCCGTGAGGGTCTCAAGGCGCTGAGGGGGGGGGGGGGGATCAGCAGATCTGTTAGCCGAAGAGCCAGATCTTGAGAGTCTTCCTGAAGGTGTTCAGGGAGGGGGCGCGTCTGATGTCTGCCAGGAGCTCATTCCAGGTCTTGGCCGCAATGTGGGAGAAGGATCTTCCGCCTGCTCTGGCTTTGTGGAAGCACGGGGTTTCAGCCAGTGCGAGGTTGGAAGATCTGAGGTTCCTTTTGGGTACGTGGAAGTTGATTCTGTTGTGGAGGTATTCGGGTCCGGTGTTGTGCAGGCATTTGTAGGCGCGGGTGAGGATTTTGAAGGTGACTCTTTTCTCCACGGGGAGCCAGTGGAGCCTTCGTAGGTGTTGGCTGATGTGTTCGTGCCGGGGGATGCCAAGGACGAGTCTGGCGGCGGTGTTCTGTATCGTCTGGAGTTTGCGGAGTAGGGACTTGTTTATGCCGGCGTAGAGCGCGTTTCCATAGTCCAGTCTGCTGGTGATGAGTGCGTGGGTGACTGTCTTCCTTGACTCAGGGGGGATCTACTTGAAAGTCTTGCGGAGGGTGCGGAGGGTGTTGAAGCAGCTGGAGGTGACGGCGTTGACCTGTCGGTTCATGGTGAGGGATGAGTCGAGTACGATGCTGAGGTTTTTGGTGTGGTCCGCGGGGGTCGGTGGGCTTCCGAGGGTGGGCGGCCACCAGGTGTTGTCCCATGCTGAGGGGGTGGTTCCAAGGACGAGGACTTCTGTTTTCTCGGCGTTGAGTTTAAGGCAGCTGTTGGTCATCCAGAGTGCAACATCCTGCATCCCTTTCTGGAAGTTGAGTCTGGCGGTGGTGGGGTCTTTGGTGAAGGAGAGGATGAGTTGGGTGTCAGCGTATGATATGATGTTGAGGCCGTGTTGTCGAACGATGGCGGCGAGGGGGGCCATGTAGACGTTGAAGAGGGTCAGGCTCAATGATGACCCCTGTGGGACTCCGCAGGTGATTTCCGTGGGATCGGAGAGGAAGGGTGGCAGTCTGATTCTTTGGCTTCTCCTGGTGAGGAATGATCGGATCCAGTCTAGGGCTGTTCCTTGTATGCCGGCGTCGTGTAGTCTGGCGACGAGTGTGCGGTGGGAGACGGTGTCGAAGGCTGCTGATAGGTCGAGTAGGATGAGGGCTGCGGAGTGGCCTTGGTCCAGGAGGGTGCGGATGTCGTCTGTGGCGGCGAGTAGGGTGGGCTCGGGCTGTGGTTGCTTCAGAATCCGGATTGGGACGGGTCGAGGACGACGTTGTCTTCGATGAATTGTGTCAGTTCCCTGTTGACTATTTTCTCTGCAACTTTGGCCACGAAGGGGAGGAGCGAGATGGGCCGGTAGTTCTTGAGGTCGGTGGGGTCAGCTGTGGGCTTCTTGAGCAGGGGCCTGACTTCTGCGCGTTTCCAGTCGTCTGGGAAGGTGCCTGTTTCGAAGGGGGTGTTGATGGTGCGTTGTAGTTCGGGTGCGATGGCGGTGGCGGCTCTGTGGTAGATGTGTGGAGAGCAGGGGTCTGTGGGGGCCTCTGAGTGGATGCCTTTCATGGTTGAGGTGGTGTCTTCGGCCGTGATTGGTGTCCAGGTGGAGATGGTGGGCTGGCTGGTGTGTCTGGGGGGCGGGCCGGCTGTGGCGTCTGGTGGATGGTCGGCGAAGTTGTCGTAGAGGTTTTTGATCTTGAGGTGGAAGTAGGTTCCAAGCTTGTCTCAGAGGTCTTTGGACGGGGTGATGTCTGCGGCTTCGCTGTGGGGATTGGTGAATTCCTGAATGACAGTGAAGAGTTCCTTGGAGTTGGTGGAGTTGGCGAGGATTTTGTTGTGGATGAAGGTCCTTTTGGTGGTTCTGATTTGGTTGTGGTAGTCCGACATGGCGTCTTTGTAGGTGGTGTAGTTTTTGGGTATCTTGGTGTTTCTCCAGTTCTTCTCCAGGCGTCTGCAGGTGCGTCTGGCTTCTTGGAGATCGGTGATGAACCAGGCGGCTTTCCTGAGGCGCTGTTTGTCGGTGCTGCGTATCGGGCGAGCTCGTCTGCGCAGTTGGAGATCCAAGTGTGGAGTTCTCAGGCTGCGACGTTGGCGTCGGATGCCGAGGTGTGGTTGTCTCGGGTGAGGGTGGAGTTGAGTTGCTCATCGGTGGCCTTGCTCCAGTTCCTTCGTGGTGGGCATGGGGCTGGTTTGGGTGCCTTGGGTTTGTCAACGGTGAAGTGCACACAGTGGTGGTCTGTCCATGGGGGTTGCAGTGTGGCTGAAGTGGACGCGGTTTCCTGCTGCGAAGATGGTGTTGAGGGTGTGACCTGCCCTGTGGGTCGGTGTGGTGATGAGTTTTTTGAGTCCGATGTTGGCGAGGTTGTCACAAAGGGCGGTGGAGTTGGGGTCGCTGGGGTTGTTGAGGTAGAAGTTCAGGTCTCCGATGAGTATGTAGTTCATTGAGGCTATGGCGTGGGGTGCGATGAGGTCAGTGATGGTGGCAGCGAAGTGGGCCCCGGGGGTCTGTAGACGAGAGTTCCAAGGAGCGTGGAGTTGGGGCTGGTCTGGATCTAGAAGTGCAGGTGTTCGGCGGAGGGGAGAGTTTCGCTGGACGTGGTGAGATGGAGGGTGCTCTTGTGGGCGATGGCGAGGCCACCTCCCGGGTGGTTGGGGCGGTCCTTCCTCTGGATCTTGTATCCTTCTGGGATGGCGGTGTTGATGTTGAGGCCGGAGGAGGCGTTGGTCCAGGTCTCCGTGAAGAAGGCGATGTCTGGCGAGAGAGAGTCGAGTAGGTTCCAGATCTCCACGGTGTGTTTGTGCATGGAGCGCACGTTGAGGAGGATGCATCTTAGGGCGTCGCCGGTGTTGGCTTCGGTGGTGTTGAAGGCCGGGTTGGTGGTGAAGGTCTGGCGGCAGTGGAGGCAGGAGAACTGGCCATGGGTCGTGTTTGGCATGGCCTGTTGGCAGTCTCTGAGTCTTCCGGGGTTGAGTGCGTGGAGGGTGGCTGTGTTGTAGCGGTGGGTAGTCCGAGATGCAGGGTCCCTGGCGCTGGTCGTGGTCGGGTCGCGGACTGGCGCAGACGTGCTTGCCTTAGGCACATCTTCGGTGCACCAGCGGCGCGACCGCGCAGCGGCTGCCATAAACTAGGGGGGAGTGGGCGGGACGAGGTGCTAGGAGGTGTGAGTGGGGGCTGTCCAGGGGGGAGGTGCCGTAGGGGCAGCAGCAGCAGGAAACCGGCCGAAAATACGGTAAAAAGTTAAAATTAATTAAATTAAATGGAACTCGGTGAAAGCAGAGTCACCAAGCGGGGAAGGGAAATACCGTATCCCTGGCAGTCGAGGTGCTGGCTAAGGCTGGATCAGCGCTGGGGCAGGAGACTGGCAGCAGGCGCGAACCCTCAAGGGAGGAGGTATCGCTACTGCGGCGACGACACTGCGGAGCTGCTGGGGAGAGAGTTGGCACCAGACCGGAGGTCAGGGTCCTACTCGCGCTCCCCCGCAGCGGCCGCCATAAAATTGGGGAGGGGGCGGGACAAGGTGCTGGGAGGCGGGAGCGGGGGCTGTCCAGGGGGGAGGGGCCGCAGGGGCAGCAGCGGCAGGAAACCGGAGAAAAATGCGGTCAAAAGTTAAAATTAAATAAAATTAATTAAATTAAATGGAACTCGGTGTGTCAGGATCGCAAGGCCCCCCAACAGAAAGAGACTGGCAGCAGGCGCGAACCCTCAAGGGAGGAGGTATCGCTACTGCGGCGACGACACTGCGGAGCTGCTGGGGAGAGAGTTGGCACCATACCGGAGGTCAGGGTCCTACTCGCGCTCCCCCGCAGCGCCCGCCATAAAATTGGGGAGGGGGCGGGACGAGGTGCTGGGAGGCGGGAGCGGGGGCTGTCCAGGGGGGAGGGGCCACAGGGGCAGCAGCGGCAGGAAACCGGACAAAAATGCGGTCAAAAGTTAAAATTAAATAAAATGTATTAAATTAAATGGAACTCGGTGTGTCAGGATCGCAAGGCCCCCCAACAGAAAGAGACTTTCAGTGAGCGTAATTTCCCTTAAGGCCAGAGTTATAAGAAGAGAAAACAGACCTCTGTTTAAATTCCGAGCAGGAACTACCCCTAAAATGGCCGCCAGGTGTCGACACTCTGAGCAGCACGTTTGCGCTCTAACAAATGGCAGCAATCTCGAATGTCCAGGTGCGGTGCCCGCTCTAATGCACACTTCACCTGACGACGGAGGAGAACAGGTCGTCCTTGGGGTTCGCGACGCGAAAGTTTAGAGAGTGGGAAACTTTCGTCGCGCACCTACCTTCGTGTTTTCTGCGGTTTTAGAGTTCCGAAGTCGGAGTGAGAAGGAGTACAGTAAGGCTGTCAGATTTTGTTATGTGAGGCATGCGCAGTATCTTCCAGAGGGAGTGTTTGTAATTGGAGCGTGCGCACAAACCCAGAGTCAGACAGCATTTCTTGAGGTTTCTTTTAGAGTCAGCACTAGTCCGCTGCGACTCAGTCAGAGAAATTCTGAGGAGAGAGTTTGTAGATAATTTCAAGTTGAATACTCATTTCCTTGGTTCGTTTTTAGTGGCGAGTGAATAAAACTCCACACAGTTTTTGAGTTCAAATTAAGTGTACCCTAGGTTGACATTCTTGTACAGAATTAGCGCGAAAAAAGAGAGGAGTAGGAAAAAAGATTTTCATACTTACCAAAAGAAGAATCCAGATAACACAACAGCAGCATTAACTTGAGGTGAGAAGTCTGCAAAAAAGAAAGTGAAAGAGTTAAGAGGAGTAGAGATAAAACACTAGAATAAAAAGATACTAATAATCTTTTGAACATTAGTTTTACAGTATGCAGAACCCAAGTTAATCACCAAAAGAAGAGAAGCATAGGTCACACAAGACTGGGTAGGTACATATAAGGTATTGAGTAACAGGAAATTGAATTACTGTAAATGTCTTAATGCTTGTTCTTTCCTTACAGTAAAATACAAATCCAGTTAATAAATTGCGAGAAAAAGACTAGCAAGAAGGCGTCTGAAGCAGGAGGAAGAATACAGACATATTGTGACTGTCTCTTCTCTGTCCCATCCCCTTTCCCCCCTGGGGTTTCTTCGGCATACATGCTAATGGTTTTGTGTGTGCTGAGAGATCGCGGTGAGGCATTGGGAACTAGCGACATTCTGCTCCTGTGCATTTTGCGGAAAGCATCACCTGACAGAGTGAAGTGCCCACATAACATTTTTGCACCCGAGCAGAATGGCGGAAGGTCTAGATTTTAAGAAGCTAGGTGAAGTCCTGGAAGGAATTCAAAGAGAATTAATCTCAGTCAGGGAAGAAAATAGGGAGCTTAGGAAAGAGACTGCAGATCTAACCATAAAAATGAGTAGCTTAGTGTCAGGGCCAATGAGATATTCGGCCTCTCAAGATGAAAGTTCTAGTGATGCATCAGCTCCCCAAACTAAGAATACTACACAAGTTATTCACTCATTGTCCCCTGTGATACCATTAGCCCCACCTGAGCGTTTTAATGGAGACCCACAGAAGGCTCAAGTGTTTCTGACGCAGTGCACTTTACATTTTATGTGTCGTCCAGCGGTTTTCCCCGATGCGCAGTCTCGAGTGGCCTTTATCCTATCATATTTGAGTGGGGACGCTGCGTCTTGGTCTATGCCTTTGGTGACCAGGAATGATCCCATTTTATATGACCTCGATGAATTCAAAAGAGAATTCCTCAGAATTTTTGACAGGCGAAAGGCTTCGCAAGCAACGGATAATGAGTTACTGGAAATCAGACAGGGTAACCGTGATCTGATTTCCTATTTAGCTCAGTATAACAAGTTGGTGGTGGAAACGGAGTGGCCTGAGAATAAACGAGCAGCGGTGTTCTATCGAGGTCTAAAGGATGAATTAAAGGACGCTTTGGCACAAGTGCCTAATAGACCCACGGAGATTTCAGCTTTAATCGATTTGGTTCTTGAAATTGATTTCCGACAAAGCGAAAGAAGAGGTGAGAAAAAGAGAGATTTTCGCTCCAGTGTTCCAAGGTTTGATCGAGCAAGGATCGAAAGTATTAAGGAAAATGATACTGCACGTGGGGGAGAGCCCATGCAAATTGGAACAATTCGAGGTCCCCTGTCCAAGGAGGAAAAGGAAAGACGAAGAGTAAATAAGCAATGTCTCTATTGTGGTGGCAGTGGACATTTCGTTCGCAATTGCCCAAAGAAGCCCAAGCAAACACCGTCGGAAAACGCTTCGCACCACCAGTAAATGGAGTTGGAATTGTGGTTGCAAAATCAGAAACAGCTCCAGAAGCGCACACTTTGGCGAATACCTTGCAGTCTGCATCCCCGTATTTGGTAATGATGATGACCTTAAGATTCAGAGAGCAAACATTGAAGCAGGTGACAGTTATGGTGGATTCGGGAGCCACGGGCAATTTTTGCAACTTGAAATTCGCAGACAAGATTGGTTTGAGGGCAATAATGAAGAGAAGAAGGGAAGCTGTCCGTGCTGTCGATGGAACAAATCTTTCAACTGGACCCATCGTGAGCCATACAGAGTCTGTAGAATTGGAGTCCGAAGAAGGACACTTTGAAACTTTGCAATTCAATTTAATTGATGCTCCGCAGTTCCAATTAATCCTAGGTCTGCCATGGCTCACAGAACATAATCCTACTATTGATTGGGGTGCTCGATCAATAGCATTGGATTCGGAGTACTGTAAGGAGAATTGCTATAAGGAATGTAAGAGAGACCATGTGAAGACACCTGCGTTTCACCTAAGTGAAAGAGAGGCGACGATTTGCGTAATAACAACTACAGAGTTACCCGCAGAGTACGCAGAATACCAAGATGTTTTTAACGAGACAGAAGCTGAAAAACTTCCACCGCATAGGGAATTTGATTGTAAGATAGATTTGGAACCAGGTTCCAATCTCCCTTGCAGTAGGATTTACGCTTTAACGGAAAAGGAAGATGAGCATCTAAAAGATTATCTGCAAAAATACCTTGAAAATTGATTCGTTAGACCATCACAATCCCCGGTCTCGTCGCCACTCTTTTTCATTCCGAAGAAAAATGGAGAATTAAGGACTTGCATAGATTATAGGGCAATCAATCGAATCACCGTCAAGAATCGATACCCCTTGCCCTTAATTTCTGTCCTATTAGATCAAGTAAAGGGAGCACAAGTCTACACCAAATTGGATCTGAGAGGGGCATATCATCTTGTTAGAATTCGAGAAGGAGATGAATGGAAAGCGGCCTTCAGAACCAAGCATGGGCTTTTTGAATACCAAGTAATGCCCTATGGCCTATGCAACGCTCCAGCAGCGTTTCAGCATTTCATTAACGATGTATTGAAAGAGTTCATTGATCGGAATGCAATTGTATATATTGACGATATTCTAATTTATTCTGATTCTGTGGAAGAGCACGAAGAACATGTTAAAAAGGTGCTACAGAAATTGCGAGAAAACTGTTTGTTTGTCAAGTTAGAGAAATGTGCCTTTAATGTCTCTACTGTAGAATTCCTAGGGTTTGTGCTCTCGCCAAGAGGTATCACCATGGATGAAGATAAGATCAAAGCAGTGATTGAGTGGGAATCTCCTAAGTCAGTGAAAGAAATTCAAAGTTTCATAGGTTTTGCAAATTTCTATAGGAGATTTATCCAAGACTTTTCAAAAAAGTTGATTCTTTTGACCAGATTACTGAAGAAAGGAGCCAGTTTCGATTGGTCGAAGGAAGCTGAGGAAGCTTTCACCCAGTTAAAAAAGGATTTCACCACGGCACCAATTTTGCTTCACCCAGATCCATCTGAGCCCTTCTTTGTGGAAACAGATGCGTCCAATCTGGCGTTGGGAGGAGTATTGTCTCAAAGACATAAAACTACAGGGCACTTGCATCCAGTGGCCTTCCGTTCAAGGAAATTGACCTCAGCAGAAGTCAATTATACAATAACTGAGAAGGAGTTATTGGCCATCAAGGATGCGTTTAAAGAATGGAGACACTACTTGATGGGTGCTAAGCATGTGGTCACAGTCTATACTGACCATCGAAATCTGAAATTTTTAAAGTCAGCCAGAACATTAACACCAAGACAACTACGTTGGTCCCTATATTTGGCTGATTATGATTTCATCATTACTTATCGTCCAGGCTCGCAAAATGGTAAGGCTGATGCCTTATCCAGATTGGGTACCGAAGGAGTGTCGGAAGAGGTCAAGGATCAGAAGATCATTCCAGAAGGAAAGGTAATCGGAGCCGTTTTAAAAGAATCAGTAGAAGAAGAAGCTCAGAAATTAATGACACTGGAAGAAATGAGAGACTGGGCAGAAGAAGATACTAGACGAGAGATCCGAGGAGGTTTACTGTATCATGATGGAGCTCTCTATTTACCCACACCAGAAATGCAACAAAAGGCCTTAAAGGAATGTCATGATAACATATTGGCAGGCCATAAGGTATCTTAAAGACTGAAGACTTGGTGAAGCGACGTTTTTGGTGGCCCAACATGGTCAAGGATATACGTCAATATGTGGCCACTTGTGAGGTCTGCGCAAGGGGAAAACCGGAGAGACAAGCTCCTAAGGGTTTATTACAGCCTTTGCCCACCCCACGTTACCCATGGCATACCGTAACTTTAGATCTAATAGTAGAATTCCCATCTAGCCAAGGGTTTGATACAATACTCGTTTGTGTTGATGCTTTTACGAAGATGGCCCATTTTGTACCTTTAAAGGGGGTGCCCACAGCCAGAACATTAGCACACACTTTTAGTCAAACCATAGTTCGAGCTCATGGAATACCTAAGGTTCTAGTATCTGACAGGGGCTCCCAATTTTTATCCCATTTTTGGAAGGCTTTCACTGAGAGGTTGAATATTGAAACTAGGTACACAACGAGTTATCACCCAGAGACAGATGGCCAAACAGAGCGAACGAATCAGGAGCTGGAGCAGTACCTTAGATTGTGTTTACTAGATCAAGAGGGTGATTGGCCAGATTACCTGTGGACAGCTGAGTTTGCGCATAATAATGCAAAAAATGTGTCCACTGGATACTCCCCCTTTTATTTGAACACGGGAAGGCATCCCAATTAAGTGTCAAGCTTTCAAGAGGTAGACGTTCCAGCTGTAACAGATCTAGTTGAACACATGACCAGAGTACATAGTTTAGCAACTGAGAATCTAACCAAAGCTAAGGAAAATTATAAGCACTATGCAGACAAGAAAAGAAGAAAGGAACCAGATTTACAAGTAGGAGATAAAGTTTGGTTAAACACAAAAAATCTTAAACTCAAAGGAAACAGAAAGTTACAACCAAGATATGTAGGCCCCTATTTGATTGAGAAAAAATTAAGTACCTTAACTTATCAGCTGAAATTACCCAAGGGGTTACGAGTTCACCCGGTATTTCATGTCTCCTTATTAAAGAGGGTGTCAAATGACGTACGAATAAGCAAACCTCCAAGACCAATCCAAACAGAGAAAGGAGAGGAATTTGAGGTGAAACAAGTTTTGGATGCAAAGTTTCGGAAGGGGCAAATTTACTACTTGTTAGATTGGAAGGGTTATGGGCCTGAAGAAAGATCATGGCAGTTGTCCTCTGATGTTCATGCTCCTCGATTAATTAGGGATTTTCACAGAAAATTTCCAGACAAGCCCCAGCCGGGAGGGTCTACTTTGAGGGAGGGTACTGTCAGGATCGCAAGGCCCCCCAACAGAAAGAGACTTTCAGTGAGCGTAATTTCCCTTAAGGCCAGAGTTATAAGAAGAGAAAACAGACCTCTGTTTAAATTCCGAGCAGGAACTACCCCTAAAATGGCCGCCAGGTGTCGACACTCTGAGCAGCACGTTTGCGCTCTAACAAATGGCAGCAATCTCGAATGTCCAGATGCGGTGCCCGCTCTAATGCGCTCTTCACCTAACGACGGAGGAGAACAGGTCGTCCTTGGGGTTCGCGACGCGAAAGTTTAGAGAGTGGGAAACTTTCGTCGCGCACCTACCTTCGTGTTTTCGGCGGTTTTAGAGTTCCGAAGTCGGAGTGAGAAGGAGTACAGTAAGGCTGTCAGATTTTGTTATGTGAGGCATGCGCAGTATCTTCAGAGGGAGTGTTTGTAATTGGAGCGTGCGCACAAACCCAGAGTCAGACAGCATTTCTTGAGGTTTCTTTTAGAGTCAGCACTAGTCCGCTGCGACTCAGTCAGAGAAATTCTGAGGAGAGAGTTTGTAGATAATTTCAAGTTGAATACTCATTTCCTTGGTTCGTTTTTAGTGGCGAGTGAATAAAACTCCACACAGTTTTTGAGTTCAAATTAAGTGTACCCTAGGATGACATTCTTGTACAGAATTAGCGCGAAAAAGAGAGGAGTAGGAAAAAGATTTTCATACTTACCAAAAGAAGAATCCAGATAACACAACAGCAGCATTAACTTGAGGTGAGAAGTCTGCAAAAAAGAAAGTGAAAGAGTTAAGAGGAGTAGAGATAAAACACTAGAATAAAAAGATACTAATAATCTTTTGAACATTAGTTTTACAGTATGCAGAACCCAAGTTAATCACCAAAAGAAGAGAAGCATAGGTCACACAAGACTGGGTAGGTACATATAAGGTATTGAGTAACAGGAAATTGAATTACTGTAAATGTCTTAATGCTTGTTCTTTCCTTACAGTAAAATACAAATCCAGTTAATAAATTGCGAGAAAAAGACTAGCAAGAAGGCGTCTGAAGCAGGAGGAAGAATACAGACATATTGTGACTGTCTCTTCTCTGTCCCATCCCCTTTCCCCCCTGGGGTTTCTTCGGCATACATGCTAATGGTTTTGTGTGTGCTGAGAGATCGCGGTGAGGCATTGGGAACTAGCGACATTCTGCTCCTGTGCATTTTGCGGAAAGCATCACCTGACACGGTGAAAGCAGAGTCACCAAGCGGGGCAGGGAAATACCGTATCCCAGGCAGGCGAGGTGCTGGCTAAGGCTGGATCAGCGCAGTGGAAGGAGACTGGCAGCAGGCGTGAACCCTCAAGGGAGGAGGTTTCGCTACTGCGGCGACAGCACTGCGGAGCTGCTGGGGAGAGAGTTGGCACCAGACCGGAGGTCAGGATCCTACTCGCGCTGCCCCGCAGCGGCCGCCATAAAATAGGGGAGGGGGGCGGGACGAGGTGCTGGGAGGCCGGAGCGGGGGCTGTCCAGGGGGGAGGGGCCACAGGGGCAGCAACGGCGGGAAATCAGACGAAAATGGGGTCAAAAGTTAAAATTTAATTAAATTAATTAAATTAAATGGAACTCGGTGAAAGCAGAGTCACCAAGCGGGGCAGGGAAATACAGTATCCCAGGTAGGCGAGGTGCTGGCTAAGGCTGGATCAGCGCAGGAGACTGGCAGCAGGCGCGAACCCTCAAGGGAGGAGGTCTCGCTACTGCAGCGACGGCACTGCGGAGCTGCTGGGGAGAGAGCTGGCACCACACCAAGTTGCGGCTATTCCTCCTAGATAGGACAGGACAAATGCTACTTTTACCGCATCATTGGGAAAGGCAAATGTCGACAAAGAAAATGCAACTGGCATTGATTCATAAAGATGTCATATTTTCTGTGATCTCCAAAGAAACGTTCCGGAGGGGATAATGGAATAGGTGTGGGGGTGGTAACAGAGACGTTCACAGGTTAAACTCCAGTCACTTCGGTAGGAGTCGAAGTACAATGAAACCGGGGAGGCTGAACCACTGGTTTAGGTTTGAAAGTAGTATCTTCCCAGGGATTTCCACGCGGTTTATAACACTGTAAATCGTTTCTCAAGGCATTATTCTCTTGTTTTAATGATGCTACCTCTTGCTGTAATCCCAATAGAACTCTTGTCAAGTCCTGCATTGTTGGAGGGTCTGAGGCCTGATCTAAAGCTAAAACATCAACAGGGGAATCCATCGCCCAGGCCGACCTTCATTTTTGTGGCTTGACTTTCTGTTGTGGTACAACCTCTCACCTGAAAACCAGGTATTCCGCAGGGGCGATTATAGTACCCCAACCCTCTCTGAATATTTCTCAGCACTACTGAAGAGAGAAACAGCAGCCCTGGGGATTGGGATAAGAAACAAGACACAGAGAGTAAAGACACAGCCTCGTTCTGCCACCTGGACCAGCCGGTATCTTACTTGCAGAACTGCCTTCTTCGATCTACCCTATGAAAGAAGTCAATGTATGAGCTAAGCAATGATAGCAGGCAAACAACTGTAATATAACACTTATTTGTTGCAATGTGCAATAATCACCTGTTACAATACTAAGGAGCAACACATGTATTTATGACAGATAACCTATATCTGAGATAGGAGTTTTCACCTTCCTTGAGGACTTTAACTAAGATATCCTTTAGTTATTAATCAACGAGCTACAAATGAGACAGGAAATAGAAAGCAAACGTCATGCATCCAAAAAGTAGTTTTTGTTTTTGTACAATTGTTCGTATTTGTTAGATATGCAACTATCTCGCCTTAGTTTTAAATTGTAATTGCTGTATCTAGTTAAACTTCTTAGATGAGACCAAAAACAATAAAGGCACTGATTCTTCTCAAGCGCAAGTTCAGAAATGAATGCCAACTTCAAGATTACCAAATATGTCTTTGCCAAACACACATGCACTCAATTGCCTTGTAGAATGCGTGAAACACAAGAGGGCTTTCTATATGCAAATCGGGTACCGAGTAAGTTGAAAAACAAGTAAACAAACAACAAACAAAATCCAGATATTAGCTAACAAACGTTATCAAACTGCCATGCAATCACGTGACTTAGCTGGCTGCAATCAGGAGAATGTCCCGTTGTTCCTCGTTGGAGCCGGCTCTTGTTGACTCCGATGCTGGAAAGGAATCCTTGTCACGGGCTTCTTTTCCGGGTAGAGAAACCAAGTCAAGCACGGAGTGAAGGGGGCATTGGGCATTGCCGACCGCGTTACTAAGCGCGTCAGCAGCGTCCCGAACGTTCAAGAAAACACGTGGCTGTCAGGATGTCTGGTTTCCCTGGCAACCATAAACAAAAAGCCAGTGCGCGTCTTCTCCAGGTCGCTAGTGCTATTGAATTAAAAACAACCATTGTTAAAGGCAAATACACAGTAGAACATTATACGATTCATGCACTAACTCTGCCTTTAAATAATTTGTGCATTATCTAACTCAGTTGCGTAAGGCTATATGATTTAGTTGAAGACCTTGGGGATGTTGGCAAATCACACAAGGTATGATGCTAGGTGTAGTGTGCCGGTTCCTGACATTACCCTGCCCCTCCATCTGGGGGTCTGTACCTGCCACATGGGAGTGGTACCCCGAGAAAAACTGAACTGTCAGGGCACCTTGGTTGGTTGCCCCTCCCAGTTCCCCTGACACTGGGGGCAACTCATTCTCCTGAATACAGGCAATGGACATCTGGGGAGTAACTATGGCCAATCCTCTGGGTCACCTCCCCTTCCCACTCTAGGGACACCAGGGCCAACGGGCAGAAAAACTCCTGCCTCTGGGCCTGAGTCACCCTACACACCTGGCCGGTTTACTGCTCTAGGGAGAAGAGCCTTTCCACAATCATGGTCTTGCTAGACCTGGTATCCCTCAGAGCAGTGACTGGAACCTCATTCACCTCCACCTGGTGGAAGTGATGACTCCCATCCTCAAGGACCCCCAACTCACCCTCTGAATTCACCTCACAGCTAAGGGAGACCATGGCATGGTCTATGACCTGCACCTGGGGACTAACCTGCCCCTAGGGACTACTTACCCCTAAGGCCACAATGACCACCCCTGTAGTGGTACCACCAATTGGTAATTTCTTACGACAGACAGAGTCCCCCTGCTTGTGTTTTAGCTGGGAACAATCAAAGCAGTGGGAATGGAAATGGGGTGCCCTGGGTCATCGCCCACCAAACCTCCTCCTTGTTTCTCAGAAGGGGAATGGGAACCCTTTCCTCCCCACTTATCGTGGGAATTGTCTGTTTCCCTTGACCTCCCCCTCACTTTGCTGGATGGAGCCTGAACCACCCTTCTTGGGATCACTTCCAGGTACCTTTTTGTGTACTCTGGTGCTGATTCACAGGTCCGCCTCCTTAGCAGACTCCCTGGGGACAGTTAGCTTACTATCAACGCAGATCTGGAAAAACAAAGAAGAAACATGTGCTCTCTTGCAATCAAGTTATACAGCCCCTGATAATCCTTAACATCACTGCCCTTCCCACAACCATCCAGTGCTTTGCAAAAATAATCAATACAATCCACCCAGGTCTGTGGGGAATGTTTCGGACTGTCCCTGAACTTCTGCCTGTACTTCTCGGGGGTCAAACCCTACTTTCTGATCAGGGCTTCCTTCATGGAGGGATACATCATCCTAGTGCTCCCATCTATGGCCAGTACGGTGTATGTATGCTTCTTCAGACTAGTCTCCCAATCCCTCTCAGGGATCTTGTGCATCTGTAAAGCAATCTCTTAAGCCTCAAACTATCTATTTCATCTCCTACTCCATACTCAGGCACCAGACCCTTGGGTATGTGTACTCTCTTGTCAGAGGACACTGACTGCAATGGAAGTCAAATACTCAAATCTGTATGCCTGATTTTTCATGGAGCTCACAGTATAACAATGGCTTTGTGATGATAGCTTTGCTCAACATACACCAAATGTGACACATTAAAAATAAATCATAAAAATCATATCACGGCTGAAAAACGGCAAAAACATTACATATACCACATTTCATGATGTTTAGGGTGAAATCCTGTCAAGACACACTGGGCTATCCTGATGCTTCCCTGAAGGGGCAACACGTCTTCTGTAGCTGTGGCCTATACCCACCACCCTCTCTTTGTTAGCTGCACTCATCAAATTATTACACTAAGGCAATAGCCAGTGGAATATAGCTAGTCAAGTAGGGGAAAGGGATTGTGAACTGTGTTTTAGAAGAGAAAAAGAGAGAAAAATGCATGGGTTTGTCACAGATCGTTGCCCTTTTTTCCAATTTTCAATAGTGTCTTCTCACACATCTGATTGAATGTTAAGTCAAGCACAAACCTGTGTAAGTGTGAGGAGAAAATGGTAAATAAAACTACTTACTCAAAAGCCCCTTTCTTTACTTTTCAAAGTGCCTTGCACTAAAGGAAAAAGATACTCAAGTTTTAAATAGATTACCCTTTTGAGATTGTGATTAACTCCCCTTACAGATTCCTCCTCTTGATTATCTGCGTATTATCTTCTCTCTCAAAGCTAAAACTAATCTATTTTCTCTCTTGATCCTAATTCCTAACTTTTAACTTGGATCGCTGAATACATGCGTTTTCGTTTACTTATAGGGAATTTCCCCTGACGAAGGGCTGTGTCCCGAAATGCATTGGGATTGAGTCAATTTATGAAAACTATGAGTTATGTTCATAAAGTGTGATTACTGAACACGAATAATGAAGATATCAACAGAATGAGTGAATAAAACACTTTATACAATTGCATACAGATCATTGAAGTGTTTTGACAGTTTATGGTGTGCCTAGTGGGGACGCTGTTCTATTCTTAGAAAGCGCTTCCTTTCATATAGTTTACATATACCATAATAAAACTGATTGTCTACTCACACATAGAAGATGTAAGGTTTCTGTAATTGCAGTCCTACAAATATAACAAATTAATCAAAACTAAAAGTATGACTGCAAAAAAAAATACACGACTGGACAAACTACTGTAACTATGGGCTAAATTGTACTCTACAGAACTGCAGTTCCAGGATTATGACAATGCTGCATTTGTCTCTTCCCTCGCTTCCATTCCCCTCCACCTAAGGGCGCAAGATCACACACCCTGTAAACTGGGAACTGCATTTTAGGTAGGGCCAGGGCTTAATTTAGCAAATTGATGCATTCTGGGACGTGCGGTCTTCAGTTGCTTCTATTGAATCGTTTGAACTATTACGCATGATAGTAATGGTTTGTACGAAGAAAGCCATGGACGATCCTGGACAACACTGTATCTCAGGGCCGTGCGAGCACCTTTCCCTGTTCTTGATTTTTCTTTGCACGGTCACACTGAGGGTTTTCATTTTCCCTGTAGGAATGCAGAAATACAAGGTTGGAAATGCGAGTAAATACAAGGCATGAACGTGATTTCTGTGCAATACCTCAACAACAGCAACCATTCCTCATTATCCCTCCCTACAGCACTAACAGCAATGGTATCGTCCTCCGTGGCTGCAGTGCTGGCTCAGGCTGGTAAGAGGCAGGACTGTCCAGGTAGAGAGCTGCAGGGTCAGCCCAGGCAGCAATTCCACCTACAGCAAAGATATAAACGATTAGAAGCAGACTTGCTTGCTGATCCGGACTGCTGGTTTCCCCACATGGCCTCAGGCTCAGTCTTTTAGATTCCCTGGAAATAAAAACAACATGGAGCGGGGAAGAGGGAGATAGAGGACACGTCATTGACAAGGGAGGGAGAATGAGGCCTCTAGTGAAGTGGTGCAGCTACTCCCTGGCTGAACCTGCAATTTTGACAAAAAAGTAAACTTCTCTGCACTGACCCAGAACCCCGATGAAAGCTCCGATGGACTCCTCCCTCCGCCCCATCCCACCTATTGCAATCTCAGGTGGGAAGGAAGAACAGTAAGTTGGTGGACGGCAATGAAGAAGGCAACGGTCAGTGACACACCCACTCCTTCATTGTTCCCATGATCCAGCCCCGCCCATGCCCATTTAATTTAATTAAAGTTTTACAATTCCACCCTGGGTAATTGTAAATAACGCCCATATGAAAGCCTATGCCTCGAAGTTAAAATCCACCACACCCACAACTTCCAGGCTTATGCCTCCAGGGCGAGGAAGATCTCAACCAACCGTGACATGAGCTGATAACAGCCTTGGAGCATTTTTTCATCTCCTCCTCCTCCCTACAAAAGAACACAGACTCAAACTGGCTTGTGACCGAGCAGCAGGTGCAATTTGCATCCAGCTGCTCAGTCTTCTTTTCATCCTCTTCTGTCTGCCTCCAAGGGGGCGGGGCGATGACACTTTTGCCCGTTAACATCAGCCGCGCCATCAATTCTTTTCGCAGTTTCGTGCAGGGCTCCTTCAACATGATGGAGCATTTCACCAAACTGGTTTCTTTTTTATTTTCATAAAGAAATTGTCGAAGTGTTAAGACAAAGTTACCTCTCCAGCAACAATAAAATACACCCCTTAGTTATTCTACGGCAAATACTTGGGGTTGTTCACAAAGTCAAGGCTGATCATCATTCTAAGTCTGGTGCAAGATCTGAGATTCAAGGAGGAACTGTGACAAGGTGCGGACGTATCATACAGAGAACTAAATCAGCTCTCAGTAGAATAAAGTCACCCTGCCAGGAATGGCGCCTGTCGAATTTAGAAATAATCGTCACGCTGACGGTCATTTCTAAAGCATAGCGAGGAATCACCATCAATGTTTTTTGCAGTTGGGTTCATGGCTCCATTAACATGGCCGAGCCTTGCACCACACCGTTTTTAGGTCTCGCCTACGCAGCGCGCATGCGCTGAATAGGAGGAGACCTTTAGGAATCGATTTGCTTTTTCGCCCAAAAACGTGCACGCTTTGCATTGCTTTCAATGGCAACGTGTGCACGTTTGGCGATTCCCTTGCGGGAGCGAGCTTTGAAACCATCTGTTTGTAATTAACTTTCAAACAGATGGTGCCCCTGCTCGCTCCCGCAAGGGAAACGCTTTGTGGGTCTGTTTTTTTTTTTTTTTTGCTTGTTATTTATTTCCTCTGGCTTATTTGCCTCGCAGCTTGTTCCACTGCGTACTGCGGTTTTAGTTTCACTTTTAGCCGATCTTTGGTCGGCGTTCTTTGAACTCAGCATCTCCCGCTCGCTACAAGATTGCTGTGCATAGAAGACCTGGCAGACATCGTATCCCGGAAACAGCAAAACATTGTTTATTTTTGAACCGTTACAGAATAATAAACATTCTCTATAATGCTAACCTTTTCTACAGCACTTTAAAAGTGCGGGCACTAAGCCCAAAGTTCTATGTAGTATATGCTTGGGGCGTAACGCAGGCCCTGGCAGTCCGTGGGGGTTCAGGGGCGGGTCCTGCAAACACTCAAGGGGTCCCCATTCAGACGTAGACCACTGAATTCCTGTGAGCTATGGGAAACTCGGGGGCCCTCTTCACATTGCACGGGCGGGCCCTTCCTTTTCCGTTACGCCACACTTAGTAACGACACTAGGAAGTGGCAGTGCAGCGCTGTAAACAGAGGTCGCCTCGCCACAGAAATTATGCACACTTAGCTAAATAACCCCTGTTCTGCGTCTGCTTAAGACAGCGCAACTAACAGCAGACTCCGGGAAACCTCACGTTTGAGGGTGCGCGTGAGACATCTTCGCCGATGTTTGTAAACAAAGCGCTCAGAGGATACGTGGAAACACCTGGGGTACTAATCGATAGAATAGGCTGACGTCATCGAGCTTCTGTGCAGGTTGCAGTTCTCTCGCAGACGGACAGGGCAAAGCGCGTCTGTGATTGATAAACATTTTGTAGGGAGATCCGCGTTTGCTTGAAAAAGTTGCGTTTATAGTGGCACCGCCTGGGCAGCTATTGCGCGATTCTGCAGTTTCGTTGCAATCATTGGGTTTATAGGAGGCATTCCTTGGGACACGTGCACCCACCGCCTCTATTCTTACTTCGACTGTGGGTGAAATCCTAAAATAGATGCCTGGAGTACCTCTGTGGCGTGCATCTTTACCAGGGCTATTGGGCTTTTGTGGTGAATATTAATTGTAACAGGTTGTTTATATGGCTCTTAGGAAGCAAGTGCCCCTCTTACAAAGTGCAGGCACTCTCCCTCTCAAAATTTAAAAAGTGCCGGTACATTTAAAGCACTGAGTGCCGCTCATAGTGTCAGAAACACTCACACAGAGCCCCTCTAAAGACAGAGCAGAGATGCCCCATACAGAGCGGCGCAGGGGCCTTCACGCCTCCGCAGCTCTGACCGCCATCCTTGTTTTACTTTAAATGGACTTGCGCGCTCTCGTCCACTTTTCCGACGGCCTAATTAGCTTGCGAGCTCTCGTTTTTAGTTCTAAGGAAAAACATTAGATGGTATAAATGTAAGTAATCCGAGCACGCCGGAATAATTTTATGTATTTAAAGTTGCTGCGTGTCAAAGTTAAATGCAGGTCTAACCACTTCAGAGAGGCGGACTAATACCACACACTACATTTGAATCCCGGACTTTAGTTTAGCAGCAAAGGAAAAATCTGTATAAATGTGCACGCAGGAGAAACCAGAAGTCCCAGTCCATAACCCCCACACACGCAGCACCTCTCCATGCCCTCGGGAATAAGAACATCGGTTGTTGAGTTTGCCTGTTCGCTATTATATTAATTGTTAGACCCAGGAGTGACCTCTGAACCGGTCCATCACACACTGCGTGCATTATTCCTACCTCCTCGCGCACAGCGCCCCCTCTCCTTCTGTGCTGTTCACTGTCTGCCCTGCACACTGATACTGAGATTTAACTCTTGACTGAAGTGCACACTACCCCGACCCAGTTGCTGTGTTTCCTTGCGTCCATTTCCCGCACTCCTGGTTTTCATTATCCCATCCCCACTTCCTTGTAATGGTCTGATGGGCTTCCTCGAGGGCTCTCTATCTCGCATTTTCCAGTGTCACCTTTTTAATCCATTCCCTTCTCACTCGTCCTGTGTGACCTGACAGCCATTATTGTCTTTGTATGTTTGTAGTGTGGTGCTTGCTCTGTGTGGTAAAGGGTCTGTTCAGTGTTTTAGTGTGTTATACAGTGGTAGTAGAGGTGTTATACCGTGGTTGTAGAGATGCGGGATAATGAACCAAAGTAAACTGTTGAGGGTAGTTTGATGTGGTGAAGAGAGTGAGCAGTAAGTCCCTTCACAAGAGGCGAGGTGTGCAAGGCAGGCAAACGTAATTTTTTTTTTACCACCACAAGGGTTTTTTGCCAGTCGGTGTATCTGAGTTTGCAATGCTGTGTAGAGGAGCTTTTAGTACCTGCTCCACCAAAGTCCTTCTTTACCTGCTGCCGCCCTTCAAACCACCTAGAAGCATAGTTGCTCCTCCTTTGATCTCTTTTCAGCTGGTTTTGCTTCTTGCTGTTTTTGGGTTAGGTGCATTAGAATACACATTAATTTAGTTAAGGTTTTAGTACGCAATGCTTGCTTAGCTATGTCTTTTATTACTTAAATATTGCATTTTCTTATGTTTTCGTGTTACTATGATGCAGGATTTGTCAGTGTCATTCTCCACCAAGCCACTTTTTTCTTTTCAATTATCATGGGAAAAATTTGAATAATCAGGGAAAGAATTGTAGACCATAATTTTTCACTTTGTTTGGCTGACTGTTGGGGCTAGTGGTCTAGTCTCCCACACCAGCAGCACTGGTGCTCTGTGCACAGGTCAACGCGGGCAGTGAGGGTCTGAACTGCAGGACAGGATGGTGGAGAGTCCAGCACGGTTTTTTAATAAGCGCAGAGGGCTCCATTGGTTAAAATTCAGTTTTTGGCACACGCGTGATGAATGTTAGATTTATGTAAATGTGATATATCTTGTTGCACTTCTTCAAAAAATCAGTGGCGGCGGGTAATTTGAGCAGGGTTACCACACAAGCTCACACATACATAAACTCATCACATCTACAAGCACACTCGCCCCCATACATTCGCAATGGTACACACATGCATCCACCATTCACAAGCACATACACATTCACACACCCATTCACAGCACGCACTACTACATATACATTTATACGTGCACACGCATGCACCAAACATTAAAAATAAGCATTGGCATAGCCAATAGGTCTTGCCTTTGGGACCTTATAAATGTATAGTTATCCAGCACAATATCCTTGGTGCAACAACATCAACTGTTGCATGGCTAAACACTTATAAGGTCCCAAAGGCGAGACCTATTGGCTATGCCAATGCTTGTTTTTATTATTTTCAAAAAGAAAATGCGAAAGTTGGATTTTCTTTTTGAAAATAAAAGATAATGCCTCCCTTGCCATGGCAAGGGGGCATTTAGTTTTTACTGTCCCTTACCACCAATGTTTGCCTGGTGGTGACGGACAGTAAAAAATGGCTATAAGTACGCTTATCCTAATTGGCTGAAGTTTGGGTCCAGCAGTGACAGAGTAGTCACCGCCCTAGGGAGGGAACTCAGTTGCCTTTACGACGGCATTCCCTCTCTGCCAACAATTAAATCAGCCCCTTAATTATCCTGATGTCTAATTCTAGAATAAATATTTGCTGTTGTTCACAAATTCAAGGCTAATCATCACTCTAGGTCTGGTGCAAGATTTGAGAGTCAAGGAGAAACTGTGACAATGTGCGGTCGCATCATACCATAAACATTACGCAGAACTAAGCCAACTGTCAGCAGAATAAAGTGGAGTATTAAAGTGCTTCTGAGTGTGTGTGTGGGACTTTGTGTAATCACAGTTTTGATGTAGTTCTGAAGGTGTGTACTGCAGCAATTGTTCAAGTCAAGTGGTGCACATGTTATAATTATACTCAGGGTCTCACCTCCACATGATTCCAATTCCTACAGCAATTTATTTTGCTAATTCTCCAGGAGATTAAACCACTCTTAAATTTTGTTGCTTCCTCGTCAAACTGTTGGAAACCGGTAGGACGTTTTTTTTCTTTTATCTAAAAGTTTGTTTTGCCTGTTTACCAACTGGAAATACAGTGGAAGTAATCATACATCCTCACTTACAGGATCTATTCCCTGAGACCCCTTCCTTTCTCCTTCATCTTGCCGTGGTTGACACTGAACATGTTGTGGCTACTACACACATACATATTAAAGAAAAAAAAGGTAAAACTTTGATAACATTTTGAATAGCATTATTGAATGAGAATTCTGAAATTGGAAAAAGGAAGTCTGATTGCTTGGGTTGCATTACTGCAGATATTGCTCCAAACACTGATTAGTTCCTTCGGTTTAGCCATTAGACTGGGAATGAAAACCAGTTGATAAAGCATGTTCCATTCCCAATGCCTTACACAAAGCTTTCCAAAAGCATTACAGATATTAGTAACTATGTCAGTATATATCTATTTTTAGTATGAGGCAATTCGTGAGGGATTAAAATATCAGTCAGAAAGCACTGGGCCAATTCTTTAGCCTTTGGCAATTTACACAGAGAAGAACAATTTGCCATCTTTTAAAAAAGAGTCTACTGTAACCATTACTAAACTGAACCTTTCTGAGGGTGGAATTTCTGTTACAAAATTTGTAGAATATGGATGTTACGGGACAGGAGTCACTGTTAAAAGCTGCAAATATCCAAAAGGCTTAGAATGGGAGGATTATTTTTGGGTATAAAATGGACAACCACTGACATATTCCTGGACATCGGAATGAACCGTTGGCCACCAGAAAGATTCAAGCACCAAATCTAGTGAAGTCTTTACTCCACTATGACCAGAAAGAGACATCTTGATAACCTCCACTTGTAATTCTGTAGCAGGAACAAAGACAGCTTTTGGAATATTATGCTGCTCATTTTATTGAACCAAAGGAGATCTTCCAACTCCTTAGAATCCATCTGTTCTTCTGCAATCTTGACCTTATCGAAAAGAACTGAACTATTGCAACAACTTGTTGAAGATAAATTACAAACTACTCTTAAGTGAGGAATGACTCTGGATAATGATTGGACAAGGCATCATCCAACACATTCCTTGATCCAGGAACATAAGTAATGACAAAGCCAAATATGCATTGTGCTTGAAGGCTGTTCCTGTACTGAATATTTCTCTAACAGTGCACATTCCTGTAATCAGTGTGAATTTCAAATGGGTCTCTAGAAGCCATCAGAAAATGTCTCCATTCAGTACAACCCCATCTTCATGGCCAAGAATTCTATTTCAAGCACTGAGTAATGCTGTTCTGACTCTGACAGATTATGGAGCAGATAAAATACAGGCTATTCTTGTCCATCCTCTTTCTTCTTTTGTATCTGTTCCAGCTTCTTTTTTAGATGTCTTTTTCCACAATAAACTATTATCTAAATTGAGCAAGATACACTGATTTGAGACATCAGAGAATACTGAATCCAAACAGGTTCTGACTATTAAAAAGGAGAACATATGATGATGATATGATGTCTTGAAAGAGCATGGAGGAGAGATTTTTCAGATCTTAGGAAAGGGGAATATAAAGCCAGCCTGAAGATCTATCACTCTCTTATAAGGAAGGCTCGGGCTGTTTACTACAATGAGAGGATTGAGACAGCAGAGAACTCTTCAAAGGAACTCTTTATTATCTTTAAGGAGATCTCGTCACTTGCCAGAACCACAGCCCCGGCTACCAGCTCTATGGATTCTTGTAATCTGGTGGCCGACTTCTTTGCGGAGAAAGTGGGGAAGATTTATTCAACCTTCCCTGTTGCAGCACGTAACGGGTGCTGGGAGGGTGAGGGGACGCCCAACTTAGGGGAGGAAGAATGTCTTTGCGAATTTGTGGTTCCCTCATGTGATACTCTCAATAGCGTAGCCTTAAGCATTAAGTCTGGCTCACCCAGAGACCCTGTGACCCCTAAAGTGCTAAGAGGGAGCCTTGAGATACTTGAGCCCTATATCAGGCACCTTCTTGAGCTCTCCTTTACCACAGGAACTGTCCCGACAAGATGGAAAGAGGCGATCGTCCTTCCATTAAAAAAGAAACTAAATGTTAGCATGAGCCAACTGGAGAACCTACGTCCAATTTCTCTGCTGCCATACTTTGCCAAAATTGCAGAGAAGGTGGTTAATACCCAATTGACAGCCCACATTAGTAAATACAGCTTACTTCACCCCACTCAATCGGGGTTTCGAACATCGTACTCCACCGAATCGGCTCTGCTCCTCTCCACCGAAATCATCCGCAAATATGTAGATGAGGGACAAACGGTTGCCTTAGTCCTACTCGACCTCAGTGCCGCGTTCGACACGGTGGCTCATTCAACCTTACTTCAGCGCCTGAGGAAAGGAGGTTTGGCGGACCGAGCCATGGAATGGCTGGAGTCCTTTTTGTACGAGTGTAGTTTCCAGGTGTCTCAGGAACCTTACTATTCTAAAAGTATCAAGCTGAACCAAGGGGTCCCACAGGGCTCCACCCTTAGCCTCACTCTCTTTAATCTCTACATCACCCCTTTGGCAGAGATTATTGAAAAATTTGGGGTCAGTGTTGTGTCTTATGCTGACGACACACAATTGGTGGTGTCCCTAACACAAGATCATGAGAGGGCAGCCATCAATTTTTCGACGTGCCTTCAAGAACTGGCGTCTTGGATGGCTAACAACTGCCTTAAGCTTAATGGTAATAAAACTGAAGTTCTTGTGATAGGTAAAGCTCCCACAATCTGGTCATCAGCATGGTGGCCTCAGACACTGGGACCAACCCCGTCCCCCTGTGATCAGGTAAAGAATCTTGGGGTGTGGCTGGATTCCAAGCTTTCCTTTGATAATCACACTAGGCGAGTGGCGGGAAAATGTTTTGGGGTTCTGCGAGGTCTCCGGAAGACCTTGGATGTACTGCCTATTTCAGCGAGGAAAACTATGGTCCACGCTCTGGTGACGTCACGCATGGATTATGGGAACGCCCTTTATTTGGGAGCTAGTTCCAAATGTGTGCAGAGACTCCAACGCATTCAGAATGCTGTGGCTCGTCTCGTTTTAATGTTACCCAGGAGAGCCTCTTCCAACAAGGCCCTGGCTTCCCTTCACTGGCTCCCGGTAAGGGAACAAATTCTTTTTAAAGCTATGTGTGTGAGCCATCGCATTTTACAGAGAAAAGGACCCACCTATCTGCATGACTTTCTTACCCCATACTCTCCGACCCGCTGTTTGAGATCTAGCGGGACAGGGCAGGTTAGCATTCCGACCATTAGGAGAGCTAGGATGGGTGGCCGCTCCTTTAGTTTCCTAGCTGCCAAACATTGGAATAAACTCCCCCCGGGGCTCCGGCTTGAGTCTGCGGAGACAGTCTTTCGGAAAAAGCTAAAAACCTGGCTCTTTCCTTCTTTGAGCTCTCTTGTTTAATCTCTTCTTCTTTCTTCTTCCCGGAACTTGATTTGTGCCGCAGCGTGGGGACACACTAGTAAGTGTAACCAAGCGCTTTATAAGCTTGTTATTATTATTATTATTATTATTATTATGCACTGAAGGAGAGCAGGAGGGGGCGAGTTGTCGTGTAGTTCCCACAGATCCATAGGATCTGCGTGTTTGTGGACAACATACACTTTGGGTGAGGTGCTTAGACTGATTCCATGCACCCGTGGTATATGTTGGCCTAGAGAACAGCTAGCTCACAGTGCCACCATAAGCCCCCCCCCCTAACCCAAACAGGGAGAGAATGGTTTCTGGCAACCACTGAACATGACAACCCTGTCCCTTCAGGGACCGTGGGAACAGATCTAGAACCCTTTCGCTCAGTCACTCGTGCACTCTTGTTCTCAAAGAAGTATGCAGAGAATACACAATGGGACGTTTTCAAAATATTTATTGAAGCAAAGTGAATCTTGTATAGAATACATGTGCTGCAATAATTAGTAGACAGAAGCATATGAAAGTGATTACAAGCACCAAAATAGTCAATAGCAGATATAGTTCCACCATGGTGCTGAATTAGTGTACATATGCAGGCATATAAAACAAGGTAATAATCAGACATACTCCTACTATGCAATCCCTATCCTACGTGTGTCTAAAGTGTATGTAGGTGTATAGCCAGGACTCCCTCCACGGGATGATTCAACACCATTACCTGGCGGGAAAGAATGTAGGACCCTGTCTTGGTCACAAACTGGACAACCTTCATGGAGATGTTAGGCAGCTGTTTGGCGAAGCCTCAGCAAGCAGGGACCCCTCGACGTCAGTTGAAGTGTCTCCTCCGCTAACCCCCAAAAATGCTTCTTTATTTATAATAAAAAGCATCTTTGCGATGTATATGGAGATTAGCATTGTTATGGATATGCAGATAGCCCTGTCGCCCCGTGAATGAAGACGGAACGACATTTATACAGCGTGTATAAAGGGCTTGTACTCAGTGTTCAAGACATCATGATAATGTTGCACGAAGCCAGATGTATATGCAAAGCAGTTTCTGAGAAACTAATCCAACATTATCACGCACGTAAATGCGCTCAAAAGGTCACATTAAAATGTTATTGTGCAGAAAGAGGACAATGTAAGAAAATGTTCAGTCTTGCTACATGGGCCTTACCCGGACACATAACAGCGTAGCTGGGCACCGTGGCTCATGGACACCTCCTGCTAGAGCTCTCCAACTCGTTGTGCCCTGGTCACCTATAATAAACTCCCAGAGTTGACTGACTAGCAAGAATTTTGTTGGGAAGCCTTGGAGTACCACCTGAGAAAGCTGAGGACCCTTTGAAGTAGTCCTGCCCAACATCTCCGAGGAGGCAGGTACAGCAACCCAGTGAGGGGTGATGAGTGGGGACAGCTGCAGCTCCCTGGAAACCAGTGCACTGGACTGTTACAACACTTTGACCGCTTACATTTTCACCAAATGATGAAGTGAAAGTTGCAGTCAGTATTTTCAGTAAGGCATACCTTCCAACCGGCCTGGAGCCCCAAGAGATGGAACAGTCTACCCAGTGCAGACATAAAGACATCAGAGCAAAGAGTGGTATGCACACCCAGGGACAACATACTCTATCCCCCGTACCTGTCATTGATGCCCCATGCAACAGAATTTGTTTGTGGTACTGGAGCCTGCCATTTTTAATAGAAAGGGAACTAACGTAACTTTAGCTGTGGTGGCCATCTTAACTGTGGGCATCTTGTCTCCCTTTTCTGCTATTGCTGCATGACAGTAGTGGGCAGAGAAAGAAGACTGAAGTGTTTCTGCTCTTGGCCCTGAAGCAAAAAGTGACATATCTGGAAACAGAAGTAGGCAATATAATGTGTGCACCATTGGTGCCCCTGAAAAAATCGGAGGGGAAAACATGAGTACATTCTTCTGTAAATATCTGCCGCAACTTTTTGAAATGACATTTGTCCCACAAGATACAGAGGGCTTACAGGGTCAAATCCCGTGCATCCACTACATCACATGCCCCTCTTCCTATTTTGACCTGTCTTCTGTGGCATCAGCAGGCATGGCAGATCATCATGACGCGAAGAAACACGGCCCCTACCAGTTTGAGAACCACCAAATCTTCTTTCTGGTGGACTTCTCCCACGATACTAACTGTAAATTAAAACAGCTTTTGGCTATACGACCCTGCCTGCGAAAACGTGACATGTATTATGGTCTTCTATAGCTGGACACAATGTTGATAACCGCTGATGGCAGAACGAGGGAATATGATGAGCCAGAGGACCTTAAGAAATTCTTGGATGCATTGAAGACTTCAGATGTGGACACGCAGGAAAACCGTTAGATGCCCACATCACCTAGCATGAGAGAGGAACGATTGACCGTCTTTACTATCTGGATATGTTTGGTGGCTTTGCAAGGAGACCTGGAGATCCATCCACCAGGGATTCCATATGGATGTAACCCTGCTTTTGATTTTATAATGTATCTCTTTCTATCCCCTCGTTATGCATATGCTTTGTATTATTCCCCACTAAGATCATTGCTCTGTGAATGCTAGATTATTTTGCGACCTAAGGGGACATGGGTGACTGAACGGAATTGGTTTAAATTCTTTTGGGCTTATTTTGACAGTCCTGCAGCTCAATGACTGGGGCTCACAGCCAGTAGTAGGCAGGCTTGCCATCACCTCAGATCCACAGTTAGGGTATACTCACTTTCTTTAGAATTGGAAGGGGATAAAAGCTTTTTTACAACCACCCTAGTGAAGAGGTAGTGACAAGGAGTTTTGTTATTCATACAAACGTTTACACTATCATTGCAGCGGTAGACTTCTATCAGTTCTCTGCCCCTCTTTTAACACCACCTTGCCACCACATACCGGCTAGATACTTAATCCCATATATTCCCGACAACCCTTGCGCATAGTATTGCTCAGTGTGAATGGAATTGCACATTTTATTAAAAGTAAGAAAATACTGTCATTTCTCAAATCTCAACATCCTGATGTGCCGTTATTTCGGGAAATTCACAAGCTGGACATCGAACATGATAAGGACACAGCAGACTCCCGCACATTCTACCACTCCTTTGGATGATAGAAAAGAGTGGAGTCACTATTCTTTTACACAAATCTGGAAGGATCCTCTAGGCCAATATGTTTTTGCAAAACCTAAAATAATTAATGAAACATTGATTATTGACTCCATGTATGCACCGTCGGAGATAAATCTGATCCCTTCAACACCCTATTCAGACTTCTCTATCTTTTTGGCAAAACCAAGCTTTTGATGGTGGGTGATTGGAATCTGCCCCTTGATCCACACCTAGATAAATGTGGGAACCCTGATGCCAGGCAAACCCAAGATAGATTCTGATTTTCCAACATTCTCAGTGAGCATGCATTGCTGGAACCTTGGCACTTGTGACTTCCATGAGACAGGGACTACACACCTTCACGTCTTGTGTACATGGCACCTGCTTCCGCATAGAATTCCTTTTGATAGAGGTGGCTCTGGCCCTTAATTTATTGGCGACCTCCAAAATACCAAACAGCACATCAGATCATTATTCAATCAATATAGTTTTGGATCTAACCATTTTAACATCTCCCATGGCCCGCAGGTGCATGATCACTGCCCGATATGGACACCCTGAGGATTAAACAGGAAACCAATGTGGGATCACACTGCTTCACCCCCCAGCAGGTTCGCCCCTAAGCATTATGGTGAATGCAGTTCGCCAAGCGTGTGTACTTGCAAAAGTCTTTCGAGTATTTCACCAGGTTGGTGCAGATTAGTACTGGCCATCTCTATACACGTGTTTCTGGATTCTTATCCGTCGTCAGTAGAGATTAGGCGTTCAAGTATTTGGGGTTGCTGAGCAGGCTGCCAAAGTGTTCTCGGGTCACAGTACCTCTCAAGGCGCGCAGGTGCCTCTCCACGAGCTCGTCAGCTCAAGCGGCTCGAGGGAGCCTTTTAAACAGGAAACCAATGTGGGATCACACTGCTTCACCTCCCAGCAGGTTCGCCCCTAAGCATTATGGTGAATGCAGTTCGCCAAGCGTGTGTACTTGCAAAAGTCTTTCGAGTATTTCACCAGGTTGGTGCAGATTAGTACTGGCCATCTCTATACACGTGTTTCTGGATTCTTATCCGTCGTCAGTAGAGATTAGGCGTTCAAGTATTTGGGGTTGCTGAGCAGGCTGCCAAAGTGTTCTCGGGTCATAGTACCTCTCAAGGCGCGCAGGTGCCTCTCCATGAGCTCGTCAGCTCAAGCGGCTCGAGGGAGCCTTTTAAACAGGAAACCAATGTGGGATCACACTGCTTCACCCCCCAGCAGGCTCGCCCCTAAGCATTATGGTGAATGCAGTTCGCCAAGCGTGTGTACTTGCAAAAGTCTTTCGAGTATTTCACCAGGTTGGTGCAGATTAGTACTGGCCATCTCTATACACGTGTTTCTGGATTCTTATCCGTCGTCAGTAGAGATTAGGCTGGGGGGTGAAGCAGTGTGATCCCACATTGGTTTCCTGTTTTAAAGGCTCCCTCGAGCCGCTTGAGCTGACGAGCTTGTGGAGAGGCACCTGCGCGCCTTGAGAGGTACTGTGACCCGAGAACACTTTGGCAGCCTGCTCAGCAACCCCAAATACTTGAACGCCTAATCTCTACTGACGACGGATAAGAATCCAGAAACACGTGTATAGAGATGGCCAGTACTAATCTGCACCAACCTGGTGAAATCTCGAAAGACTTTGCAAGTACACACGCTGGCGAACTGCATTCACCATAATGCTTAGGAGCGAACCTGCTGGGGGTGAAGCAGTGTGATCCCACATTGGTTTCCTGTTTAAAAGGCTCCCTCGAGCCGCTTGAGCTGACGAGCCCGTGGAGAGGCACCTGCGTGCCTTGAGAGGTACTGTGACCCGAGAACACTTTGGCAGCCTGCTCAGCAACCCCAAATACTTGAATGCCTAATCTCTACTGACGACGGATAAGAATCCAGAAACACGTGTATAGAGATGGCCAGTACTAATCTGCACCAACCTGGTGAAATACTCGAAAGACGTTTGCAAGTACACACGCTTGGCGAACTGCATTCACCATAATGCTTAGGGGCGAACCTGCTGGGGTGTGAAGCAGTGTGATCCCACATTGGTTTCCTGTTTAAAAGGCTCCCTCGAGCCGCTTGAGCTGACGAGCTCGTGGAGAGGCACCTGCGCGCCTTGAGAGGTACTGTGACCCGAGAACACTTTGGCAGCCTGCTCAGCAACCCCAAATACTTGAACGCCTAATCTCTACTGACGACGGATAAGAATCCAGAAACACGTGTATAGAGATGGCCAGTACTAATCTGCACCAACCTGGTGAAATACTCGAAAGACTTTTGCAAGTACACACACTTGGCGAACTGCATTCACCATAATGCTTAGGGGCGAACCTGCTGGGGGGTGAAGCAGTGTGATCCCACATTGGTTTCCTGTTTAAAAGGCTCCCTCGAGCCGCTTGAGCTGACGAGCTCGTGGAGAGGCACCTGCGCGCCTTGAGAGGTACTGTGACCCGAGAACACTTTGGCAGCCTGCTCGGCAACCCCAAATACTTGAACGCCTAATCTCTACTGACGACGGATAAGAATCCAGAAACACGTGTATAGAGATGGCCAGTACTAATCTGCACCAACCTGGTGAAATACTCGAAAGACTTTTGCAAGTACACACGCTTGGCGAACTGCATTCACCATAATGCTTAGGGGCGAACCTACTGGGGGGTGAAGCAGTGTGATCCCACATTGGTTTCCTGTTTAAAAGGCTCCCTCGAGCCGCTTGAGCTGACGAGCTCATGGAGAGGCACCTGCGCGCCTTGAGAGGTACTGTGACCCGAGAACACTTTGGCAGCCTGCTCAGCAACCCCAAATACTTGAACGCCTAATCTCTACTGACGACGGATAAGAATCCAGAAACACGTGTATAGAGATGGCCAGTACTAATCTGCACCAACCTGGTGAAATACTCGAAAGACTTTTGCAAGTACACACGCTTGGCGAACTGCATTCACCATAATGCTTAGGGGCGAACCTGCTGGGGGTGAAGCAGTGTGATCCCACATTGGTTTCCTGTTTAAAAGGCTCCCTCGAGCCGCTTGAGCTGACGAGCTCGTGGAGAGGCACCTGCGCGCCTTGAGAGGTACTGTGACCCGAGAACACTTTGGCAGCCTGCTCAGCAACCCCAAATACTTGAACGCCTAATCTCTACTGACGCCGGATAAGAATCCAGAAACACGTGTATAGAGATGGCCAGTACTAATCTGCACCAACCTGGTGAAATACTCGAAAGACTTTTGCAAGTACACACGCTTGGCGAACTGCATTCACCATAATGCTTAGGGGCGAACCTGCTGGGGGTGAAGCAGTGTGATCCCACATTGGTTTCCTGTTTAAAAGGCTCCCTCGAGCCGCTTGAGCTGACGAGCTCGTGGAGAGGCACCTGCGCGCCTTGAGAGGTACTGTGACCCGAGAACACTTTGGCAGCCTGCTCAGCAACCCCAAATACTTGAACGCCTAATCTCTACTGATGACGGATAAGAATCCAGAAACACGTGTATAGAGATGGCCAGTACTAATCTGCACCAACCTGGTGAAATACTCGAAAGACTTTTGCAAGTACACACGCTTGGCGAACTGCATTCACCATAATGCGTAGGGGCGAACCTGCTGGGGGGTGAAGCAGTGCGATCCCACATTGGTACCCTGAGGATTAAAAACCGCCTGCGTACTTATTTTGCAACAATAATTGGAGGAGAATGCAGACACGGTCTCCTCCACACAAATGCAGAACATGATTATTAAGAATATGCGATGTTACATCGCATGCAATACATCGCATGCCATTACAACGCGGTCGTTACAACGACCGCGTTGTTACATCGCATACCATTACAATAGTATAATTTACTATTCCAACTCCAGTATGTGCAACAGTAGGGAAGGTGTTGGATTTTAAATCCAACACCTTCTGCCCCCTACAGCAAGTCGTTGTAACAACTTGTGTTGTAATGGTTTGCGATGTAACAACGCGGTCGTTGTAACGATTGCGTTGTAATGGCATGCGATGTATCGCATGCGATGTATCGGATGTCTCCTGATTGTTAAACAATTATTATTGGGTTTTTATCTACTGCAGACAATAGCAATTGTTGCAGGTTATGACATTGCCAAATTATCAACAGTGGATGATAGCAATTATAGCAGGATGAGACAATAATAAATTAAATGATCAACTGTAGACAATACCATTTGTAGCAGGATGAGACATTAACAAGTTACAGGAGTGAGTTGCACTGGCTCACACTGAAGGATGGAGGACCCAATGAATAATAGGGTTGGGTTGCAAAACTTGGAAAAAAGAACAAAGGGGTGCACAAGTCAATCAATCAATCAGGGGTTTGTTAAAGTGCGACTACTCACCCGTAAGGGTCTCAAGGCGGTAGCGGGTGGGGGGGGCAGGTTCCATCCATCAAGGAGGGGGTCTGTCGAAGAGCCAGGTTTTGAGGTTTCTTGCGAAGATGGGGAGCGATGTTGTCTGTCTGAGGTGGAGCGGAAGGGCGTTCCATGCTTTGGCCGCGAGGAAGGAGAAGGAGCGGCCTCCCGATCTGGTCTTTCTGGTGCGGGGGACCACGGCGTAGGAGAGCTGGGCTGATCGTAGGGTCCTTTGGGGTGCGTGGAATTTGAGTCGGCTGTACAGGTATGCTGGTCCGGTGCTGTGGAGGGCCTTGTGTGCGTGGGTGAGCATCTTGAAGGTGATTCTCGCCTCGACAGGGAGCCAGTGGAGTGTGCGCAGGTGCTGGGAGATGTGGCAGTGTTTTGGCAGGTTGAGGACCAGTCTTGCAGCGGCGTTCTGGATGTTCTGTAGCTTGCGGGTGAGGTTTTTGTTTATTCCGGCGTAGAGTGCGTTGCCGTAGTCGAGTCTGCTGGTGACCAGGGCGTGAGTGACGGTCTTTCGGTGTTCGAGGGGGATCCATTTGAAGGTCTTACGAAGGAGGCGGAGGGTGTGGAAGCAGGAAGACGAGACAGAGTTGATCTGGCGGTCCATTTTGAGCTCGGAGTCCAGGATGATTCCCAGGTTGCGTGCGTGGTCCGTGGGGGTTGGCGGGTTTCCGAGGGCGGGGGGCCACCAGGTGTCGCTCCAGGCATCGGGGTTTGGGCCCATGATGAGTACTTCTGTTTTGTTGGTGTTTAGTTGTAGGCAGCTGTTTTTCATCCATTTGGCGACGGCTTCCATGCCTTCTCGAAAGTTGCGTCTGGCGGTGTTGGGCTCGTTGGATAGGGAGAGGATGAGCTGGGTGTCGTCTGCGTATGACACGATGTTGAGTCCGTAGGTTCTGACGATGGGGACAAGTGAAAATAGTGTACTGCGGAACAGAATTTGGGGGGTTTCGTGGAGCAGTAGTGACCTCAGATGTATTATGATGGAGTGAGAGGGCGACCCGATGTCTAAAACTTTAACATGGTGAGGGAAGGGGATTCTCTTCAGTCAGTTCCTTATACTGTATAAGCACAAATGCGGAACCTGATGAGGGATCGCTCGGCCTTTAAGAAGCGCTATGAGGGAATATGATGTTGACTGACTGCCCTTGCCACTGAGGCATATAACATGGCTCCGAACTCCACTCTCCTCAAAGATTTACTTAAGGCCAAATATGAATTAAACTCTCTATATACAATGCAGGCAGATTTGGAGCTTTTTAGATTCATCAGAGACAATACGAGAGGGTTAAACGGCAGGGAGAATGCTGGCAGCCCAACTGAAACAAGTAAGCTTGCATTACATATTAGCAGCTATCAGGACTGCTCACAACGTGCTCCTAACTGATATGTGTGAAATCCTACAGGAATTCACCAACTTTTATGAGCCTTTCTATTCATCGAGATCGCATGATGCGTCGCAGGAAGAACTTGAGTTCATGGGAAAGCTCAATCTACCAATGCTTGCACATGATCTGGCCACTACTCTTGGGGCTTCATTAATGATAAGGAAGCGGTGCAAGCAATCAGCACTATGGCAAATCCTAATGCACTGTAGGGTGACGGGCTTCCAAAAGTGTTTTATAAAATAACTAAACTGCTAATAGTGCTTCTATTGGGCAAACTCTTCTAAGGAATATCTACTGACCCTACTCCCTTATTTGAATTTAACAAGGCTAGGATCTCACTGATACCCAACCCTGGCAGGGGCCCATTCTACTGTGACAGCTATTGGCTGATATCCCTCATAAACACAGACATGAAAATCTTGGCAAAGGTTTCGGCCACATGGCTAAAGACTTCTATACCTTTCGTAATACATCCCTCACAGGTAAAGTTGGTCCCCGGTCGCTTATCAGCGAATAACTTGAGAACACTTTCCCAACTTTTGTGGCAAGTTAGACATGACAGGGATGAGAAGATTCTCTTCTCCCATGATGACAAAAAGGTGTTTGCTCATGTGAAATGGCCGTACTTATTTAGAGTGGTGCGGCACTCAGTTTGGGAATTCAGTCATTGATAAAGTCTGCTGGTTACACAGCTCATCCACCGCTTCTGTGACTTGCAGGGGCTTCTTTGACACACTCCGGGTAACAAGACAAGGCTGCCTGCTCTTTCCCCCTCTTATTTTTGATAGCACTGGACCAGCTAGGGGCAACCAGCCAAGACACACAAACCATTTATGGGATACAGACAGTGGTGGGTGAACAGAAAGCATTCTATTAAGCGAATGAGATATTGGTGACATTGCCCAGCCCATACCAACTCTAATGAATGCAATTAACCCTTTCTCTAAATTATCGGGCTACAATGCCGCTGACATCTACCACTACCAGAGCATTTCTAGGAGTCTAGTCCTTGACTTGGCTATACAGCTATATCAAATATCTCAGCGTATATTTGAATACAGGTCTAGTTAATGTTGTGAGAGATAACCAAAACAGAAAAAGTCAAAACAGAATTTGCAAGCTGGTCCAAACTCCAACTGTATTAATGGAGTAAAGTGCAGATCATAAAAATGAATGAGATTCAATTACATCTTTGGCATGCTCCCTCTGAGAGTACCACAAGCTCTGTTGCAGGTGACTGACTGAATCACTAGGAATTTCATAAGAGTGGACGTAGGCCACACCCCAAGGATGCCAAGCTCTATGCCAAAATCACTGCAGGGGGACTTCGTTTCCCACATACAGAATCCTATTAGTTGGCTTCCAAGTCAGCACATACTGTCTACATGTTGAAGACTCACAAAGAAATTCCTATGTTGCTACACCTGGAAAAACACATACTCAAATGAAAGCAGACCTAACAGCCCTTCACAATGGTTATGATCTATCAGAGACTAACGGTAACCCTGTACTACAAGCCTCACAATTCATCTGGAGATGGGCCCATAAACGTCTTCAGTCTTCAGACACTGTCCACCTACATACCCCATCTGGACAAATAGGAACATAACAGTAGAAGTAGAAGTCCCTGTAGAGAGTCAAGGGAATAAAGTACCTAGAGGAATTGATACACAATGGTGATCTAACCTCGTTTGAATCCCTCACACATAAGTTTGGGCTCCCACTCTCGCAACATGGAAATATCTTCAGCTTCCTCACAGTCTACGGAAACCTTTGGGCACCCCGCCTTATGTATTAGGGGCTGACCCATTACTACACTATGACATAACATAAAAAGATTACTAAGGGGCCACATCTGGGCTTTACACCACACTGACAGACATTTTTTTTCACAGACAAACACACACAACCTCCATTGATAGTGGAAAATCAAACTGTGTTTTACTATTCCAGATGATGACTGGCTTACTATGCTTGAGAACCATGACAAAACGCTGAGAGAAGCAAGACTGAAATGTATTTACTATAATGTCCTTCATCACTGGTACTGGACCCCAATCAAGCTCCAGTAAGCACACATGTAAGCAGACTGTAGGTACTGGAAATGTTATACTTCAGACTGCAATACAGTGCACATCTTATGGGAATGTACGACCCATTTGCATTATGATGATTGGCCTGGGACCTGACAAAGGGCGAACTTGGGGTGTCGTCACCACTGCCAAGTCGACTGGCTTTACAGCATGAAACCTCTGACCTACCATCCCTAACCCACCATGCTAAACTATGGCTCTCCTTAGCTTTGACAGCAGCAAAAGTGGAGATATTACACCATTGAGAAGTGCCACACCACCCTCATATCAAGCATGGCTCTCAGATATACACAGATGACCAATTATGAAAAGATTATATATAAACTCAATGATCAAATGCAGAAATTTGAGGATGTATGGGGTACATTCTTACACCTATAAACACTTCTGATTGGCTGGGTGCTGACACACACTACAATCACATGACAGGGAGTCCCGGCTTATATATCACCCTGGCTGTTGAGACCGTTCATGGCAATCATACGGCTCCAGTATTGAGGGTACCACATAATTAATTCCTTCCTCGGTTTGGTATCAATACTATTATATTCTTCTCTGAGATGAATGCTGCCAGCCACCATATGAAAACCTTGGGTTGTGTATCACAGGATCCACAGTACGACCATGACCTTGCAGTGGGGTGGGCGGTGTTGGGCGGGTGAGGGTGGCGGCAGTAAGAGGGCATACTCCTTCATAAGGTCATCGGCATAATATGGTCCAAGACGCTATTCACCTCCACTGTTTAACTCCAATTGATATAGCTGTTATTGCCCTCATAGGGGTCCTATGTTCATTCTTATTTCAACTGATATTTCTTTTCTCTTTATTCACTGCTGGAAAATTCCTTATTCTTAACGTGGAACTGTGTACTAGGTTTGTGAACATTACTATTTCTGTGTTTCATATATGGAGTAAGATATGTAATTTGAGAAAATCAGTAAAGAATTCCTTTGTATGAAAAAGAAGAGAGTGGGAGCATTACACAACCCGAAAGGCTTCACACGTTTTTCAAAATGCCTAAAGGGGTCTGAAACATCTTCCACTCATCGCTTTCTTTGGTACACAACATATTATGAGCCCTCATAAATCTAGTTTAATAAAATCTTGTGTTCCACGGACTAACACCAAATATCTTTATGAGAGGCAAACAATATCATTGATGGTGATATTGTGTAAACCTGTACAATCAATAGAAGATCAAAGATCCTACTCCTTCATTGGTGCAAAAACATAGGTGCAAGAGCAGGTGATGAAGACAACACAATTAGCCCATTCAGTAAATTTCCTCTGAAATATGTTTTTAGAATTTCTTCAGTCTGGAAATAAATACGTTGAAAATAAACAATGGTATCCGGGTTGATTGGAATTGTGCAATCATATTCCCTGTGAGGAGGAAGTGAACAAATGTCAGGCTCTGCACACTCCGAGAAAAAGCATGCTACTTCAATAGCACTGAAGTTAGGGTAGGTACTATTGATTTAGCTGTGGCATTTCCCTCTCCTCAGTCAGTGACAAATACCTTTTAGAGGCATAACAATCGACATGGCACAACTGTGATGACAGAGATGTTTTTCAAATTAACCAATTGATATGTGGATTATGTCTCTTTACTCAACGATTTCCAAAAATTACAGCATAATTTGAAGAGGCAATGGGCAAAGGACAACATCTCTGTATAATTGCTAAAACCGACTTGCAATGGGGAAGACATATCACGTACATAACCTAAAGTTAATGGTGAGCATATGGTTGTAATCATTTCAGGATTCTTCTTAAGTTTCTTCGAAATGTTAACCTTTGTCGTTCATCTGGATCACAAACATACCACAGGCATCACTATCCTACAAATAGATATATTAACAATGTTTCCTCCTTTTCTCACTACAGTCTACAAGAGGAACCAAAGATTATCAGCATTATTCACAGAAGATCCAACATAAGGAAGCCAGTGCACTTCCATCTTCTCCAAGGAGGAATATTGCAAGCTTCCAGCCTTCCTCACAGACCATTTAGGAAAGACCTAAATTATACATCCGGCATCTCCACAACATAAATGTGAAACTGCATTATGCCAGTGCTCACTCTCAGTCAAAGGGTCTCTAATGCTCCAGACTGTATAGGCTCCTGTTGAGATCGTTGGTTATCAGAAATCTCAGAGTGACCTGGTGCAATAACTCTAGGGAAATCTGAATGACTTCATTTGAACTTTCTTTTTTCCATTTGTCTCTTTTGTAATGTATGTTCAATCAAAAGTGCTTTAAGAAAGTAAAATGTTGTGATCATATAATTTTTTACTTAATTTTCTCCGTTTTATCAAGTTGAAACAATGTCGCGGATGGCTACGGAGAACCACGCCTCCGTGTAGCCACAGGTGACGCTGCCCCGCCCCCACTAATGGAGTTTCGGCGTCCCGCACAGCTCAGCGAAAAACAGAGCTCCTGTCCGTGGCTCCCGCCGGCGGCTCTCTTTCTCCCCCGCGATTGATGCAACGGATACGGATGCGGCTGACACGGAGCGTTTTTGAGCTTCGCTGCAGTCTGCAGTCTGGAGGCTGTTTTTTGCTGATTAGGTCTGACATGGCTCTGTGCGAGTAATCCAGCAAGGATGACAAGAACACTGGAGGGGAGACGTCACGTATGCTTCAACCCCAGGAGGCAAGATCTTGAAGCAGGAGACAGGAGGCTGGAGGTTGGAGGTACGTGGAACTTTTTTTTTTTGTTTGTTTAAGACGGATGAAAGCAATTCCAACGTAGAAGCCTGGCACTAACTTTTGGGCGACTAGGGAGGCACTTGGCGTATTTGGGACATATGGACACTGAGCCTGAAAGGAAAAAAAAGGAAAAAAGAGAGGGGAAGATGGGAAAGCATTTTAAACCTACGAGCGTAGTAGCCAAGGTCGATTCAGCGGCCGGGCTAAAAGCTAAGACCCGCTTAGCCCAGGCAAAGGCAACAGCGCATGCTGCCAGAGTCGACCACACCATAAATCGACCTGGCTTAAACTCCAGCTTCGAAACCTCTGAAGAACATTCTTTATCCCCGGTACAACTGGAGGACGAGACTTTCGAAAGGGAGAAAGAGTCCACAGCGACACCATTAGCAGGGGAACAACAAGAGGTGTCAACAACCGCGGGCCGTAAGAAAGAGTTGAAAAGTGCTAAGGACTTTCCTCTTTTTCTCAAAAAAGCATCTTTTTTGGCTCCCTCCAATTTTACAATAAAATCACAGGAAACATTGGGTGAGTCATCAAAGGCCTCATCTCAGGCCTCGTCTCCCCCACCTCAAGCCCAGACACTTAAACAGGCCCTACCTCCTCCATCTCCTCCATCCAAAAGGGGCTTGGCAGCGCAAAATCAGGAAAGCTCTTGGAATGACTTGGAAACGTCGCCAGCTCTAATAACATGTACATCGCAAGAACAGGTCCAGTCTGCATTACCATTACCTGAAGCTATAAAAATATCACCAGCAGAGGTGCAAAACCAGCTCCAGCTACAGGCTTTACCTTTGCCCCAGTTACAGGAGCAGCGGACTGATGGAACCGGTCTGGAGATCGAGGATCAGTTAGCTGGGAATCAAAAGCCTGACGAGAAGACTTCTCAAGACAGGTGTAACTCCTCGGCAGAGGGGAGCAGAATACAACAGATGGATATAAGGGATATGTTGAACCTCATTTTGGAGGAGATTAGGGAGATGAAAAAATCGCAAGAATTTGAGATTGCCTCCCTCCATCAGCGTCTAGGCAAAATTGAAGAAGCAGTGGCTTGTTTCCCAGCAAGACTGCAGGAAGCTGAAACAAGAATTGCACAGCTGGAGGATCAGATGAGCAACATGTTTGTGAAAGCAAACCAAGCGGCAAAAAGTAAAATCTTTTTGGAGAACAAACTCAAGGAGTTAGAGAATCACTCCCGGAGATCGAATCTTCGAATAGTAGGGGTTCCCGAAGGGATCGAGGGATCTCAAACTCTCCAATGGACCGACACGTTTATAAAACAAAAAGTTCTTCCTGAATTTAATGGGGATCTAACGATCACAAGGGCACACCGGTTCCCGCTCACCCTCTGCCGAATTCATAGATACCACGAACAATCCTGCTGAATTTTGCTGATTTTCGTGTCGAGGATAGAGTCCTGGCAAAGGCGATACAGCAAAGACAATTTTCTGTTAATGAGACTACCAAATGTCGCATATTCTCTGACATGTCAGCAGCGGCAGCGCGTAGGCATAAGGAATTTGTGAAGATGCTGTATCTGTTTAAAGCGCAGGGCGCCCAGGCCTCAATTGCATAATCAAAACTTCGTGTTTTTGCAAAGGGGAAGTTTCTTCTTTTTTCAAACTTAGAAGATGCCCAGGGGTTATTGAAAGAAATTTCTTCTAGAAGTTGATAATGATTTGTGCATATAGTATAGAGGTTTAAGTTTCTTCATCACTGGGGGTAGGTACTGTCACCATGGGTGTAGTTCCATGACACCCACTAGGTCCGTAGGGAGGGCTGAAATGTGGCTAGCGTGGCTAGTGGGGTTTTCCACATTTCGGGGGTGGGGTTCTGGTTCTGGGAGGGGGTGGGGATGTCTTGGGGGGGTTTTCAGCAGAGAAAAGAGCAGAAGCAAAGGGAGCAAAAGGCGGAGAAAACAGGATTTTGCATTTGAGTGGATACCAAGTTTTTTTAAGAAATAGAAATCGCTAACAAGTGTAGTATTTTGTCAGTCAATGTAAATGGGATGCTTAACAAACAAAAATATGGCGGGCTTATTAGATGGCTTGCCTCCTTTTCACCCCAAGTCTTGTTTCTTCCAAGAAACAGATCTGAAGTCTAGTTCACCTAAGCTCTACTTACCGAGGACATTCTCTCATGCCTTTTTTGCATCCGCAGGATTAGCTATGAGAGGGGTAGCCATCTATTTCTCTAGAAATTTGCCTTGGGAATTTGAGCACGTTCGCAGGGATCCACAGGGGAGATGGTTATGGGTAGCTGCGAGATTGAATGGGAGAATTTTGAATTTTGTAAATTACTATGGCCCGGTTGTGGACGACGCCTCGGGCTTGAACAAGATCAATGAAGTATTAATGGGTGTATCTGGCCAGATTGTTATTGGGGGGGATTTCAACTATATACAGGATCTATAAAAGGAAACTTCAAATAAAAATTAAAAACAATTGAAACCAATAACTAAAAGACTCTTTGAAGCTGTTAGGTATGACTACCAACTAGTAGATCCTTGGCGAAAAGCCAACCCCGACAAGAACTGTTATACATGCCACTCTCGTCAATATCAGAGTGCATCTCGCATAGATTTCTTCTTAACATCTAGATCTCTCAATATCCTAAAGACAGACATTGGGACTAACTCCTTTTCTGATCATTCTTATATCCAGCTTGAATTTGAGATTGGCGAGGCAAGAGGGGAGCGATCCAGGTGGCAGATGGATCGTCTCCTCCTCCAGGATCAAAAATGGGTGGAGGGTTTTAGAATATGGATCCTAGAATACTTTAGGATCAACGAGGAGACGGCGGAGCCTTTCGCGGTCTGGGGGGGGTTCAAGGCTGCGGCGCGAGGACAAATTATCTCTTACTCGGCCGCCCAGTCGAGAGCCCGACAAACAAAAATAGCTGAACTACAGCTCGCTGTGGAAAGGGCACAGGCTTCGAGAACTGCGCCATGTTCACATCAGCTCGAGGACGCTAAAAAGACTCTGAGGACATTTCTTTTAATAATAGAGATTAGTAGTTCCCGAACCTATCAACAACGGGTATATGAGGACAGCCAAATGGTTGGCAAACTGTTAGCTAGCTCTACAAAAACTAGACAAGAGAAAGCTCTAATCTCGAAGGTGATAGACCCCATGACCGGAGTCGAAGTGTCAAATAGTGACAAGATTGCGCAGGTTTTTATGGAACATTACCAACAGCTCTACAGTACGGAATATCTGGTCGGGGAAGGCAATATACAGGAATATTTTAATAACGTAAATCTCCCAAGACTATCCATCCTCTTGGCAGACCAGCTAAAATCAGATTTAGAAAGCTCAGAAGTTTTGGCCGCTGTAAAATCTATGGCCGGAGCTAAAGCGTGTGGTGAGGATGGGCTCCCTATAGAATTCTACAAGGTATTTGCAAAAGAATTGATTTTACCCTTGATGAAACTCTTTAATCATATTGGAAATGGCAGGTAGGTGCCCTCGTCTTTTAAAGAGGCAGTCATTGTTTGCTTTGTGAAAAAGGATAAGAATCCAAAAGACGTCAATTCCTATAGACCCATTAGTCTCCTCAACGCGGATTATAAGATCCTAATGAAAGCTTGGGTGCAGCGTTTTTCATCTGTTGCGCAGGAAATAATTCATAAAGATCAGGCCTGGTTTATAAAAGGAAGATCTATGTCAGCAAACACCGAATTTTTAATACAGACGTTGGATTTCTGCACTACTAACCTAATCCCGGCTTGTATTATGACGGTTGACGCTGAAAAAGCTTTTGACCTGGAAAAATTGGAACACTCTGTTTTTTGCTCTTGGGAGGTTCGGCGTCCCTCCCCAGGTCATTTTAATGCTTCGCAATATTTACCAGGGGGCCCATGCTCAGGTAGTAATAAATACAAAACGGGCGGGTATAGTTAAAATAAATCGGGGGACAAGACAAGGATGCCCGCTCTCCCCTTTGCTGTTTACGTTCTTTATAGAGCCATTGGCCATAAGAATGCAGAATAATGCTGCAATCAATGCTCCAATCTTGGGCATGGCCAAATTAAAGCTATTCGCGGACGACATCATTTTATATTTGAAACCCAATAGCCAGAATTTGGAACTGGCTATGATGGAATTTAGTAAATTCGAGTTAATTGGGGGTTATAAAATTAATCAGAATAAAACAGAAATTCTAATATTGAATACCGATATAGATTTCCTCCCTGCCAATCTTAAGCTGCAAGCAGCAAAACCCGACCCCTTAAGATACTTGGGGATTTATGTCTCTGATCAATACCAACAGTTATATAAGTTGAACTATATAAGGGGGCGCTAGGTGGCGCACACGCAAAATGGCCGCACTACAGTGAGGCTCTTGCTGCCCGGCGTCAACGATCCTATAAATATCCTCTTAAATGGCCATGAATTTCACTTAAACTGCCCTCCGAGACAGCTGGCGGTCTGCTGCAGCTCCGGTGTGAAATTTGATTGAATCGGAGCCTCTGTTCCAGAGAAACGCTAATGTCGAGGTGACAGCGAGGGCAGAGGAAACGAGCCGCGGTGACCAGGAGCGGCTATCACTCCTACGCGAGCCTGGGGATTGACACGAGGCGCCTGGGCCCACCAGCACTGCGCACTGTCAGTGGCATACGACACGTCAACCGGGGCCTGCCCACGGCAGGACGACATGGGTGGGGCTGCTTCTGCACACCATCGGAGCTGACAATCCTGGCGGATGCGACGGACGGCGACGAAGATAATCGGGACAGGTGCGCAGGTACTATAGCGCCCAGAAGCTGAGTGCGGGATCGGCGCGGCAGATGCGGCCTATGAGCTGAGATCGGGACGGCGATGCAAGGACAAGCTGTGTGCAAGTAGGTGCGCAGTGAGACAGAATACACCGCGGCCGGCGCTCCCCCAGAGAGGCGATCCCCGAGTGCGGAGCCACTGATGGAAGCAGGCGCGGCGCGCTGCTGGGCTGGGAAGACGGGCCCATGTGCGGGCTTGCTGAACGGTGAATGCATCGAGCTCTCTTGACCGGAGGACCGGGGGCCTGCTTGCACACAAAGCCTCGAATCCTAGGGGTGTATTCACGGTGGTGCAAAGAAGAAGGGACAGCACCCCTGCACGCAGCGTGTGCCACAGGCCGGGGCCTATTTGCGGGCGCCAACAAACACCTGCTGAACCACCGAGCCCCCCCGCTGGAACTGTAATGGTGAACGTATGCCACAGCGCAAGGTAATAGTGATCAGCCTCCGCGGGGGAGGACAGGGAAAAAAAAAAAAAAACACACTGGGGGTGTTGGCGAACCGGCAACAACAGTGCTCTTGAGCTCACAACGTGCTCACTGGTATACGCAAGCTTGGCAGGCAAAAGAGATGGATACAGGCATAGTACTGCTCTGACATACTGGGGCGCACAGACTGCAGTCACCTTGCGAACGCCCCACCAACAAGACCACAGCGCATGGAAATAGTGATTAGCCTCCTCAGATATAAACACTGGTAGTGTTAACGAACCGGCAACAACAGGGCTCTGGAGCTCACAACGTGTTCACTACTATACGTAAGCTTGGCAGGCAAAAGAGTCGGATACAGGCATAGTACTGCCTTGGCATACCAGGGCGCACAGACTGCAGTCACCTTGTGAACGCTACACCGTAATAATACCGGGACACTAACAGTCCGCATTTAGAGGCTAATATGGGGAAGCCAGATAACCGCCAACCCAAGCTCTTCTTTGACACCACCAAAAGGATCACCCGCAACACAACAGACGACCAGGACGCTGACAAGGGGAGAGCGCACAGGGAACCGCTAACTCTCCATCCACAGAGGTACAAAGCATCCTACAAGAAGTTCGACAAGGCTTCGCTACTATGGTAGACAAAATGGATAGCATGTCCACGCGTATGGACGCCATTGCACATAAACTAGAAGGGCACGAGGGTCGCATTAAAGAAACTGAGCGCCGCATCTCCGACAATGAAGACACTACGTCCCAAGTAACAACACAGATTGCCCAAATGGATAAGCTTCTTCACATCATTGCTGCAAAGAATGAAGATTTGGAGGCGAGAAGTAGGCGCAACAACATACGCATTCTTGGTATTCCCGAGTCGACCAACACAGGAAGAATGGAGGAATATGTCGAAAAATTGCTGCTCTCAACGTTTGGGGAGGAAGGCTTCTCCAGTCAATTCATAGTGGAAAGGGCGCATAGATCACTGGGCCCGCGCCCGCCGCCGGGAAGCACGCCACGCCCTATCATAGCACGTCTCTTGAATTATAGGGACCGGGACGTTGCACTCCGCACAGCGAGAAGCGCTCACCAGCTGACACATGATGGTAATACGTTCTCCATATTCCCTGACTTCACACCAACCGTTCAGGAAGAAAGACGGAAATTTATAGAAGTCAAAAAGAAGCTGCGGCGGGCCCAAATTGACTACGCACTGCTATATCCGGCACGACTTAGGGTTACCCACCAAGGTAAACAGAGATTCTTTACAAAACCACAACAGGTGGAGGAGTTCTTAAAGTACCTGAAACGATCAAACCATGACATCGAACCGTCAACATCATCCCAGCAGGCTGCATCGGCGGGAGTGGAAGAAAGCGCGGACTGAATGACTCATTCAAGTATTGAACTTACTGGGACATAAGAAACATAGCAAATGACTACTGGCTGGCTGAGCAGAAGCAGCGGGCTCCGCAGATACGGAGGACGGTAGACCAATAGACTTACTATTTCTAATCTTTGTTCTTCTTTATGAGCCATGTCCTATATGTTACGCCGGGCACCCTCTGCCCCTAGGTGTCCACACGCTCCATCCCTAGTGGACCCAACGGGTGGGGGGTACTGTGAAGGCACCTAGGGTAATCCCCCCAACGGGTGCTCCCCCCATTGATGATTAATCTATGTACGGTTGCATAGCAGTTTGGATAGGTTTATTTGTTTTTATTCGTTGGGGTAGGGGGGGGGAGGGAGTAAGCTTCTGGCAGGATAGGGCTGCTTCAGTGGGAGGGGGAGGGGTTGTAGGGCCAGGGAATTGGGATGGGTGGTCAGTTTCTGGCATGATTGGGATGCCATGGGAGGTGGGAGGGGGGCAGTTGCGGGAAACGCATTGTATTATTGCAATAGACAGACACACTATATGTAGAATCGATGGGTGCTTCAATGGACAAACCTTTCATATAACTGATACATCATGTGTTGGGCTTCTTGTTGTGAGACAATGTGATGGCTACGGATAACAACTTCACGTTGACGATCTTATCTTGGAATGTCAGGGGCCTGGGGGACCAGCGAAAAAGGAGACAGGTCCTGGCATACTTGGACAGACAGCGGGTGCAACTGGCTATGCTCCAGGAGACCCACATAGACCCAAGGGCTGTAAACACATTCGCCAGTAAATGGGCTAGCACGAGACTCTTTTCATCATACTCCTCCTATGCGAGAGGCACTGCCATACTGATTAAAAAACAGACACCCTTTGTACTGGCGGGAGCGATAGAAGACCCACAAGGGAGATACATACTGGCATGGGGTAGACTTGGCAGAGATTCTATGACGCTGGTCAATTGCTATGGCCCCAATGTTGACGCTCCAGACTTTTTCACTAGGTTATGGGGGCAAATATTGAACGTAGGCTCCACTCATGTCGTCTGGGGCGGAGATTTTAACGTGGCCCTTAACCCGGAACAGGATAGGTCCAATTCAAGTTTGCACCACTATAATAAGTCCCAAGAAGCACTGCGGGGTATAGTGGAGGAAGGTGGCCTGGTAGATAGTTGGAGGCATGTTCACCCATATTTGAAGGAGGGTACACACTTCACGACACGCACGGGCACATGGGCGCGCCTTGATTATTGTTTGGTCTCAAGAGGGCTTGGGGACGCTATACGTGCTGTAACTCACCCGGCCCGTACGCTCTCAGATCATTGCCCTGTGAGGCTGGCACTCACACCACCGGGATATAGCACGCCCAGGCCACGCTGGCGACTGCAGCCCCATGCTCTTCTTGACACGATCTTTCGGGCCGAGCTGGGGGAGGAGATCAGGGACTTCTTTATGAGAAACAAGGGATCAGTTGATAATGTCGAAATAATATGGGAGGCTTTCAAAGTCACTATTAGAGGGTACTGCATCTCAAAGAGTTTCGGAGTACTTCGAGACATACGGCGTACAATCCAAACGCTGGAACAGGATCTGAAGAGGTTAGAGGTCAGAATGAGTAACGGAGAGACAGGGCAGGTACAAGCAGAATTTCGCGAGAAATTGACAGAATACGAACAGAATGCTGCTAGAGAGGTGAAATTTCAGAGTAAATACTGGGTGGCTCGAAAGTACGGCGAAGGGGAACGGCCAGGAAAGGCATTAGCTGAAGCGACAAGGGGCCCCAGGTTCACGTCCCATATATTAGAAATTGAAAGTCCAGAAGGGACAATACATAGAGACACACTGGACATACTATCCACATTCGCCGCTTACTATGAGACCTTATACACCACACACCGCCAGGAAGCAGTAGAATTTGGTGCCTATCTGGGAGATATAACGCTGGGGTGGCTTAGTAACACGCAAAGAGAATTCCTTAGCCAGCCTTTCGAATTGGATGAAATCAGGGAAGCTATTATGCATTTAAAAAACGGCAAGGCGCCTGGATTAGACGGTATCCCTGCCGAATTTTACAAAACATATATCGATATCATGGCGCCAGTCCTTAAAGAGGTTTATGAGGAATCTATGGAGATTGGTACCCTACCCCCTCTATGAGGGAAGCGTTGGTGACATCTCTACTAAAGCCCAATAAAACTCCTAGCTCCTGCGATTCATACCGACCCCTGTCACTTATCAACTGTGACACCAAAATTCTGGCTAAGATACTAGCCAATCGTCTCAACCTCCTTATGGAAAACCTTATTCTACCTGATCAATCAGGCTTTGTCCCCGGCAGGGCAACCAATCACAATCTTCGCACACTCTTTTCGCTTGTACAGACAGTGGAGCCAGAGTTCCCACTTGCAGCTGTGTTTCTAGATGCCACGAAGGCTTTTGATTCCGTGGAGTGGGACTATTTGGTTGAGGTGCTGCACAGTATGGGGTTTCCAAAGCTATATATATCCTGGATTCAATTGCTGTATCACCAGCCCACTGTCAGAGTATTGATCAATGGCCATATATCTCGCTCACTTCCTGTTTCGAGAGGCACGCGCCAGGGATGCCCGCTGTCCCCGTTGCTATTTGCTATCGCAATGGAGCCCCTGGCCTCTAGACTGCGACAACGGCATCAAGATAAGGCGTTTCGATGTGGCCTACGCCAAATATTGATATCCTTATATGCGGACGACGTGACATTATATATCAGGGATCCCAGGCACAATCTTAACCCTATACTGCGAGAATTTATACTGTTCGGCAGACTATCAGGTATCAATATCAATTGGGGGAAGTCCCAGTTGTTTCCACTTACACCAGCGGTACCACAATTCCCACTAGATTATCCACTGGAATGGTGTGATACTGAACTTCGCTATCTCGGTATACAGGTGACGAGAGACAGAGAGGACACCATACGGCTGAACTATGGTACAGCAATTGCGCGCCTCAACAGCAACGTCACACAATGGATCTCTTTGCCTATATCACTCGCTGGTCGAGCCTCTCTAATAAAAATGGTGGTGCTTCCTCAGTTCCTGTATCTGTTTGCAAACATACCCTATCACCCAGGACCAAATTTTTTTAAAACACTACGGACGGCGCTGATCACGCTAATCTGGGGAGGAAAACAACCACGACTTCAGTGGTCCACCCTCATTAGGCCATATGAACAGGGGGGGCTGGATATACCCGACTTTGAGGCGTACTACTGGAGTGCACAGGCACAATATGCGTTCTACTGGATATATCCCCCACGTTACATGCCGCAAATAGCAGCCGAAGACTGGCTTGCAGATCCTGTTCCCCTGAACGGCATCATACACGGCCCGCGTCGCACTCGCTCCACGCCTCCCACCACGGTTACCAGCACGGTGGATGCATGGAATTGCATTAGGGACAAACTCCTGTCGCCCTTCCTGTATTCCCCGCGTCTTCCGTTAACCTATCACCCTGACCTACCGCTATTGCAGGAAAGAGGATTCCTGAACCTTTGTAAACGGCTTCATGTAAAGGTGTGGGGGGACTTATTTCTGGACGGTACTTTCCGCTCCTCGGTGCACTTGTTTCAGAGCATACGGTCCACTCCACTAGACTTGTTCCTATATGTACGGTTACGACAAGGGATGAGGGCGATCCTACCAGACTTCCCCCACGAGCCAGAAATCCTACCTCCGTTACACCAGTTACTAAACCCCGCAGGGGGCAGCCACCTGGTGTCCGGACTCTATAAAAGCATACGTGCAACACAAAAGAAACCCATCAGCCCGGCATGCATGCACTGGCAGGAGGAGCTGGGACGAGAGGTGACTGAGGAGCAATGGAACTATTGCTGTGCCCAGACATCGCAAATCTCGGCCAGTAACAGGCTGCGGGTACTACATTATAAATTCTTGCAGAGGTTATATTATACGCCTGTAAAAAAATATAGATTCAAATTAACCGACCATGACAGATGCGACAGATGCAAAAGGGAGGGTGCTGGTTTCCTACACCTGGCCTGGGAGTGCCCATCAGTGCAGGCCTACTGGGGGGAGGTGCATGAGGCACTGGAGAAGATGCTAGACACAACATTGGACAGGGATCCCATGGTGGCCCTCTTGAGTTAATCCCCAAAACGCACCGGAAGTTCCTAGGCATTTCTCTGTTGATGGCCAAACGCAGGGTAGCCTGTAGATGGGGCAGAGGACGCGCACCGAAATTCAAGGAATGGCTGACTGACCTGGTGTATTACCAGGAGCAGACCACAACCTATATAGAACTACTACCACTGGCCTCTAGGCCCACAGATATATGGGGACCACTTCAGAATTATCTCCTCCTACAAAAGGGCTCCCAGTAGACGCAAGTGAGAGGACGGCTATCAGTCAAACCGGGGTTGAAACTGTCTACTCTACATTGCAATTGCACCCATAACAAAGCACGCTTACATATACGATAAGGTAAATGTCGATGTATAGTCTACTGACTATTCGGATTGTTCCACACCAAGCACTTGTCAAAAAGATGATGCAATGAAATGTCTGTACGCTGCTGTTGATTTACGATAATGTGTTATCATGTTTTGTATAAAAATTCTAATAAAAAAATTTTAACAAAAAAATTAAAAAAAAGTTGAACTATATAAGAATACAGGACAAAATCAAGAATTTACTGGATAGGTGGCTACTACTCCCTTTAACTTTGGTAGGACGAGTATCTCTTATAAAGATGTCGATACTTCCGCTACTCGTCTTTCTTTTTATTAATATACCTATTAAAATCAATATTGGTTATTTCAAAGAATTAGAAACTATGTTCAGACAGTTTGTTTGGGGGAAAAAGACACCAAGGGTTAAGCTTGCATCATTACAATTAACTATTGAACAGGGTGGGCTGGCTCTACCGCACGCACGGACATACTACGATGCTGCTTTTTTAGACTTAATAGCTCGCTTACTGGTTCTTAATGGGTCAAAAGACGATTTTTTGTGGATAAAATGGTGCAGGAAGCCGGATCTCAGACCCCGATATTTTTAAAAACCTCCAAACGTCCGAAAAAAACAAGATATAAGACGTTGAAGGATTATTCCATCAGACTCCAATCTTTTTTTAAGGGGGCGGGCTCCTCTGGGTTACACTATCTTAATTTGCGGGAATGCAAGAATCTCGACCTTCCAATTCAATCTTGCCATTTAAGAAATTGGAAAGCTTGTGGTTTACTAGAGCTAAGACATTTCTTAATACAGAATAGGGTAATAACTTGGGAAGAGGTTCTGTCGAGGAGTAGAGACCAAAGGAAGCCAGCTTTTTTTGAGTATTTACAGATTGCTCACTTTTTAAATAGGCAGAATTTTCTTCTTTGTGTACCGACCAAACTTGTGACAGCCCTTTTTGGAGCAAAGTTAAGAGGAGTGGGGAATTGGTATCGTCTGCTGCATAACTCAGGCCAATCCCTGCTGGTAGAGAGCCAGCTCGAAAGGGTGACTCGGGAAACGCAATGTACCTTCTCAAAGCATGAATGGGAGACCATATGTTTGCGAGGGAGTAAGGCTTTGAGGGCAGCCAACTTTAAAAGAATGGCCTTCTTATCCCGGTGGCTGGCATACTATACTCTGAAAGCACCCAACAAAAAACATCCGGAAGTTGAAAATAGATGCTTTCGCTGCCAGGCAGAAGATGAAGGGGGCTGGTTACATATCTTTTTTACATGTCCTAGAATAGGGCCTTTCTGGGGGGAGATCTTTTCAGCCTTAAACAGGGCAATTAAGAAGCAGATAGCGCCCGAGGCTGAGGTGGCCCTGTTCGGAATTAGAAAAGATAGGACAAACTTGAGGAAACCCGAGGAGACTTTTCTCGCTATTGCCTCATTAGTAGCTCGCTCTCTAATTCTCCAGAATTGGAGGTCAAGGGAAGCTCCCATCTACAACAAATGGCTCAATAAAATGAAACGGACGAGGGCCTTTGAAGAAGCCTATGTGATGCGAGTGGGCGCTTCCAGGAAGTTTAATGAAAACTGGAAGTTTTTGAGCAATCTAGAAAATTTGATAGATGAGTAGTACTATCCTGAAACGGAATCTAGGCTTTCTTTTATATCGAAGTTTGGTGATACATGGAGTATTTAAATAAAAGCTTGGAGGATGCACCTGGTTAGTTCTAGCACTTTAGTACATGCATTTTAGCACTGGGACACTTTATTACTACTTTACTAAATTTTTGCACCTTTTTTTGAATAGCTCCTTAAAACATATCTTGGCAGCTATATATGATAGTTTTTACTAAAAGCAGCTTTTCTTCTTGGCATCATTTTAGTAGATGCAGCTTGGAAAGTTAATTAAATTGATTTTATCCTAATGTTATCTATTATTGATTCCTGTTAATGTAGTCTATATGTGATTGTTATGCTCTCGATGCTCTGCTCAATAAAAAAAAAAAAATTTAAAAAAAAGTTGAAACAATGTCTTTAGATTACTTTAAACCCATGTAGTTTCTGTTTCTAGTTGATGAAAATGGGTCATATAAATCGATACAACCGTTCCTCCTCCTTGCTGAATTTCACACAATGCTTCTCCAGTAAAGTGCTTCAAATCAGTATGTTCAAACATCTCCTTATAAGGATAGAAAGACATTGGACAATTGTAAACAATCATCTGAGCTGGTTATTAAATTGATTTTATTAATAAATTATTGATAGAAAAAACAATGGCGTGGGAAGGTGGGTTTATGCAATTTTTAGGCTGCAACATTTACTGCATAATTAAGGATTATCATCATTAGCCACATAAATTACAAATTTCACAAATATGTTGCTTTCTCGAATGAAAATTATATTGCCATAGAATATGCAGCACAATTCAAACTTTTCCACATAATTTAGATAACTTTGCTGCATAATTTAGGTAAAATTGCTGCTTAATCCTAGTGTCTTTGACAATGGTAAAGCTCTTCAGAGTTGGTTGGAGCTGTCATTATGATGATGAAACGTATTTCAAAGAAAAGCCTGACATTTTTTCCAAATGTATGACTGTATTTATTGACATATAAATAACACAAATTTAACTCAGAAGCGAGGGAGCACTATACTTTACATGGTGGGGGACAATTTGCAAGATTGTGTACATCAAGTGGGGGAATTACACAAATACATTTAATTTCAATTTATTAGGCACAGGGAGCTTAAGGGCCTGATTATGATGGCGGTGGGACGAGCATCCAACCTCCATCGTTTTCGGCAGGACCAGGCAGGTGGTCCTAAAATGTCTTTATCAACAGCGGCTTGTGCTGCGGCCCAGAAAAAGGGCTGCAGCACAAGCCTTTGTTGACAAAAAGGCACATTGTGCACATCCATGCACGGTGTGACAGGCACCATGTTGTGCCTGGCACATTGTATTGTATTGTAATTGCATTTATATAGCGCATATTACCCCTGACGAGGCGTTGAAGCACTTTTTCGGCGAGTAGCACGCTACTCCGGAACCCATAAAGGATTAGTGTTGAATTAGTATAGTGAAATATGAAAGTAATTTGAGGGGTGGATATGTTAGTCAGTTATTTGGATTCAGAAGGATAGCCGAGGGATTGAAGAGGGGAAAAAGGTTTGCATTCATACAGCGCTTGTTACCCCTGATGGGGTGTTGAAGCGCTTTTTTGGCGAGTAGCACGCTACTCCGGAACCCATAAAGGATTAGTGTTGAATTAGTATAGTGAAATATGAAACTAATTTGAATGGTGGATATTAGTCAGTTTTTTGGATTGAGAAGGACAGCGGAGGGACAGAAGAGGGAAAAAAGGTTTGCATTTATATAGTGCCTGCTACCCCTGATGGGGGGGGGGGGGGTTTCCAGCAAGATGCACGCTACTCCGGAACCCAAAAAAGATTAGTGGTGAATTAGTATAGTGAAATATGAAAGTAATTTGAGTGGTGGATATGTTAGTCAGTTATTTGGATTGAGAAGGGTAGGGGAGGGATAGAAGAGGGAAAAAGGTTCGCATTTATATAGCGCTTGCTACCCCTGATGAGGTGTTGAAGCACTTTTTCGGTGAGTAGAACGCTACTCTGGAACCTATAAACAATTAGTATAGTGAAATATGAGTGGACATGTTAGTCTGTTATTTGGATTGAAAAGGATAGTGGAGGGATAGAAGAGGGAAGGATTTACACTTATTTTTATATATCTTTTTGTTTTGTTTGTTTTGGAGGTCATAGCAGTAGGAGGAGGCTTGGGATGAGTAAAAGGGATGTGGAGGGGAAGAGTCAGAGGGAAGCGTTTACAAAGGCTTGTATTGGGGGATCGGTATAGTAAAAGAGGTATGAGATGATGCAAGGAGGGGTAGAGTAGGGAAGAGTCTAGAAAGGGTTATTTTGGGGATCATAGTAGTGATATGTGTGAGAAGCTGGGTTTCTATTGCAGTAACCCCCCTCACTTTTTGCCAGACAACTGATGCACTTTGACTCGATGTGCCCCGGGTCCCCGCCAACCAGGCTCCCAGGGCCCGTGTTCTCTCCCCAAAACTGTACCCAATTGGCATCTCTGGCCACAGGTCAGCCCCCGGTAAACTGTACCGCAGGCACCCAGGGCACCGCGACCAGGGAAGACCCCCAAGGGCCGCAGCACCCATTGCGCCACCACTAGAGGCCCTGCACCACCACACCCACACACCGCCCCTGCAGTCTGCGCGTCCCAGTGCAGAACAAAGTGAAGAGCCGACAAGGCACACATCCCTGTGTGCCATGCCCACAACCCACTGCCCCGGCATAGATCAGTCACCCCTCCAGCTGGGCGCCCCATACCAATGGCGAGGGTACAGGTGCACGAGCCCTGCACCCCCATAGCGTCCAAGTCCATTCCCAGACACTGCAAGTGCAGTGCCGCCACCAAGAGTACATGGTGCTGGGAGCCCGTCACCACAAACTCCACAGCACCACAACGGTTGCCCTGAAAACTGAGAAGCCTGGCACCAAACTCCCAGCACACCAAACCCACACCAATGCCAGTGTGGGATCCAATGAAAAATGCACACAGAGGGCACCCCAGAGATGCCCCCCGAAAAACGACCCACCACCAGGGTCTAGTCCGAGTGGCCGGCCCCAGCCGCCACCACCAGACAAGCCCCCGGATCCCCGGGTCGAGAGCCTGCCGCTCCCGGGGGCCCGAAACAATGCACATCCTGGGACGAGGCGTCAAGCCCCCTCCCCCAGGATGGCCAGGGTCCATGATGGGGAAGCCCCAAAGGCCCGCCGCCCCCGTGAGCCCCCCCAGGCCACTCGCCGCCCCCAGCAACTGGCCCCCACCGGCTCCGACCCCCACCCCGGGTGGAAAAACCAGCTGGAAAAACAAGCGAGGAAGAGAGGCGCGGCCACCCCCGCCAACCCCACCCCCAGGTGGGGGAGGCGAGGCGAAGCACAACTCTCAGTCCCCGCCATCTTGCAGACGGGGGGACCCAGCCAACCAGGGAAAGGCTCAATCCCCCCTCCCACTAGAGGGTGGCACAACAGGGGGTGCACCCACCCCAGGGAAGGGACGCACTGGCCCCAACCCTTCACCCACCTGCAACGCCCCCAAATCCAGCATCCAGGGGCACCCTGAACCTTGTTTCCCCAGACCAGTAGAAACTACAAGGAAAGAAGAAGAAGGACCGAACAGCCGTGCCGAAGCTAACAAGCGGAAGACGCCCACCGACCTGGCCGCAACCCCACCGGTCTTCCTCCACCTCGAACCTGCCCCCGCGAAATCCTAGTGTGTCCCGCAGCCAGCAACCCTGAAAACCCCGGAGGACCTGCCCGCCTTCAACCACAAAGACTGTGGCTCCCGTGAACACCGGACCCCTCATCTCCAACCTCTTGTTCCGGCCGGACACCGCGAATCCGCACCACTCTGCACCCGCCGCCCAGGGCCCGAATGGTGCACGGATGTGCATGGAGGTACCACAGGTATCCCCAGGGCCTCTGTACAGGGGCCCACGGGGGACGGTGGCCCTGCTTGGGGCCCTCAAAGTCCTAGTCCTTTTCCGACAGCCTGTACATGGCGGTCGGACCACCATAAACAGGCTGTCGGAAAGGGATATCCTAATCCCTACGGCAGTGCCTGCGCAGGCACCACCCTCTTTGTAGGGATAGGAGTCCGACAACCACCCAGACAGGATCCTTGATCCTGTCAGAAGCTGCAGTCTTTCCCCCGACAGCCAAGCTCCGACCGCTGTCTGTGACGGTCCCACCACTATCATAATCAGGCCCTAAGTGATTTGTCCAGAATCTCAAAATGTTGATTTAAACATGCTGAGGCCAGCTTCAAACCTGGGTTCCCTGGTTCCAAAGTAAGCAGCTCTAGCCACTATGCCACCTCTCACCCAGCTTTCTATGGAGCGATTTTTATACCACTGCACTTTGTGCAATAGAAGCACATAAACATAAAATGTATATATAATTACAAATATCTACAAATATTACAAATAACCTATCAACCTAAAGACTATAGTGTTTGGGGAAACAGGTACAATGATGAGATGGATAATCGGAGATCAATTCTCAAAACCTGCATACTCTTTTAATATGGTAATACAGAATTATGTATCAAAACAATTAAGGAATACACATTTTGGTTAGTGGTTATTTTTGAAACTGAAGATAGGTCTCATACCTATGTGTTATACATGGAGAAACCTCCATTATGTTAGTGATACTAATAAGGCTTGGGAACGAAATGATTAACAACCATTTAAAATATTTGTTTTCAATATAAGACACTTTCTAAAATGCAAACTCATAAAAGTCAATATGACTTTTTATGACTACAAAAGTTTTAAGGCGATTTTAATTTAAAGTGAGTACTCGCTCAACCATTTCACAGTCCAGCGAATAAATCTATTATAAAGACGGCTTTCTCTTCACTGTAAAATAGCATAATTAATTTAGCATTTGTAACTTGGGCAATTTTCCCCTCCATTTATGACGGAGTTAATACATGCCTACTTGAGAAAGCTTATTAGGAGTATATTGTACGGTAGGTCAGAAAGGCTATTAGAAAATCGCACTTTGTAGTCCTATTCTGTATGTGAACAGGTCCCGGAGACACAGTGACATTTATTTTGGCAGGCCTTTTCTGAAACAGACATGATTATAGTTCACACAGTTAAGGTGGAACCAATGGAGGGAGCTACTGTAAATTCTTTTTTAAATGCCAAATGCCTTAGGCTATTTCAGGACAAAGCAGACATGTTGAGAACAGTTTCCAACTGAATAATTGTGGGAGTACGCATTTGTAACTCTTTTTTGTTTTGCACTAGCTTCAAATGTTTGTGCAGAATACAGTCTTAACTGAAAAAGAGAGATGGCAGAAATATGTTAAATTGGGCAAAAGCAGTGTTCCTTATGCTAGCACTAAACGTACTAATAGAAAGAAAGCTGTCTAGATAAAGGAGCTAAATCAGATAGATGGATCAACAGATAATGGTGCAGACCTACCTCTGACCGTGGTTTCTCAGTGAGAATGTTTTCAGACCACCCTCAGTAGCACTGATATAAATGGGATAAATAGCCGTAACTGCACATTAAAATGATACTGCATGTTACTGAGAAGCCTCCATGAACTTAAGTGACTGAACCTAGACCCGAGCCGAGGATCTGCCTTCACCCAATTCTAAGCCTGTTACTGCAACCCTAATACCAGGAGTCTGGGGGGCTGCTGGCAGTTTCTGAAATTCCACCACCCACCTCCCAAAATCCTCGCTTATGCCTCTGTCTACAAATTGATAGCCCATGGGTAGATGCTGCTATTTGAGAAGGAAGGCTAAAGTCTTCCTCTGTAAGAGTGATAATTGAGTTCAAGTAAGTTCGAGGCTGTCGGTATAGTGCCTGCAGAACTTCATAGATCTCAGAGATGAATTTCAACATCCTTTCTACACACTACCGGGTGCATGTGTGCCTTGTAGTACATGGTTAGAAGCAAGTATTCTTCTCGAAATCACTACTCTCATGTTGATTCATTTCCCCGTGATGTTATCTTTTTTCTTTTGCTTCAATGTGTCATACATTCTGTTGTTTGTAAAGTAACACTTACCCAAACCTGCCAAGTGACCTTATTGTAGGTGACTTAATTTAATTTTCAAGTATAAATACTCAATGAGCCTCAAACACACCCATTCATGAACAACCAGTCCAAGGACGTACCCATTGCCTGTCTCAAACACTGAATTGTCCCAAGGTGAAGGAGAGCCTGAGTCCGGCCCTACACTAGCCAGTGCCAAATTTGTTAAGGATGCTGAACAATCACCTGTTCGCACAGAGATCACAGTTACAAGTGGGGTGGAGTTTCCCGTATCCAGGTAATTACAGGTGCAATAAAGTGTGTACTACCTTTACATTGAAGCCAGTGCATTGGGAGTCTTTAAATTGCAGGTACATTTTGCTACATTTACATCACGAGCCACAACATTGGATGGGACATTACTTTGCAGGTAAGTACAAAAATATTATGTATATATATATATATATATATATATATATATATATATATAGTAATCACCTCGTGCTACTCGAGCACAAGAAAAAGTCGCACTCAGGATATACGATTAGTGGAAAAAAGTATTTATTGACTATATATATATGAAGTAACATTTAAAAAACCTTAAAAATTCTTTAAAAAAACCAAAGTAACAGGGGCGTCATAATTAGGTTCACATTTTACACACAAAACCATAGAAATTCAGCAGTTATCTTAAGAAACTATAACACGTGCCCTAAGGTAAATATAACATGCGCACCCGCCATGCACATTTTTCTCATTAATAATTTTACAGCAAATGTTGCACTGATAGTATCAATAATGTCATAGAAGATGTCATGAGTGATGTAATATGTGGAGAATTAGCAGTGCATGGCGAGGGCGCAAGTTACTGTTACCTTAGGTCATGAAATTAAGGTTAAAAAATATTTCTATATCTGGACGGATGAGTTCCAGGAACTCTTGCAAGAGTTTTTTTCCCTTGGGACATCTCACTCCCATGGAAATCAGACTCCTGCAGGAGCAAGTGCTCTGATTAGCTGCCAGCAACATGAGAAAAATGTTACTGGCAGCCATTACAGGTCTCAAGGATTTAGTCCCCCGCCCTGAAGTTATAAAAAGAAATATATAGAAGGGGTGCAAGGTAGGGATACCCTGCCCCCTAGAGGGAACTCCCTGGTGTCAAAGTTGAAAAAAAACCTTGCAATTTCTGCTGCAATCTCTCAGGTCTCGTGTGGGATAGAAAAAAAGTGGCGTTGGCATTCTTTAATTAAAGGGGGGGGCACGTCTCACCTCCCCAGGATGTTTTCAGCCCAGGGACACCATCTTCCGTGGCCGAATTAATTTGATACGGGGAGGGGGGCCATGCAGCTCCTCTCCCCGAGCCATTTTCAGTGCCGGGGACCCCATCCCCTGGGCCGGAAGTATTCGTTAAGGGGAGGGGGGCACGCGCCCCCTTCCCAAGCCGTATTCGGCCCAGGGACCGCTTCCCCAGGGCCCAAGTTAAATAATTAGGGATGGTGCACTAGGCCACTGGGGAGCCCATCCCCCTGGCTACAAAGCATTTAATAAGGGAAAGGGGCCACAAGTCCCCCCCACCCTGAGTCTCTCAAGACCCTAGGAAACCCATCCTCCGGGGATGGCTCACTTTCTCTGTCCCGGGCAGTTTCCCCCAGCCCTCCGGTACACAGCATTTTTCTGTCTCCACTGGCACGAGCAGGGAAACTTGTGTTAGCTCCCACCTGGTGGGAGCATTTTTTAACTCCTGCAAAAGAGGAGCAAACACAAGTTTGCTACTAGTGGGCAGGAGGTTTAAAAATTAAGATCTGTTTCCCTGCCCACTTTAATGTGGGCAGGAACACAGATCAAGCTACCGCTTCCACCTGAAGGGAGCAGCATACATAGCTGCTCCATGCGGGTGGGAGCAATGCAGGCCCTAAGGGATGGGGTCCCCAGGAACAATTAAGGCTTGGGGAGGGGGGCCCCATACCCCCCTCCTGTTTAAAATACATAAGCTCCTGGGGGATGGCTTGTGGAGGGGGGATCACAGGAACCCCTTCCCCTTTAAAAAAAAATATGGCCCTGGGAGAAGGAGTCCCCAGGGCCGAATGAGGTTTGGGGAGGGAGGCCACATGGCCCCCACTCCTTTAAAATACATAGGGTAAGACTGAAATTGTACTCTTCGGCAACAACACCAATTTCTGGTCTCCGGATTGGTGGCCACCGGACATAGGTCCAGTCCCGTCCCCAGTGGAAAAGGTTAGAAATCTGGGTGTCAATTTTGACAAAAAACTCTCCTTTGGAAACCAGATTAATCAAATAGCATCCTCGGTCTTCTTCCTTTTGAAGAGCTTGAGAAACATTCTACCTTACACCCTTACTAATCTTCCAAAATCGGTTATGTCAGCATTAATTCTTTCCAAACTCGCCTATTGCAATGGATTATACCTCGGATTGCAACAAAAAATGTTAGCCAAACTTCGAACCCTACAAAATGCTGCAGATCGTCTCATTTTCAGCCTTTCCAAATTTTATTCAGCATCCACAGCATTGAACCAGCAGCATGTCTGCCTATGAAAAAAAGGATTGTATTTAAGGCCTTATGCATCGCCTTTAAGGCACTACACAATATTGGACCGGTGTCCCTCAGTCAGTGTTTTCGCTGGTACACACCTCTTATACCCCTACGCTCCTCTCTCATGAAAACAGACTGGTCTGCAGGGGCGGTAAAAGCTTTGTGACCTGTACTGTTAAACTGTGGAATTCCCTTCCCTTTGAATTGAAAAATTGCCAGAACCTTCTACATTTCAGGAAAGCAATAAAAACGTGCTCTTCTAGCAATTAAGGGGGTCATAGTGAAACCTATCCCCCCAGTCAGATCACCATTACTCAAGGCATTCCCAAGACACCTTAGGGTACACGAACGCTATACAAAACTCAATAACATAACATAACATAACATAGGGTCCTGGGGGATTGTGTCCACAAGGCCTTATGAGGCTCGGGGAAAGCGCCAAACAGCCCCTTTCCCTTTTTATTGGTTTGGCTCCAGGGGATGGGATTCCTAGGGCCTAATAAGGCTCAGGGAGGAGCGCTGCACAGCCTTCCTCCCATTTCCTATTATATTTGGCCTCAGAGGATGGAGTCCCCTGGGCCAAATAAGGTTTGGGAAGGGGGGCTGCATGCCCTCCACCCCTGTTTAATTGTATTTGGCCCCGGGGGATGCAGTCCCCAGGGCCAATTAAGGGTCGGGAGGTGGCTGAACACCCTCCTCCCTTTAATATAAGTGTTGGTCCTTGGGAATGGGGTTACGGTGCCCGAAGGCCAACCCTGTGCTGTGCATGGCAAAGGCTGTGTATGGTGTGGGTTTGGTAGCCTGCTGGGGTTTTGGCCACAGGGCCTGGTGGCATGCCAAGCCCTGTGATCAACCCAGCGCTAAGCATGGCGAAATGCTTTGCGGAGCGTGGTTAGCTGCTTGCGGGGAATTGGAAGCAAGGCCTGCCTAGGACGCAGGCCCTGTGGCTAACCCTACGCCACGCATGAGCAAAGGCCGTGGACGAGGTGGCATTGGCTGCCTCCAGGCAGTAGCCTGCGGTCAACCCACGACGCAGTGATGTCATCAATGACGTCATTTGAGATGTCATCAGTGATGTCATAAATTATGTCATAGAACATGTCATGAATGATGTAATATGTGAGGTTTTAAGCAGTGCATGGCTGAGGTGCAATTATAGTAGCTATGCTAACTATAACTGGTGAATTTCTTTTTTTTTTGTTCAAAACATTAATGTTGTCCCTGGCATATTCACCTATAACATCATCTTAACCTTTGTTTTTTTAAGTGAATTTCTATTTTTTAAATCAAAACACATATTTTTATCACACCTAACTATAACGTTACTTTAACCTTTGTTTTTTTCAGTGAATATATATGTACATACACACAAACACATACACGGAACCACATCAAGGACAAGTACTACAATAAATGTATAAAAATATGGGCTATATTTCATTTTATTTACATTAAAAAATAAATGATACTATTTAAAAAAGGTTTAAAATAATAGTAAACTAGGGCTAGATTACAAAATAAATAAAAAAATATAAGGACTAGAAAAAGGAATACACACACACACACACATTGAGGTTTAAAGCATTAGGAGCACAACACACACACACATACAATACACAATGCACACCATAATTTACACCCCTTCATTTTTGCTCTTTGTAGATAGCCTTTGTGTAAGGGTGGGCGGTGAACTCCGCTCCGCCGATAGAGTCCACTGAATTTTTGTCACTTTGCATGCCGCTTGGAATGCAGAGTTTACCGGCAGTCAGCAGTGCACGTGCTCAGTCAAGTCTAAAATGTGCCACGCTGCTCCATAGATTGATTTTTTTATCGGTAGAATGAGGAAGGGCAGCCACTTACTCAAAGAAAGCCTGGTGTTTCTGGGGTCTTGATTCCTACCCCATCACGCTGGTCACGCTCTCCAGTCCATTCCCCTAATGGACTGGGTGAAAGCTGCAAGTGTTTCAAGCCTCTTTCTGGAAGTATGCTCAGCTTCCTGTTCTAGTTTGGAGGTGAGGTGCTGTCAGTCACTAATGGTGGTCATGAGTCATGACACTGCATATTCTGTTGTGAGCTCCCGCGGGGTGGAGCTCCATCCCCTTCTCACTCTCGCTCCCACCGCCCACCACACTCTGGTACTCCGCAGCCTCGTCCACTGCACTGGCCTGACCAGTGACCACACACCATCCTCCGGCCGCCCAAATCAAGATAAGGGTACCAAATAAAAAATAAAAAATTAAGAAGCATAACCACAGCGAGCCCATGATGCTCTGGGGAGACCCAGAGTCTTGTACATCACGGGTGGATGAAAGCAATGGAAATTCATCTTCCTAACCCCGTAAAGCAATGTTGCAAAACCCAGGATTGCAAACCACTGTGCACGTGATCTTCTTTCAAGGATAAACGGTGTCATTGTTTCCATAAGACTGATCTCAATTAGCACCGAAACATATTTTTTTAAGACACAGATGACCATCACTTTAAGGTTTAATAATTCCAATGTATTTGTTGCAACTGTCTAATTAAATCTACATTCCGTCAGTAAAATAAAAGTACAAAATCTAGGGACAAAAAGAGGTAAGGGGCTAGGGCAGGAGGCGCGAAAGAGTAGCATCAAAGCCAATATACAGGGCATGCACAAATCAAATGCTGGCTGTCTGCCCTGATGACATGATGTTAAACTGGAGATTTTAACGCAACTTGCAGTCATGTACAACCACAGGTGCTTATAGATGAAGGGAAGTTTCCCTGAAATGCCACTGAGTGCTTGACAAATTCAATTTCTCAGAACTCCGCGGAATTCCACAGAGTTTTTGGATGACTCAGCAGAATTCCGCATAGTACAACTCCGCAAACTCCGTCCACCCCTGCCTTGGTGTTTTTTTTACATGCCATTAGCTTAGGGGGGTGCTGAGAATGGTGCGGGCATATGTTATGGTGTGCATTATACTTTGCACACCATAACTGGCCAATTTCAAAGCATTTTTGACTTTGTGTTTGCTGCAACATAACTAACCTTTAACTGTGTGTTTTCAGTTAATTTCATGGGTCTTTTATGATGTACTCCATTCATCTACTGTGCACCCATTCTGTGCAGTGCAAGGCTTTTGGCCATACCATACGCCCAACCTCCTTCTGTCATGCACAGTAGGGGTTGCTGTAGGGTACGTCAGGCCTTGCACTAATCTTGCTAACTCTCAGCCAAATGTCATGCATATTCATTGAACAGAACAAAAGATATTAGTGAATTAAACTTTTAATGTCCCTGATTTATTACTCCTCCCCTGCCTTTTGTCAGATCTGCTCAAAACTTGATATAACCAACAGAAAGTTAAGCCTGCTAAATGCTAAATATTTTTGGATTCAACAAAAAGTGACAAATGTATTCGCAATGAACATTATATTTGCTCACACCTTTAAATATGGCCCTCCCACCCCGACTGAAGGACCTGCATGAAATTGGGAAAACAGAAAACAATGATTAAGTTAAACAAGCCCTTATCAAATTTCGAGAAGATCCACAGTTAAACCTGATGTCCTTGGCGTGGTATTCCTCCACACTTTTTGCGTTCTCTCCCTGATTTTTGCTGAACTTGTTTTAGTTGGCCTTAGGACTCTGTGCACTTTACTCCTGCTAACCAGTGCTAAAGTGGTTGTGCTCTCTTCTTTATAGATGGTAAAATTGGAATTCACCTAATTGTCACATTTTCTTTTACTTGTAAGTCTGTAGTAAATGGTACTATATGTACCTAGGGCCTGTAAATTAAATGCTACTAGTGGGCTGCAACACTCATTATGCCACTGACTAAACTAGCTTTTTAAAACATGTCTCAGGCTTGCCACTACAGCATGGAGCGCAGTTTTAACAGCCATTTCGACATGTCAAAATAAACCTTTTGCAAGGTCTAAATCTTCCTTCTTAATACTTTTAAGCCATCCCTAATGTAGGCCCTAAAGCAGAGTTCTTCAAACTTTTTTGTTCCAAGCCCCCTTAGTAAAATGCTTTGAAGGTGGGGCCCCCCATAAAGCTGAGCGCAAGGGGTGGGGCTTATGAGGTCATTTGAGATGAAACTTTATTGTAGCTCATAATCCACACTAAGGGGCTGATTACGAGTTTGTCGGTCTGACTGCTGTACCGCCGGTCTCTAGAAGACCACTGCCCCGGTGATCTTCCGCCCGCCGCCGTATTATGAGCTGACCACGTGGGCAGCGTGGGTCACACATGGGCTGGTGTGGTCTGCAATGTTGCCAATGTGTATTCCATCGCTGTCAGGCCGTGGCTTCCCGCCAAGCCTTTTAGACAACACAGTTGTATTGGGAGTCTCCTTGCAGCGGTTCCCCAACGGTGGTTGAACGCTGCGGTATGCTCTCAGCAAAGCACCACAACAGTGCCTATTAGATGGATTCAAAAACTATACAGCTGATGTCCTTTGGCAAAGTGGACACGCCTGCAAATCACACTATAAAACACACCCCATCCCTGACCACGATCCTTTGCTTCTCAACTGCAGCCCACAAGACAGCCACAACTGTTTTGTGTTTTATGAGATAAAGCAGCCCTTTTTTTTCATCATCCTATTTGCACTCTCCACAGCCTTTTTTGTTTAAGCTTTTTTCACTAATATCCCTTGGTGGTTTTTTTTATTGTCACTTACTTCATTTAGTAGTAATGCCTCACACCACAAAAATCCACGTTGTACAGAGACAGAGCTGTCAGTCATGGTGGATGAAATCATAAGAGTAGAGCCACATTGTTTGAAGCCCAAGTCCAACATACTCATCTCAGAAGGAAAATGGAAATGTCAAAACAGGATAGTCAACAAAGTGAATGCTGTTGGTACCACTCTGCGCACACAACTGGAAATTTGGAAGAGGTGGAAAAACTTCAGGACGAAGTTGCTTTCCCTGGCCTCCAAGCACCACCTGTAGGCCCAGAGGACTGGCAGTGGTCCTGCCAGTGCCCCATTACAGCTCTGTTCCTGGGAGGAGAAGGTCTTGGCCATCCTGCATACTGAGAGCATGACAGGAATAGCTGGTGGAGTGGAGTCTGGTAAATTACACTTCAGTAACCTTCAAAATACTTAAATGGCTTGTTGGTTCTCAACTCTGCTTTTACTATTGTGTTGTCTACCTACTTTCCTAACATTCAATCCTCCAAGTATCAGAGATGTTGGTTTACCAGTGTAAATGTTTATTGTTGCATATAAGATCGCATGTATCAATCTCCATTACATGCCACATGTTGGAATGCTGTCTGCAACTGTATAAATATAGAAATATCAACCCAGGACCCATGATATGTGTTAATCTGCAAATATATGGTCCATCCCAAATGCATGTTGCCTACAGGTATGTTATGCCAACCATTTGTCAAGTGTTGGGAAGTCAAGATTGAAATGACTACAAGTCTACCCTAATTAAGGCAAAGAAGAACTGGGATAACATTTTGTGGCAAGACATTTTGGACGCCAGTAAAAATAATAACATTAGATTATTTTGGCGCCTTGTTGACCAAACTAAGCTGGAAAAGTCCAAATCACATCACTATAATATTCCCCCGGATAAATGGGTGGCACATTTTTCCACTCTTTATGCTCCAGGTGGTTACCAAGATCTTAAATGCACTAGCACTTTCAAAGCACCAACAGTTTTAGACTCTATCGCTCCTGTTGTTTTTAGCTTGGAAGAAACAACTAGAGCGCTTGATTCGCTGAAATCCGCAAAAGCCCCCGGCCCGGACAAAATTCCAGGTGACCTGTACAAATTGGAACCTTCGATCTGGGCTGTATATCTAAATATGTTGTCAAACGCTATAGCAGCTGGTGGTAAGGTACCAGAATCCTGGCTCGGGCAGAAATTATACATAAAAAGGTGATGCAGGGGAGCCCTCGAATTATAGGCCTATTAGCCTTATTGACAATGCCCCCAAAAAAATCTAAAAACAAATCTTAGTGAGACTTCTTGATTGGGTAAATGCTAATTACATTTTATCTCCCCTCCAGGCAGGTTTTAGAGCCAAAATTAGTACAACAGATCAGATTTTTAGATTTGTGGTTTTATATTGGAAATAAGTTTTACTTCAGAAGCAAAAACCTTATGTGGCTTTTATTGACCTTAGAGCAGCATTCGATCTCATACTGCGTCCTACCCTCTGGCAAGCCTTGAAAAATAAGGGGGTCCCACTAAATTTAGTACATTTAATAAATAAATTGCATGTAAATAACTTCGCTCAAGTTCGCTGTGGCCCCAATGGCGAGTTAACGGACCGTATTCCCATTGAGAGAGGAGTTCGCCAGGGCTGCGTTCTGGCGCATACCCTGTTTTCCCTGTATATCAATGACGTTGTGAAAGCCTTAGAACTTTGCAGAAATGACTCTCTGGCTCTGAATAATAAGAAGATACCAATTTTACTTTTTGCAGATGACTCACTCCTTATATCTAAATCACCCATGGGTCTCCAAATTTTAATTGAGACTTTTTGAAGTTTTTGCAAATCAAGAGGCTTAGAATTAAACATAAATAAAACCAAGTTTATGGTGTTTGAAAAGACTAAGAAGGGAAGTCGTAGTGTCCACGTAGGTAGCGGTGCTCTTGTTAGAGTACACAATTTTGATTACTTAGGTGTTAGACTCGTGGATAATTTAAGTTGGACTAGTTAACTGGAAAAATCTACATTAACGACTGAACACAGATCTAATGCTATTTTAAGTTTTTTTTATCAAACTACGTCGCGTATAATTTCCCCTGCTGTGGAAACTTACTGTGCAACCGCACAGGGAGCCGCTCTTTATGGAGCGGAGGTCTGGGGTTGGGGCAATTTACAATAATTGGCAGTTGCTGAGAATAACTTTATTAGGAAACTGTTAGGGTTACCTTCCAGCTCACCGCTAACCTCCATGTATTTTGATGTTGGGATAAAAAGAGTTGCTGACCTGGCTGTTTTAAAAACTCTAGCATATTGGATCCAACTCTGGATTACACCAGAACTTGGAGTTTTTAAAGATTCACTGATAGAGTTATTGAATCTTCCAGGATCCAGGTTTATCCCTTGGGTAAAATCTGTCTCAGGCTGTTTTTTTAAACTTGAAATGTGGAATTTGTGGGATGACCCTAACACTATTACAAAAAATTATAGCAATCTGATAAAAACTCGATTTTGGGCTTATATAAATGATCGTTATGTTGTGAACAGCTCTAGTGGATCTGCAATCAGTACATTTCTAGCCTGCAAGCAATATCCAATGTTTGAAGAATTCTTAGATTTTATATTTCCATCTTCAACTAGGAATTTGTATATAAAATTCCGCTATGGAATTTTACCACTGAGGTCCTTCACAAGTAAATGGTGTACCAACCAAGATCTCAAAATTTTCCCTGCACGTGGCTCGAGCAACGAAGATGAGAAACATATATTGTTCTTTATGCATTGCTGCACAGCCTTTAACGTATATCTGCGGACATTATCTGTAAAATGTATAGGAAGCTTATTACAGATACGTTATCAATGAAGCTTAAGGCAAGGAAGAACCGCAAGACCATAGTCATTTATTTTTCTTGCTTGTATTCCAAAGCAACATATATCTTAAAATATTTTGCACTTTAGTATTTCTTGTATTTTGCACATGTGTTTTGTGAGCTTTTATTATATTTTTTTACTGCCTGGAAGAATGTTATCCATTATAAAGAAATGATCTAGTGAGTTTTTTTTAGAGGTATCGTTTGTTGTAATTTTAATAAGGACATTAGGATGATGCTATATTTTGATGCACATAGATTTTTTAAATGAGTCATACGTATTAGCTTATGTATTAGATGTTTGTTTTTATGTTTTCCTGTGCATAATTTGATGGTTACTTCAACAGAATAAAGTTTACTACTACTAGACTACAAATACCATGAGGCCGTTACTGTAACTATAAACAAGATGCAATAGTGTTCTTGCCCATTCTCACTTGTCTGCCATGCTACAACTGAGGTTCATTTATCATGCAGGTTACCATTTATCAAGTGTTGGGGTAGTTCAGATTGAAATGACTACAACTACCATGAGGCCCTGTTACCTTAACTCTAAACAAGATGTAATAGTGATCTTGCCCATTCTCACTTGTCTGCTCTGTTATAACTGAAGTTCACCACTCATGGACTGTGCAATGTACATACAGTGCTCTAATCAGAGGCATGTCTGACTACTTTGCTTGAGGTTGTCCTGGTCTCCTCAACTGAAACTATTGATGGCATGAGTGACACCATACCAAGTGTGTACCTGAAATATATGTAAGGAATGAAGGTAACTCGTCTGATAAGAAGTGTCAGGTGACCCATTGACTCTGCTCACATGATGACTAAAAGCAAGATTTCAACCCCACGTTGTGTGTTTGCCAGCATTCTACACAACTAAGCCTTGAACTAGTCAAATACACGTTATTTCTACTCTGTGTCAACTGAAATGTTTTGGAGATGTCATGTTCATTTCTTAATCCAAAATCCTACATATCAGCACTTCTACTGAGCTGCTCAATTCTACTACATGTATTGAATGTCTCCAAATGTCTTCTTAGCAGTAGCGGTCAGTGGTGGGAGTGCCGCCGGGGCGCTGACGTGGGGCGGGGGAGGGTCAGGGTGGGGGTAGTAAACTATGGATTACGGCCGATTACAGGTAAGTACACATATAAATAAATAAAACGAATTTCGTTTCTCGCGTTGCATCGCCAAATGCGATGCAGCGCGCAATGCGATGCAGCGCGCGCAACGAAATTCTTTTTATTTATTTATATGTGTACTTACCTGTAATCGGCCGTAATCCGTAGTTTACTACCCCCCACCCTGCCCCTCCCCCGCCCCACGTCAGCACCCGGCGGCACTCCCACCACCGACCGCTACTGCTTCTTAGGAAGTTCAATACCACTAAAATAGATCACAATAGTAATCTCTACCTATTTTGATTATTTATAGGTCTCAACTTACTGTGACACAAACGATGTGGATGTACTTACCACATTTTCACCAATAAAAATGTTATCTATTTCTCAACAGGTCTATCTGGCAGAGCACCTGGCCAGACCTTGCCCACCGAGCAGACTCCCATTCCACCCCAGGATCAATCCCTAAGTGATGACAACACTCCTGGAGGTGTGGATGTGGGTGACCTTCCTGGCAAATCTGGTCAGCCTGGGCAGACTACAACAGTGGGTCTCACTGTGTCCACAACAACACCTCCCACCCCAGATGCAACAACACAGGCAACCTCTGCCCCCCCCCAGCCTGTGTACCTAGCACAGTCAGTAACATCTTGTGCCCCCCAGTCCTTGATTCTGAGGTGGCAATCACCAACCCAGTCACTGAGGAGCCAGGTAGAGTTTGTTGGAGGGTAACGGTGGGCCCGCTGAGTAAGCCCACAGGGGCCACTCACACCCAGGCCACCATCCACCAAGTATCGGAAGCCTATCAGGACTCCCAAGGCGTGATGGGCCAGGTACTAACGTAAATCCACGAGATGAAGCAGCTGCAGAGGGACATACACCAGGAGCTGGCCACTCACAACACCAACATGGGCTAGCTCATTGGGGTGCTGCAGGAGATCAATGCCATCCTCTGCAGGGCTTTCCCACCACCGTCTATCCCAGTGGTACTCAAAGTATGGCCCCCTGGCTACTGGCTGCCCTGCAGACCTCTACTTGCGGCCCGCAGACATTCCTCTGGGAAAGAGCAGCAGAGAAATAAAAGCTGCCCGAGTTCCGTTTTTTTTCCGTTCTTACTAACCAAGCAACTTTGTTTCCTGGTTCTGGGCTTTTTTCCATAGGGCCGATTTCAGGTGGAAGGCTCAGGATTTTTGTAGCCAAACATGACTTTATATTAGGTGTCTCCCACCTACAATTGCCTGGGTTTCAACATAAGCTAATGAGGAAAATACATCCCCCCGTTTTTTTTTCTAAATCTCCCATTTCCCAGTTTTGAAAAGGTATTGTTTTTTTACCTGTCCCAATAATCTCCCTTCCCTCCCTGTCTCCCTGTCGATGGCTCAGCATCGATACGTCCCTCAAGCACATCCCAGACTGTACTGTGTGGCCCCTGAGAAAATATTTATGAGTACCCATTGTCTATCCCATCCTGTGGGCAACCTACATTCAGCCCATCGACATCTGCGGCAGCCACAGGACGGGAGGCCCTGTCAAAGGAGGACACGCCTGCAGTCCCCCCCCCGTCTCAGCAGCAGTCGATCCCCCCTCACCAATACGAGGGGACATCCACCCCAAAATCCAGGTGTGGATGGCAAGATACTTCCCAATGCCAGTAAGAAACCTTGCACCTAATTTCCTCCTGTGTGTGCAACACTTCACTTTGTGGACTATTCCTGGACGCATTTCCATTTCTGATGGGAGTAGTATTTTGGACTTTGGACTCATGACAATTAGGCATCTGCAACTATGGTTTCATCCACCATGACTGAATTCTTCACTTTTGTTTTTCCCTGTTTGGCTTGGCACATTATTTATTTTCTCCTTGTTCCCTGCAATAAATGCACTACTCACAAACACAATGCCTCCTGTAGCATCTCTCACATCTAACAAAGTATATATACTCCCATGTGAACTTTACAATGCCAAAGCAAAGTACTTGTGTGAGCATGGATATGTTGAATATAAACAATGTTTTACTCATGATCACAACCATGTCACACCAACACATACATACAAGTGTCTGGGTATATAAAATCTTAATTCCATTAGTGCAATCATAGGTGATCATGATGTTAGACATTACTCAAATATTCTATCAGTGATGACATTTTCAGTCAGTTCCAGACCTTAACAACATGGAAGGATTAGACACATCAGGCAATTTCCTATACAATATGCAACATAACATTAGGTTTACATAATCAGCTGGCGCCATATTGCCTACTTCACAAAAGGAATCCCAATCATTTCAACCAACAAGCAGACACATGGCAGTACAACAGTTTCTGATCATAGGGTCATTCCATTCCAGTGTTGCTGCATCTGGTGGAATGTCACAAACAAATGTCAGTGATGTGCCACAAGCACTTTGGCCTACAATGAAGAGACACATCAATAGCTACATACAGTTCATACACAATGAGGATTTAGCCAATATGAAGGCAGATTGGGTCCAATACAACATTGTGTGGGAGCATATGATGGCACACATATTGCATACCCCACAAGAAACAAACCCAATGGAACCCTCGTAACTTTCATCCTATTGCTGTGCAAGCTGTCTTGGTACAGGTTTTGTACACCCAAAGTCTGTGACAGACATTCCCAGGAACAATCCATGTCCACTCCGTACATCAGAACAGCATCATATACCTGCTAATGTCACAACTCTGAAATGCCCAAATGAAGATGCCATGGTGAAGGTATCTAAAACAGACCAAAACAAAGAGATTAGCTATGAAACCATACATATGACAGAATACACATAGTCAACTTCTAGAGAACACAGTCCCAGACAAAATTTGAAGATAAACAAAGCAATACTAACAAAAAAAACACCTTTCACCAGCCTTTGCCACATCTTTATCCTCAGAGTATGTTTCATTAAGATCCTCCTCACATCATCACAAGAGTTATGACATCTCACAACATACTTACACTCATGAGAAGACGTGTCGATGAGATCTTGATGTAAGTCAGCTCCTTCCTCTTCACCACTATCATCATCATTTCACATTTCAGGATCTTCACCCGGTGGCTCATCAAAGTCTCCATCCTCTGTGATATAAGTGATGTTCCATCACAGGGCCATGTTGTGGAGTATGCAGCAGGCCACAGTGATTTGACACACCTTCCTGGGTGAGTAGATGAGGGTCCCCCAGTTTTGCCCAGACATCGGAATCTGGCCTACTGGAGCCCAAAAGCTCGCTCCTCTGGCCGCTGTGTTCTTCCATGGGCCTCATTGAAGCACAATTACCCTTGCGTAGTTGGATTCCTCAGCGGTGCCAACAGCCATGAACGGTTGGAATACGCTGAGTCTCCTAGATAGAAGACCGATAGAAGTGCAACAATATGTTACACACTTTCTAATTATACTACCTGACATTACCCATACAAAGTTAGGACAGATCAAACTTACCAACAAGCCAAGCCACCTCCGGTAGCATTTGTGACATCAGCTGGGCTATGGTGCTGTTCCGCAGTACGAAGGAATCATGGGCTGATCCTGGGAATCGGGCACAGACGTTTGAGATGTACAAATCCGGTAAATAGACAACTTGCATGGATAGAATGGAAGTGTTTCCCGTTACTGTACACTTGTTCCCTGGCTTGCGGTGGCACTAAAGCAATAGGGGTGCCATCAATGGCATCAATGGCTCCCCCTTCGCATGAGCTAAATCCTGACGTCTGGGGAACTGTATGTAGCTGTCAATGCGTTTGATCATTGCAGAAAGCATGTCTTTGAATACACCACTGAATATTGGTTGTGACATTCCACCAGATATAGCCACAGTGTATTGAAAGGGACCTGTGGCCAGAAAATGCAATACTGACATAAGTTTCACAATTGGTGTGATACATGTAGGATAAGTGATTTGAGGAAGGAGGTCAGGCTCCAACTGATGACATAAATCACATATTGTTTGCCTGTTCAAATGGAACTTCATATAACATCTCTTTCTTCTATGGTCTGAAGGTCCGGAAATGGGCAGTACACTGGGGGCTGTCGCCTCCTCCCTCTCCCAGGGTACCTATGTTAGGAGTGAAAACAATTTGAACATTGGTCAAAGTGTCCAGAGTAACATATATGAAGAGTAAGCCAAAAGTCATGTGACAAAACGTAATTGCTTCACAAAGCATTACACATAATTCACATAATCATTGTCTACAGTTCAACATCCACCAATAATCCCCATTGTGGCCTTCATTTGTGTCTGTAATAGAAATGTGCATATCATCCATTCTGAAATGTAAAATTTGCACAATAACTAGGATTTTATAACATTTTATGTCATAAAACGTCAACAGTGCACAGCGCATATTTTGCCTTAATGCATAGTAATGCACTACACAGATGATTTTTGTACTGGAAATTACATGGGAATGAAGTATTTCAAATGTAAACAGGTGAGCCCTCATTTGTAGTGGTGGTGACACACTTAACAGTCACCAACACTGTAGTTCCAACAACTAAAATGGCGGATACCTGATCTCACATATAGGAAATTTTGAACTACCGCCGCTGGCGGAAGTCGATCGCGTGGTGGGAGGTTGCATCCACGGAGGACACAGTCATTGGTGATTGTGATGGTTGTGGTCCAATGGCTGTGTGCGACTATGCTGATGACCATGTACATGGCATACATGTATGCCGCAGTTTGAAAAATAACTCCCTTGCTTCCTGACACTGCTGATATCAACACCTCCTCCATTTTCACTGCTATTTGACACCACTCGGAGCAACCATACGAAGCCAAGCAGGTGAATGGGCTCCTGCCTTCTCTCCAAAGGAGCTGTAGAAACTTGTAGAAGAGGTCCTTCCCCTGTATGGCCAGATCTATGGCGCACCAGAGGAGCAGGTAACTAATATACATATTTTACTCTGTTCAACTCCATACTTTCCACTCCCACAGGCTAAAATATGCCTCTGAGTACCAGAGTGAATTATGGTTACTGTTGTTAATAATTGTTGATGCCTACATAGGACAATCATGTAATGAATTATATACCAACTGTACTTTGTGTACTTAACATCACCATTGTGATGTGTGGTGTGTGTTAAGCCCTAGATTCTACTTGTGGTACCTTCACATATCTATGCATGTATTACTTTTATTGGTACTTATGATTGATTTGCTAATCAGAACATGGTAAATGTGCATCCAAATGTATACTGCATGAGCTGCGTATGTATACTATAAGAAGCAGATGAGGGTGATGTAAATTATGTGTACAGTCCCACAATTCACTCAGCCCAGATCAGGGCTCACCAAACTGTTGTCTGGGAGCTAACTATACCTCACAGACCACTTCAGAGTGCCACACTGTAGAAAACTGTCTCTGTATATACTATACCAAAGTAAGGTATAGTGTCCAGGGAGTCCCCAGAGGTATAGCAGAGGCTAAATTAGGTAAGTACTAACAGCTCTATTTGTGGTAGTGTGGGCGAGCAGTTAGACTTATCCAGAGAGTGTGTTAAGCATTTATTGTATTTACTCACTCAAGGCTGATGGCACACACTCAAGAGACTGAATCCAGACCAATTAGGTAAGTATAGAAAAGATATACTTATTTTTTATTTCCTAGAACCAAGCAAGTCTTGGCACAGGTAGGTAAAATATACTTTCAATCATAGAACTTTTCAAGAAGTGCAATTGGGAATTGAATTACAATCGTTACAGGTTTGTACTGATTCAAAAAGCAGTTTAAATTACACAGTAATTACTTGTGGGATACTTTTGGATTACTTTTAAATTACATCGACTACTCAGGGTGGTATGCCTAGATACCACGCTGGGCTATCTCACAATACAAGGTGAGTAAGGCTTTTTAAGGTTTGCAGTGTAGTTACTTTTTCTCCATACAAAACAGCAGTTCAACAACATTTTTGGAACAAAAACTCGTAACATTGGTTCTTATTAGAGAAAAAGAGTTATCGGTTTTACAGGTAAGTACTTGACTTACGAGTGGCAGTTTTGGGGGTTAGGACCAAGGCTCCCCAAGGTCTAGTAGGCACTCAAATTACACCACCAGCGGCACTGGGGTAGCCGGATGCAGGGTACAGGGTCCCAATGTTAGCAAATGGGGCTAAGGTGGCCTTTGGTCAGGGGCTGCTCACGAGCAGGCCACTTGGGTGTGGAAGCAAAGCTCCAGGGGTTAAGGTCAGCACTGCAGGGGCCAACAATCAGCACAGGAGCTGCACCACCAGCGGCACATGGGCGGCACAGGAGCGGCTGGGTGCCAAGGAGACGTCGGGGACCCTGTGGCTTCCAATGGAGACCTTTGGTTCAGCAAAGATGCTGCAGGCTCAGGCAGGGAGACTTCCTGAAAGCAACCACAGGCTAGAGAGGTAAGTTGGTTTCTTGGGGATGCCTGGACACCGTCGGTTGGGCCACCCAAGGCCGTGGAGCATCGGGTACAGGGGAGTTTTGTGGGGTCGGGTTCTTCTTACCAGCCTCTGTCGCAGTCGGGTGGACCCTTCAGGTTGAGGCTGCAGGGATTGTCTTAAAAGCTTGAGGGAGGTTGGGGATCACCAGATCCCAGGTCAGGATGGATTGCTGGGAAGACCTCCTGGTGGTGTGGGGCCACTCGATCTCAGGCCGTGGGCATCTGGTGCAGAGTGGTGCAGAATCGCAGAGCTGCCTGGATCCGGGTTCTGTGGGTAAGTCTTTGCTTGAGCAAATCCGGGGCACACGGGAGACAGAGTCTGTTAAGTGAGTGCAGGGCAGGTCCGGGCTCTGGGGGCTGCTGGGCTCGCCGGGGTTCTCGGTGTAGGTAGGTTGAAGTCAGGACAGGCCGGTAGGGCTGGGCCAAAGCAGTAGGTGTCCTCATTTTCATGGGTCAGCACAGCTCTTCAGTCCTTCTTCTTTCTTCCTTGAATCTGAGGAGGCAAGGTTTGGGGTTGCCCCTAAATACTAACTTTAGGGGCATTACAGGGGTGTACAGGTTGGGACCAATGGGTCCCTTCCTAGGAGTGAGTACACCCCCTAGTATGCCACCTTCCAGTGGGAGGGAGGCATGAGCCTCTTCCTAATTGGTTGGGTCCCCTCATCTCCAAGATGGAGGAGTTTGAGATGTGTGCTTCTCCACGCCTCCCCCAACTGAGGAGTGGGGTTGGCAAAGGTGGGCACACCTCTCCTCCTAGCTCTGTTTTCCTGCCGATTCTCCCGCCCAAAGTGGGGGTCAGAACCAGTGGGAGCCAGTTGCTGAGGGCAGCAAAAGGCAGGGACAGCTCACAAAGGCAGCAGGCCTTTGAAGCTTCTCCTTTCATGGACCCAGCCCATCCTGGGGGAGGAGGCAAGACACCTTTGCCCAGGATGGCCTTTGTTTCTGGACCCAGAGAGCAGAGGCTCTCTACCCAGGGGTCCAGAAACCTTTCTGTGGTGGCAAATGTCAGGCAGCCATTCAGGAACCACACCAGGGCTGGTCATTTTTCAGGGGGCATCTCTAAGATGTCCTCTGTGTGAATTTTACATTAAATCCCACTCTGGCATCAGTGTGGGTTTAATGTGCTGAGACGTTTGCTACCAAACTTCCCAGTTTTTAGTTAAGCCATTATGGAGCTGTGGAGTTCGTAATGACCAACTCCAAGCCCATATACCTTTTATAGCTTTCCTGCACTTACAATGTCTAAGAATGGACTTAGACACTATAGGGGTACAGTGCTCATGCAACTGTACACTCACCTGTGGTCTAGTGCACCCTGCTAGAAGGGTGGTTTACCTAGGCCACAGGCAGTGGATTGCAGGCACGGCACACAGGGAGGTGTGCCCTGTCAACACTTCACTTTTCTCTGCACCAAACCACGCAGCCCGCAATGGCAGGTGTTAAGGTACAGGACCCCTAAGGGTGGCACAATAGGTGCTGAAGCCCTTAGAGGCCTTCCATGGTCACAGTGTCCTTGGTACCCATGGTACCTTTTACAAGGGGCTTACCTGTGGCCAGAGATGTGCCGATTGGGGGTACAAACGTACAGTTTGGGAAAGAGCAAAGGCCCTGGGAACCTGATTGGCAGGGACCCAGGGCACACCAAGTTAAAGTGCATCATGTGTCAGGCAAGAAGTGGGGGTAACCATGCAAAAAGGGGCACGTTCCTACACACACTGCCTTGAGGTCACTTATTGGATGGCCACAAGATATACATTTAGGTTTTGAAGTGTTTGAAATGTGAGGGTTCATGTGGGATCAGTATGCACAACCTACAGAGAGCAAAACCCTGACATTGAATTGTGCCCAGTCTGGGCCAGAGTTACTGTGGCAATACAAATGATGCGCAGAGTAATCTCCCTGTAGACCTGCAGATCCTTGTATGTTCCCAAAGGGAGTTTTTTTAACCACTACTAGCCCTGATTAGTGTTTTATGGACAACATTTGGAATAGTGACTGAGGTAACCCCCGGACCTAATACTTCTTTCAAATAACGTCATGTGTGTCATTTACTTGTGACAGGCCCCTTACTCCCAGAGGTATAGTGCCACTTTTCCATAAGTAAAGATTGCATTGTACAGGCCTATTATTACTTGTGACAGGCCCCTTACTCCCAGAGGTCTAGTGTCACTTTTCCATAAGTAACGATTGCATTGTACAGGCCTATTGCACAGGTGACACATTAACAGTGCAGAGAGTTGGTTACCTCTCAAGAATTTTTGATATGTGAATCATAAGCTTTGTTACAATCAACCAATCAATCAGTGTTTGTTAAGTGCGGCTACTCAACCGTGAGGGTCTCAAGGAGCTGGGGGAGGGCTGCAGGTCCTAATGGGAGCTGAGGTTCAGTCGTAGAACCAGGTCTTGAGATCCTTCCTGAATTGGGTCAGCGACGGGGATAGCCTGAGATGAAGAGGCAGGGTGTTCCAGGTTTTGGTGGTGCGGTAGGAGAAGGATCTTCCTTTGGTCCTGGTCTTGCAGGTCCGAGGGATGATGGCAAGGGCCAGTTCAGCGGAGCGGAGGTGTCTGGTGGGTGCGTGGAATGAGAGGCGGTGGTTCAGGTATGCTGGTTCAGTGTCGTGGAGGGCTTTGTAGGCATGTGTGAGGAGCTTGAACATTACTCTTTTGTTGACTGGGAGCCAGTGGATTTCTCGCAGGTGTTCGGAGATGTGGCTGCGACGTGGGATGTTGAGGACCAGTCTGGCTGTGGTGTTCTGAACCTTACTTAGTTTCCGGAGGAGTCCCTGCATAGAGTGACCAATCTAGCAAGACATACAATGGTATGTTGAATGGCATCCCTGTAACAGTGCCACATATGGCAAAAGGTATGTCATGTGATGGCAGAAAATACCACACAAACTCAATCAGACAGAGTATGATATCACATTAACTGCTCCACATGTCTACCTATCCCCAGAGTGGTGCTCTCAAGGACACACATGCCAGCTCTTTCTCTGTGACCTAAGTCTTAGGATGTAGTGTATACTACTCCTTGGTTAAACCTCTGGATTACAATTGGATTACTATTCCTGGTCCTCTGGATTGGTTTGGTGACTGTTTTTTGCCTGCTCCTGAACGTTCTAGATGGACATTATCTCCCAGAACGCTCTGCAGTACAACTTGTGAACTTAGTACTACTGAAACCACATGCATCATCTCTCCGTGAACAAAGGGACCTCTCCCTGGTGAACATTACAGCACTTCCAGTTCCTGAAGTAATAGTGTGGGACAGGGTATGGTATGATGTGTATGGTCCTACTGAACTTTTACAAATACCATATTTGGTTAAAATTTGCTTAAATGATATCATCACCTCTAGTACTTTCTCTGATGATTAGGACATTGTAAGTCCGTTTTTATATAGCGCAGCTACTCACCCTTACGGGTCTCAAGGCGCTGGGGGCCGTAGTGGAAATTAAGTGAGCTATTGCCCAGAGTCACATGGTGCTGAGCTGAGCTGCCGCCGGAGCCGGGGATCGAACCGTGAACCCTGTGCTCCGAAGTCAGCTGCCCTGGCCGCTGCACCACACCTCTCCACTATGTCATTGATAGTACATAACATGCTAGAAGATCTAGAGAAGTCAACTGTGTTTTCTTCTGATGAATTGTATGATGATACATCTAATTACTGTGATATGTTCTGTTATCAACACTATGGTAACCATTTTTTACACAAAGCAAGTATCCCACATGCGTTTTTTAATTTCACCCAATTGGAGCACTACCCAATCGCCAAAAAGTAGTTCAAAAACATTTGCACAGAAGTTTGCTTATTTTTCTGGTTTTGAGACATCAGACCTGGCCTCTTATTATTATAGGCTTGCACCGACACCTGCAAAGGAAAATATGCTAACAAACACCAAGCTGATATACTCTGCTTCCTTTCTTTCCCAGCTGTCTGTACAGGGTTTCGACTTTTGGAAAGACACAATAGATACAAAATCTGTTTGGGGGACAAATGATTGGCAGGATCAGGGAACTGAGTCCATGTTTAGAGCATGCCTACTACCCCATCAAATAATTTTCCTGAATAAAACAGTGCAACAAACTTCCTGTCTTGGAATAGCCAAGATGAAGGATTTTAACACACCTCGTATTCCCACGTTCTCACGTTTTGCGAACTGGCAGCTTTTCACACAACAGAGTGAGGATACACTAGATGCCATGATATGCAATGGTTCTTACAATTCATCAAACCCCAATTGGAATGGATGGTTGGTTTGGCCTGTGGACACTAATGGGTGTCAGTCTAGATTCCTGGGCAATGCCGATGGGTTTAAAATAAATAGGCCTGACAAGCGATATGTACAATCAGAACACTCGGGGTGATGACATCATATAGCGTTGGGAAGTTGTGCCTTGATTGGCTAAAAACCTCAACACTTTCTCAGGTGAAACAACACTTGTCTCTTCTTTCTGGTGACATGGATCTCAGGGACTTCATGTTAGGTCCCCGGAGCCCACGTCAAAAGCGCTTCTTGTATGCAATATGCAACGAGCTATGGAAAGTTTCTCAACAGGAAGCTGCTGAGAGACTCCGCAAGATTAATAGGGTTAATTTAGAAAAGGCTTTGGCTGTGGTTGACAATGGTATGACCACATTATCCTCCAGGATATAGTCACTGGGCAACATAGTATCTTCTGCAATTGATATAATACAACACGATGTGTCTATTTTACAGCATGGACAATCACAACTACGGTCCGTTGTATTATTAAGTTGGACACTTCAAACATTACGTTCTGGCCACGTGCCGTGGCGTTATATCAACAGCACAGGTCTGTTTTCTGCATACAACCCAACTGAAAGACAGATACTGATGGCATGAAGAGATGCAAAATATACCATGATGCACATCGAAAAATTAGATCAATTACCTTACACTGTGGCTTAGACATCATCCACAGACTCGATAATCCATTTTTATATTACCCTATTGGTCACGACTTTCCAATTCCAATACTGTCTACAATACAACCAAGTAGGTAGATATGAAACGCTAGGGGAAGGTTATGTGCATGAATACTGGGAATTACCATTCAGGTTTAGATTGAGGAATGTGGACACAGAAGTATTTCTTAGCGGTTCAGACTGTGAGAATGCTTTACGTGGGTACTTAAGAGTGCAAGGACATTTCACTTCATGGAGCTTGTAACGCTTCAGTTGCAAACTTGTCCTCTCATCTGAAGGGTTATCTGGCTGCCGTGATCCGACCGGTTTTCAGACTGCTCTCTAATGGGAGTTACTTGATGCTGAACGATCAAGGCTGCTGCGGGATGGAACCAGGCATCGCTTATCTGGTAACGGTTAATTCCATAGTTACTTGTTGCACACAAGTACTGTTTCCATCTGCCCGCACAATTACGAAGGCATCACTATAGCCTTCGATAAATGTTTCCAACATACGCTTTGATTCTCTGAGAAAACTGAAAGCCATACTTTTTCAAAAGATGTGGCTTTAACATCAGCCAGAGAGATGTTTGATCTCCAGGTTGGAAGGTCCTTGTCCAAGAACCACATGCCACTTCATACTAACTTCCCACTGCATTTTGAGGAGCTGGTACAAAGGGAATACTGTACTTTTTAAAATGTATTGGCTCTGGACCGGTTAGCACCTTTCAGACGATTTTCTGAGTTACACCATCTTTCATACACTCCATGTTGGGAAGCATTTTTGGAGGTCTCCCGCTTGTCCTGCTACTTGTGGTAGGGATTCTGATTTAAATTTTTCTGCTCTGCAATGGACATCCCGGTTCAAGAATGGAGACAGCACTGGCTGTGCTGCAATGCCGTGAGTGCATGATACACTGCTTCAGCACACCTCGGCTTCGAGAACTGATTGAGCACTGGTTCTTGTCGTTCAGGCCTGTTTGGCTTCACTGCATACAACCTGAATTCCGCTGCCTCCTTTGCAGCCATGAATGCATATTGGATTTATGTCTCCAATCACAATCAGTTGCGCCATTGGACATTGAGGTACTGATGGACCCCTTAAAGGCCCATGGGTATTGTAGTCCCCAGCGTATACCATTGTTGATGAATGCATTCTTCGAGCCACCCAAGGATGCTTTGGCTCCTAGTGAAACGGATACCGGCTCTGCGGAACACTTACAGGGTGTAGTCCCTCCCTCACTGGCTGCTGTGGGAACTGAATGGAAACACCTTTGCTCAATAAACCTGCTTTGAGGTGCGTCTCTGGGAACATCGTCTGCAGTTGCCAGCGCAGCAATGTTGCAACTACCACTGGAACACATAAACAATTGGCTTTTCCGTTTGGTGAGAACGATTTGGCCTCTTTTTAAACAAAACTAATAAGCTTTTCCTAGGCACCATGGCTTTCTGAGTGCTTGGGAACTCAAACAGTATAATTACTTTTAATGGCTTTTATGACTATTGTAATGGGAATCTTGCTTTAAGATGATTTTAAAAATGTGGTTTTAGACCTTTATTAGTTTGGATTTCATTATGGCCTACTGGCTTTTAGATAGCTTTTTATATATCGACCCTTTGTATGAGGAGGGGGTGTTATGTGCCCGGGCTAGGCCCATGTAGTGAAGCTGCACATTTTCTTACATTGTCCTCTTTTTGCACAGTTACATTCCTTCTGTGACCTTATGCACATATTAGCGTGTGTGACAATGTTGGATTCGTTTCTCTGAAAATACTTCTGTTTATACATCTGGCTTCGCATAACATTATCATGATGCCTCGAACACCAAGTACAAGGTATCACGAGATACAAATGTCATTCTATCTTCATCCATGAGGCGACAGGGCTATCTACATATCCATAACATTGCTAATCTATACGTACATCGCAAGGATGCTTTTTATTATAAATAATAAGCATCTCAGAGGATTAGCAGAGGATGCACTTAAGCTGACACCGAGGGTCCCTGCATGCTAAAACTTCACCGTGCAGTGGTCTGACATCTTCGTGAGGGGTGTCCAGTTCATGACCATGACAGGGTCCTACATTCTCTCCCGCCAGGTAATCGGATTGGATCATCCCATGGGGGGGCTTCTTGGCTTCACACCTACATACACTCTAGACATACACAGAGTAGGGGTTGCATAGTAGGAGTACGCCTGATTATTACCTTGTTTTATATGCCTGCATATATACACTGTTTTAGCGCCATGGCAGACCTATATCTGCTATTTACTCTTTTGGTGCTTGTAATCACTTTCATTTGCTTCTGTCTACTGATTATCGCAGCACATGTATTTTATACAAGAATTAAGTTGGTTCAATAACTATATTGAAAACGTCCCAGTGTGTATTCTCTGTATACTTCTCTGAGAACCAAAGAGCACGAGTAGCTGAGAGGAAGGGTTCTGATCTGTTACCACGATCCCCGAGAAGTCAGGTTTGTCATATTCAGAGGTTGCCAGAAACCATTCGTTCCTTGGTAGGGTTAGGGGGCTTATGGTGGCACTGTGAGCTAGATGGTCTCTAGGCCAAAATATCCTGCGGGGTGCTTGGAATCATTCTGAGTACCTCACCCAAAGTTTATGTTGGCCAACGAACATGCAGATCCTACGAAATAGTGGGAACTACACAACACCCTCTACTCCCAAAGTAAAAAATAAACTCTCCCAAACCCCAAACCATCCTTTCCACATCCCAATCCAAACCTACAGAAACCTGACTCCCATCTCAGTGATCCCAGTCATACCCCTAACAGACCAGGAAACCCCTCCCAAAACCAAACCCATCCCTTCAACATCCCAATCCAACCCTGAAAAACCTGATCCCCACCCCCCTAAACCTAGCCATACCCCTAAAATGTTGAAGAAAACCCCTCCCAAAACCTACCCCACCCCTCCCTAAACCGAACCCCCTCCCAAGTACCATCTTCGAGGTGTCTGCTATGCCCAATGGATGCCCCTTTGTGAGGAGGTGACTTAGCATTGTGCTGTGGCATAGAGTTCATCAATGAACTGGCCACTGGTCTTTGTTTGCATTATATTTTTAATCCATTTGTTAAAAAGTTTCATACTTTGGAAGAAATTAGTCCTTGCCATTATGTATTTTGGCCGCTTGTAACACTGGTGGTCCGCCCTCCAACAGACGCATTGGCCTATCCCGCCGCAGTTGGGATTTCCTGGTGGTGGCGGAGGGACTGCGGCGGTCTTTCATCTATGTAAACGCATGCCTCGTAATACGGAGTCGGACCACCAGCGGTGCAGCAGTTGATCCAATGCAGATGCCATGGCAGTCCCAAGACTGCCAAATTCGTAACCAGGCATTAAATGTGAGACTTATAAAAGAGAAAATATATTGAACAAAAACAGAAATTGACTAAAAAAAGCACCCCCCATAACAGAAGTGTTGGTAGCCTGTCACTCTCCTGGGGCCCAATGCAATTGCATCTTCTGCACTAATGCTAGCTGCAGCCCTGAGTAGCAGCCTGTCTCTTTCACCCCTGCCCCACCATGACTGGTTATCACTCCAAACTTGAAACAGGCTCACAGTCCCTTTCAGAAAAATATGAGCTTCCACATATTTCCCTCTTCATGCAGCAAGGATGCCATCGACTCTAACCTTAATATGAAAAATAACACCCTGTGCACTTTTATGTAAAAAGATTATAATTCCTCTGTCCATTCCACTACGCCATCACTCCTAGGCTTGGGCCCCAAAGCAAGCTATCTGCTCCTTTGTGTAAAAAGGAAATGGGAACAATCCCCACATTTTGACGCCGGTTGCTTGGACCTTGTTCCCTGCGCAGAAAGAGGGAACAAGGCACTAATGCAAGCATGGTAAATGGTTGCCCACCCCCTTTTTGCTAGTAATACAGCCATATATTGGGTGCAGTGGCCCCTCACCCTTCTGATCCCACTGCCACTGCACCTGCTGATATAATGGCAGTAATGAGCCTTTGCAAAAATTAGCCCCAATTTCTCTGCACCTTCCTCATGACATTCCTCTGAGGAAGCTGAATCAGTCCCTTTGTAAATGAAAATTTATCCCCTTATAGCATCCCCCCTCTTTTTGGAGCTACGCATATATGTTGCTCTTTTCCTCTTTTTTCTAAGTCATTAGTTTGATGCTCAGGGCTCTGAATGATCAGGGCTCTGGGTCTGAATGCCACCCTACTGGTCTCCTCCCTGTCACTGTCCTCCTCGACTCACCTTAAAAAAAATCTGAACTGAGGTTTAAGTAGCTGAAATCTATAGGGACTGAAGTGCCCATGCTTTTTTTATTTTTACTAAAATAGTTCCAATACTTTTTGTTAAAAAACAACTGTCTCACAATGGTTAAAACGGACCTTGAGGTGCCTCTGGGTTAAAGTGAAGGTATGGTGGGGGAGAGGGTCTCCTGTGCTGTGAAGCCAAAGAAGGGACAAAGAGCTAAAGAAGAAACAGTCAAAAACAAAGTTCATGGTATTTGGGGCTAGAGGAACTAGAGACTGCGTTATGAGGGTGTGGGATAATATGCTGAAATGGGTCCAAAGCTTTTATTATTTTAGAGTAAAACAGTCTGAAAAGAATGCTGGGGCCTTCAACTTAACAAGAGTTTACTACTCATTCAACACAGGTTCAAAGCTATATCACGCATGAACTTTAAAACAAGTTCCTGCTCCATCTCCCCAGCCATGGATGTCTATAGAGCCAAGGTCCAGAATGCTGCCCTTTATGGAGCTGAACTGTGGGGCTATAATGATTTGTCTGTTTTTGTTAAGTGTCTGGTTCAAGAGCAATAAGGTTCTGTCTTAGTTTTCAGTTTTTAGTAGTTATAATCAATGTAAATAGTGTCATTCTGGCACCTGTGATGGCAATATATCTGCAAAATCAGATATCTCCTGCACGATACTGTACTTTATTTCTTTATGCACTTTATGCATTGATTTTATGCCTTATGAGGCAGACTAGAAACATTAGCTATTCGTGCTGGGTCCTTAGGTTTGCAACTATTGTGACTAGTCTTACCTCGGGCCTTGCAAGGGCCATATGCTTATATTTTAGAGTATATGTTTGCACCACACTATATTGCGCTTGCCCATGTATTTTTATTCTTTGTCTTTGTGTAGCGTGCCTAAGGCGAACGATAAAAACATTTTATCCCAGTTTTTTACATTGGGTATCAAATGTATACATACTTATATGTAATTGCATATCTTGTTATGTGTTTACTTTGATGATTTTGGAAACCAAATAAAGTATTGATTGAAACAGTCCTTCCCACCCAGGTGCCTGCTACCTAAAAGAAATGTAAATGTGTGCATTTGGTTACTCACAAAATGCTAAGGCTGTCAAGGAGACAGAATAGGTAAAAACCCATGGAGTCACTTTACTCCATGACTCCTGACTCAGGCCTGCCCTTGGCTTTGTCTCCTTAGACAGTTTGCAACCTGGGGAAGGGCCAGAACTGACCAGACCTAGTTTTGGGGGTGGGCCAGAGAATTTACCACACAAAGGCTGACACCAGAAATAAAAGTGAGAGCTTCAGAACCTCTCATCAGAACCTTCCTGGAACCTGTGGAAAATCCAGAAGAAGGACTGACCTGCTGCTTGAAGTACTGCCTTGTTATCTGAAGAAGGAAGATTGGACCTGCTTGCTTGATCCCAGGCAATTTAGAGTGACTCCAAGAGTCATCTGGATGATCTCCAGTGTGACACAACAAGCTTCCAGAGGCCTCCCTGCAACTGCCCAGCTGCCCAGCTGCAACTGGACCTGCCTGGACCTGCTTGAGCCCTGCTTCTCAAGAGTTTGCCAAAGTCACCCCCACTGTACTGCAACCCACATTATTTTCACACATTTTAATTAATGGTATTTGGCTGTTATATCAAGCAACAAACAAACTCCTCTCAATATGGCCGCCATGCGTCGACACAAACATTTGGTTAGTTTTCCATAGAGAGTGGAGCTTGTTATGAAACCTGCTACTCTCTTTCTACCGCCGTTTTGGCACAGCGAGCAACAACTGCTACTGTTAAGCGCAGATGCGTTCCATGCTCAAAATGTCGAACTGGTACGTTCCGACCCGAATTGTAAACCTCACCAGTGACGTCGGGAAGCACAATGCTCCTGTCCTTTGTGTGTTCCAGCTACCTCCCTCGTAGCTGGGGTCCCATAATGCCACAGTACCGCTACCAACTGTCTCCACACTACGTTGGTAGAAACGAGTACATAAATCATCCGCACGCCATGGGCTGTATTACTGAGGCGACCAGCCGCTCGTCGCCAAATATGGCAAGCCAAATACCACGTAAGATGAAGTAAGATTTCTTATAGATGTATTCTTCAAGTAGACACTTCGTTGGTCATCCCAGGATGCTCGCAGGCAACTCACCAGTTGTTTCTAACACCACAACATTCTCAGAGCTATATCACACTGAGGTTCAACAAAAGAATACAAAATCTCGCACAATAAGGATAAGCTTTACAATACCTAAGTACTACAATACATGAAGTCAATATTACAGCATGGCTTTGGAATCTTTACATGCGTACGAGGGGAATAGGAGTACACTTTACACATTGCTGTGGTTTAAGAAAAATGCATTGAAATTGTGAACAACAGAACCACTGAGGGTTCAATCACACTCTTGCTTTGAAAATCAGTCCCATGTGCCTTTGAATATAAACAAAAAAGTCCCTTACAGGTCAAAGTGGGCAGGAACTATTTGGGACATTGTTGCTAAGCTTTTTAATAAACAAACCCTGTTCCTTTCTTAAAAAGCAAAAGTTCTTGAACGATTCATCATTATTTTGTTCTGGAAAAGACAGGGGGGGGCTTTGGCTGTAGAGTGAAGGGTAAGTGACAGCTAAGGAAGGAAACAGTGCCTGCTTTTGGAAAGAATGTGGTATAGGACTAGGCACAGGACAATATATTTGAAAGCGTTCCTGAAAATACCCTTGTATTGTTTTGTTGCTATGTTACTAGTTGTGCATTTGCTAATGGTTTATCAAGCAATATGCATCTTAATTATTAATGGATTAAAAATTATTTTTGCATTGTATCCCAGAGAAATACATATGTTGGCAAGTAAGTTAAATATATATTTTTAATTTGGAAATTCTCATTTGCATCTGCATAATGATATGTATTCCTTTTTGAAAACTACTTTGCCAACAACTGTTTTGCCCCTTGAGGAAACTCAGTCATGGACTTTCTCATGGCTAAACATGAGTAACAAGCAAAAGACAAACGAAATCAAATGCGACTTTTCAGTCATTACTTGCATTGCCATGACCTCATCTCTGTTTATTCATTAAAGAGTGCCCCTTTCTTCCCTCTCAAATCATTGTTAACAAATTATTCTGAAGCTTAAGGGTTGATGTGTCAGCAAATAAAATAATTCTTCAATAACCTTAATGATCCCTTTACAAAGCTACATATGGGGGCGTGACCAAGATGGCGGAGCGGTAGGACGCATTCTCCCGTCTCTCCGCTCCCGCTGGGCAGATCTGGGTGAATAATCAGTGCTCGGAGGGGGTTTAGCCGCAAAATTCCCTCTGGGAGGGACGGGCGAAGCAAGGAGCCCCCCCGGGACAAACAATCCCGGAGTCCCGGAGTCGTCGCGGCGCCTAAGGAGAGACGGGCGATCCAGCGTAGGAGTGGGGCCGCGCTCGCGTGGTCCCCGCTGATCAGCACAGCAGATCTGGCGGCGATCCCGGGGACATCGAAACTGAAAGGGGACGCCCTGGGGTGGACCCTTCTCCCCTAGAACTTGGAGGCACCACAGAGGACCTGGCCGTGCGACCACGGCAAGCGACAGGAGCGGCTGAGATCGGGCCGCAGTGGAGAGGCCTGGAGGCCCTTATCTGATCGGGGCATAACCGCAGGTCCGCCTGGGGGTACCCGGTGAGGCGGCCACCCCCTCGTCTCCCGGCGCTCCCCTGTAGCGACCCATACAACACCGGGACAGGAGCCTGCCCAGACTCAAAGATGAGGCCTGCAGCAGCGGCCTACGGCAGTGGAGGTTGGTGCTGGCGGGCCCCCTCTTCTTACTCCCACTTTGGGGTGTTAACAGCGGTCCACCCTTCGCTTGCAGGGGGCGGAGGACAGCGAAGGGAACCAGGGGGCTCCTCCAGTGAACCAGGCAGGCTAGAGCGCCAAGTGCGGCGGTCCTAGAGGGCTGCCGCAGAGTGTGGGCCCGGGTGCTGCGGAGACGGCCCGGTTAGACCGGGTGCGGTTTGTGGCTACCTGAGTGTGCACCCGCTTGCCAGCTCGCGAGCACCCAACTGTCCCCCCTCCTCCAGAAGTGAGCCTCAACAGCGACTGGGGCCAGGCCTGCGGGTGACCAGGCGGCGGACGGGGCCCTGACCCCGATTTGGACCGGACCTTTCGGCTGAGAACTGGGGAGGATCCCCCTCCAGAGCAGCAGAGAGGAGACTGTAGAACCACAGTGAGTATGCTCCACCAAGCAGGATCAGCATGCTGCTGACGGCGCGCTGAGACGTAGAGTGGACAAAGCCTGCGTAATCTAGAGCGCGTCTACACCGCGGCGAGCTGGGTTGGCGCCGTCAGGGGGGCTGGAGCTCCGGGATATACCCTTGAGATAATAGAGCGGAAGCGGACTGGATTGGCGGAGAAGGAGCATTGGCCCTAGTAAGATTGCTCCAAGGACTTAGCCTTGACCACGACACCTAGAGCCCTACCATAACTGCATGTTAAGCCACCAGATTGGAAGCCAAGTGAGGTGGTGGAAAGAGACTTCGGCCTAGTATACAGTGGTCCTCCCCTCCTAGTCTGGACACGTGAGAGCCAGAGATACAAAGGTAACATCCATAGCTACTGAGTGAACCCCGCGAACTGTGCCTATAGCAGACAGGGGGAGGTGGGAGAGGACCACAGAGGTGTTCCCCAGCCATGGCAGCAGGCAGACCAAAGAAGGACAGATCAGTCAAAGACATGCTCCTAAAACCCGAGAACCCATCCACCCAAGGCCCCCCGATGGAGACGGAGGGGAAGGAGAGGCGGAGGGACCAGTCAGTCGCTCCTTCTTGGAGTCCCTCTTCTCCTCCCTGAGGGAGGACCTCTCCACCATGAAACGAGAGCTGTCTGCAGATTTGAGAGAAGTACGACGTGTCATAGACTCCCTAGAGGACCATGAGTCGAACACGGCGGAGGAGCTCGAGAGCCTCCAACAGGAAGTCATCCGCTTACGAGAGCAAAACTTGGACCTTCAAGCGCACACCGAGGACCTGGAAAACATGTCCCGGTGCAACAACATCCGAATACGCGGCATTGCATCAGGATTGGAGGATACCAACATCGAAGCCATGGTGGTGGACATGTTCGGCACGCTTCTCGGCGAGTCAGAGGGGTTCTCTATTAAGCTTGACCGTACCCACAGACTAGGACCTCGAAGGAACGCCTCGGCCCCTCCAGCAGATATTCTACCCTGCGTCCATGACTACCTGTTAAAAGAACGGATTTTGCACGTGGCCAGAGACACCCCCATCTTCAAATATAAAGATCAGAAACCTACTTTTTACCAAGACCTGGCTGCCTCAACCCCATTGAAAAGAAAAGCGTTTCGACCCATCACCGCACACCTACGATCCATTGGAGTGGCATATTCGTGGGGTCACCCATTTAGACTGATTTTCTCTCATAATGGTGAACTTCGCCAACTCCGCTCGGTTGCGGAGGCCAGCAAGCTCCTGGGCATTGCGGATCCTACAGAGGAGGGGGCACCGCCAAGTAAACCAACCAGGAACAGGAGAAGCGGCCACGGATGGACTCGGATCAAGGTCCCTTCTAGCTCACTAAAACCGGACTCAGCCACTATTACCAAAGAGCGCCAAGCAGTCTTGGAGTCCCTCACCGGGGGAACATCATGCGACAGACATTCAGAGTAATAAGAGGTACCAAGCGAACTCTGTGCACCCGCCTCTGCTTGCATTATTCACTGACGCCTGGTCAGTCCGGGGGGGGTGGAGAAACACTGGTCACAGGCACCCCATCCAACTCCCTTTTCCCCATCAGGAGCAGGGGCACAGTCCTCGGACCACACACATGCCACGATGTTGGACTTCCATCCCTTGAGACTTTGTTGTAGGAGTTCCTTTGTTGGGGTTCTTTATTCTTTCCTTTTTAATTTTGTTTTCTCTTGTGGGTCATGGACCTTTATTGTCCTATTTGTAGCAGTGGCCACCCGTGATAGGTATGCACCGGACGTCCTGGGGGGTGCTAGTTGGGAACACATGAGTGACCACCAGTTCACTCCGCAGGACCTTTTAGGACTCTACAGGCGCGATAGATGAGATTAAAATCCTTACCCTGAATGTGAAGGGTCTAAATGGCCCGATTAAAAGAAGGGCTGTCCTGTCCTATCTAGAACATTCGGCAGCACAAATTTGCTTATTACAAGAAACACACCTCCTGACCAAAGATACCCACCGACTCAGATCGCGGGCATTACCTCAACAGTATTTCTCCTCACACACTACCAAAACAGCAGGCATGGCTATCCTTTTCTTGCGCTCTTTCAGGGGCAAAGTGGGGGCGAAGCAGGCAGAGATAAAGGTTAGGCTCCTAGCTCTCACGATCACTAATAATGATCACGACTACACACTTGGCTCCATTTATGCGCCCAATGAGGGCCAGGAGGCATTCTTAAGACGGACGGTGATGGATCTTGCTGCCTCTCCGGACTGATTACTCCTACTGGGCGGTGACATTAATCTAGTGTTTGATAATCAGTTAGATCGATCTGCACATCGTCACGGGGGGACTGGGGCCCTTACACAAGCGGGGCGGGAGTGGCTGCAGGATTTGGGTTTAGTAGATATGTGGCGTTCCATGCACCCTAATGATCAAGACTATACTTTCTACTCACATGCGCACAAAACGTACGCTAGGATTGATTATTTTATTGGTTCGCGCTCCCTACTTTCCCACACGCAAACTTCAGACATCGAGCCGCGATCACACTCGGACCATGCAGCGCTAACCCTCCCCCCCCAGAATGACCATCGTTCACCTGGCGACTGCGCGATACCCTGTTACATCGCCCGGAGGTGATAAAATGCCTGGATAATGCCGTAAAGGAATTCCTTACATTAAACGACACCCCTGACACTGCAATAATCACATTATGGGAAACACTGAAGGTATGTGCTAGAGGGGCACTTATAGCCATCTCCGCAACTGACAATAAAATCATGAAGTAGAGACGGAGGGATCTCACTGGTCAGGTACAAGAATTAGAATGTATTCATAAGCAGACGGGAGCCCCAAGAGTGTGGCAACAGCTGGTGACTGCTTGCCGACAGTTCGCAGGCATTGACTTAGACAGAGCAGAATATGCTGCACTCAGGTTACGTCACTCTTTCTACGTGGGGTGTAATCGGTGCGGGCGTCTCCTGGCCAACAAACTCCGGGCACAACGCCAGTCGGCTGCAGTTCACACAGTATGTGATGAGGCTGGTAACGAATATACAGAAGATAGTCCTATAACTCAAATCAACGTGGCGAAATCTCAGGCTATGGGGTTCTCACTACATCCGTCTACCAAGGAGGCTCTGGTTTGCTCAATCCCGCTCCAGTGGGATACAGGATCTATCCCATATTTGGGGATCCAACTTACCAAATCCACCCACAACACAGCAGCCTTGAACTATAAACGGCTCCTGTCCCAGGTGCGTGGGGAGTTGGGCAGATGGGGACCCTTCGGCTTCTCTTGGCTGGGAAGAGTGGCAGCGATCAAAATGAACATCTTACCCAAAATCCTATACATTTTTCAAAATCTCCCCGTGGCGCACCCTCCCGGAATTCTTAAACAACTACAGAAGGAGTTCAGCTCGTTCGTCTGGGCTAACAAGAAGCCCCGAATGAGTTGGGAGCAGAGCTATAGACCACCTAGAGAGGGGAGACTGGGGGTCCCCAATCTGACCCGCTACTATCAGGCCACCCAGTTGCGTGTTCTTTTGGAATGGTCGCGTAGAGTCGGAGAAACACTGGTTCTTCAGGGAACGGGCGCTTGCAGGTCGGGCTCTATGGGGGGGTCCCCTTTTTACGCAAATCACAGCGCCCAGAAGGCATATATAATTCACCAATTATTAGCACGACTTTGAGAGCATGAGACTCCACGGCAGTCGAGTACGACTTAACCTCATTTCCGTCACCCCTTACTCCCATAATTGGGAATGAGGAATTCTCCCCCGGACTAGACTGGAGAGTGTTCCGTCACTGGGAGGCCCGGGGATGCCGATCCATTGGGCATATGTTCGATGCAGAGGGCCCCCTAACGTTTGAAGACCTCAGATCCGCATTTGCCCTGCCAGAATCTGAACGATATCACTTCCACCAAGTGAGACACTTGGTGATGCACCCTCAGGTACGCTCTGTGGCCCAGAGAAGGTTAACACCATACGAGAAGTGGCTTCACACAAAGACAACCTACACGCACCTTATCACTGAACTCTATCATATGCTGCGGCCACCAGAACAGGCGGCCTCCACGCCCGGGCAACGACGGTGGGAGACCGAATTCGGCCGAACACTCTCGCAGGAAGAATGGGGGATATCTATCATCGAGCACGCCACACAGCACGGAACGTCTCCAGCATTGAAACCGCACCCAAAATAGCCACCTATTGGTACCTTACCCCGCCCAGAATACATAGATACAATCCCAAACTCCCCTCACACTACAGGAGACGATGTGGAGAGGAGGGCACTCTAACTCATTTACTGTGGGGGTGTGTACGCCTCTCCGAGTATTGGGAACAAGTCCTATCAGACATTGATAATCATTTTCACACACAAATCCCGTGCTTCCCAGCATATATCGCCTTAGGCTTACCTAATAAGATTACCTTCCCTCTTAAATCTCGCAGAGGCAGGCAGATGGGATTGGCGCTGGGAGCAGCACTCCAGAACATACTGACCCACTGGGGCACCGATAGGATTTCAACACACCAAGGCTGGCTGGGTAGGTTATATACTGTGCTGGGCATGGAGCGCATTACACTCACGCTACAGGGGAAGGGGGCCTCGTTTGCAGACTACTGGCGCCCATTCTTATCCATACTTAGTACAGAGATGAGGGAACTAACCTGCCCTAAGTATCTGCGATTGTTGCGACTCGTGGGTCTCACACAAGACCCCACCCCATCCACCGCTCCGGACACAGAGGAGGAGAAGCCACAAACTACCAGCTGAGCCTCCAAGACAGGGGGGCCGATGCGTAAGAGTGGAAAAGAGGGAGTGACGACACGTAACAGATTAGGACCCAGGAGAACTTTTCCTTTTTCCTTTTGGTTTTCATTTTGCTTGTCAGGAGGGAGGGCGGGAGGGTGGGAGTTGGGACCCTTAATGTAAATTTCATTTTGTGACCTCGTTAAATGCCATGCATTGTCTCATTGCTATTTCTGCTATGATATCTACGGCATTGTTTGTTATAATAACTCCAATAAAAACGATTTAAATATAAAAAGCTACATATAGACGCTCCCCCTGTCATTGTTGGGCCAAACAGTGTTGTCCAAAATTATTACGCTGCCCTGGCCACATTGTATATGGCTCCGGCACTACACCAAATGCTATTTAAAGTTCTGGATATGTTGCTGACGACGTTGCTTTGGAAAGATGAGGAGAAGAGTGGCCATGGATAAAATGATTATTCCACAAACATATCGGGCACTTGGTACCCCTAATTATGTACAGCTACAGTATGCAATGCAATGGGCACCCAAATCAGAAGAACTGGAAATGAAATACTTAAGAATCGGTTACCCTATGTGGTGCTTGAGGAGAAAAACAAAGGTAGACATATCCTCAAATTAGTTATGGCAGCAAATCAATGTCGGAATAGATATACTAAATTGAAGGGAAGAGTTGCTCTAAGTGCCTGACATCTAAATCAGATGCTTGAAATGGTGGAGAGAAGTATGAATGGAAGGTACATTTAGGGTGGAGACGCTAGGGGGCGTACTGACAAGATGGCCGCACTTTAGTGAGGCTCCGTCAGCCCTGGAGACAAAATCCATAATCCATCCTGAATCTGCGGGGTAATCTTACTGTCCTTTCCCCTAACAAGCAGCGGAAGATCGGCAGAGGCGGCACAACCCGTTTGCAGAGAGCCAAACGCTGCGGCGGACCAGCCGGGCGCTGTGCAAACCTGAGGCCTGTGAAACGCGGGGCCATCGTCCGGGCCGCGAGAGGTGAGGGCCCGACGCCGACCTCGTAGGCCACGCAACCACAGCAGCGAGAGATTGTCGTAATCTGGCTGCACTGACATCGAGACACACCGGCTGCCACACAGGAGCTCTGGCTGAGGCGCTGAGGAAATTTCGAGCCAGGTGGCCGCGCTCACGCGCTTAGACTGCACACCGCCCTGAGGGCACCCAAGCCTGGGATAACGCCACGCGAGGTCGGGGATTCAGGCCTGTCACGCATGGCACTTCACGCTACTGGGCCCATGCTGGGGGTACAATCCTGCCACCCGAAGCAGAGCTAGATACAGCGCAAACCTACCGCTGCCTGCGGAGACTGCGTGGCCACAACAGTGAGGAATTTTCAAAGGCCGGCAGAACTGATCTCCCGATACACCTACTGCCACCCAGGTAACGCGGCTGGGGCGCTGGGGTGACCGCGCTACCTGAGGCCGCACCCGCGCACACCGATCGCTCGCCGACCTGAGGGCACCCCTGTGTGAGACGGTGCCACGCAGGACTGGGGATCCAGACCATCCGGGTGCGACACGTCACCTTTCAGAGCCCCGACAGAGGCAGCATCCCTGCCACCCACACAGCAGACAGGTACGGCGCAAGCCCGGTGGGTTGAGGGACACTCCGAGCCCCGCTGCTCAGCGGGTGTATGGCTGAATAGAACACTGTGCGGGCTGAAAAGGTGGCTTAGAAACGGGCGGATTCTACGCTGGGCCGGTGATCCCGGCCTTCTGCCCCGCTGTGCGCGCCCACGCCACTGCCCACCTGGGTGACAACAATTGCGGTCCGGCGCTGCCAAACGCATCCGATACGCCCCGTGATACCGGGGGCTGCGGCGGTGGTCAGTGGGGACTTGTGCCCATACAGCACTGCGCTGCAGTGACTCCGCGGCCTACTCACAGGGCCTGCGTGGTGTACACAGCAGGCCTCAACCACACGGACCCCTTTCACTGCTGCCAAGGCACCCCACCCCGGGCATCCTGATATCCAGCCTCTAGGGGGAAGGTGGAGCACACTCTCCGATCCCCAGCCCGGGACCCCCGCTGCGAGGCAGGTCACCCATCCAGATCAGGCCGCGGGTCCGCGCCCTCTAATAAATTGGGCACCACGGGAGAAGAGGCGCCAACTCGCCCATTGCGACGCGGTGCCGAGCGGGAGAGGGACCCGCGCCACCCACATACAGGGCAACACTTGTCACCTCACACGGAGTAGGTGCAGCCGTATATCCCCGCATCTACTGGGCCACACAGCAAGGAGCACAAACTCTTCTCTGGGGCACCAGAGCGCACACTACGGGCACCACAGAGCCCCGCTACGAATATTGATGCGCCTGACAATCACCAGACCCCACCGGTGCAGCTGCTACGAACACTGAAGCGCCCGGAATTCACCTGTGCTCGTCGGCGCACGCACCCACTGCCTAGAGCTCATCGGTGCACTTGTCACCTTCCTAGACTGGAGTGACAATGGGGAAACCAGATGGCAAGCAGCCTAAGCTCATGTTCGACTCCCGCAGAACGCCTAGAGGGCAACATCCCGAAATGGAGCTCAACAGAACGGGCCAGGCGAGCCAGAACACTGACGATGTTGACATGAAGGCGCTGCTCCTCACAATGAAAAATAGCCTCGCATACATTGAGGGGAAAATGGACTCAATGTGCCCCAGAATGAACCAGATCACCCAAAAGATTGAGAAGCAGGACGGCAGAATCAAGGAGGCAGAAACGCGAATCTCTACTCTCGAAGACGACCACGCACAGGCGGCAGGGCAACTTACGGACATTGATAAATTGCTCAAAGTGATCGCGGCGAAAAACGAAGATATCGAAGCCCGCTCGAGGCGGAACAACATCCGCATTACCGGTGTCCCCGAGACAACCAACACAGGAAGGCTGGAAGATTATGTAGAGCGGTTGTTCACCTCATGTTTTGGCCAGGAGGCCTTCTCCAAAATTCTTATAGTGGAACGGGCACATCGAACCCTTGCACCGAAGCCCCCACCGGGTGCGCCTCCCCGACCCATAGTCGCGAGACTACTCAACTACAGGGACCGTGATACGGCTCTCCGCAAAGCGAGGGAGATGAAGGACGTCACATTTGAGAATAATGCCATATCATTATATCCCGACTTCACCCTCAACGTCCAAGAAGCGCGAAAGAAGTACTTGCCAATTAAGAAAAAGTTACAGCAAGAGGGAGTGGAGTATGCCATGCTCTACCCTGCGCGTCTGCGGCTCACCTACGATGGCAAACACCACATCTGCAGTACACCACAGCAGGCGGCGGACTTCTTCAAAAAGATAGTGCAAGCTGCCAAGAGAGCAGAGCGCTCTTCCTCTGGCGGCAGAGAAGGTCCAACGCACCATGATGAAGACTGAGAGCACTAGACGGGGTCTAGCTGGCCACCTACAACAGGTTTAAATACGGTCGCAGCCTGCACAGACGGCCACTCCACTAGCAGGTAACGTTCTATGTCGCCACTGTATGGCCTTCCGCCCTCTCATCAGATTGAACATGGACAGTGAGAACCCTACCGGACATTGAACTTGCATTCCAGTGCCCCCTCCTGCACGCTACAACGGTGCGGGAGGCGCTGCCACGCCCCCTAGGACACACACCTCCAAGGGAGCTCCCCCTTCCTCCGTTAGTGGGGGCTGTATTGCTAGGATGTTATCTTTGTTTTTCTGTTGTGGGAATGTTGAAGTTATGGTTCACTAGCAACCCTGCGACTCAACCTCACTCCGTTCTCCACACTGTCGGCGCCTACATGCTAACACAACACTACACTCTATTGTCACTGATGCTCTACAAGCACATAGCACGGACCGCGCACAGTCAGCATAGCGCAGCTGTGAGGAAGATTACACAGGTTTTTTTAGATGTGTTTGGAGGGTTTAAGAGGGTGGGGAATGTGCACGGAGAGTTGGGGTCGCCGTTGTGGGGGGATTGTTGGGGTACCAGGGTGGGCATTGCTAAGCTTGCTACGGATAACAGGCAGCGTAGGTACAGTACACACTCAGGAACAGTCGCATATCAACAGGACAAATGTATACCCGTGACACTGGTCGATGGTGGGTGAGGGAGAACGAGCTAACACCACAGCGCACATGGGACTCCTAACTTGGAACATTAGGGGGCTGGGCAACCCCAGAAAAAAAAGGCACATATTGGCCTACTTGGATAGGCATCATGTCAGCATAGCAATGCTGCAGGAACCACATACCCTCCCTACACAACAGCCTCAGTTCGCCACTAGGTGGGCCTCCCACAGATACTTTTCCTCATACTCTGCCTTCTCAAGAGGAACGGCAATTCTAATTAAAAAAACGGTGCCTTATATTGAGGAGGGCTCTGCACTCGACCCACAGGGGAGGTTCTGCGTGACATGGGGCAGGCTGGCATCGTCATCAATCACATTAGTATGTAGCTATGGGCCCAATGTAGATAACGAGGATTGCTTCATTGCTTTGTGGGCACGAATAGTGAGCATAGGCTCGACTCACCTCATATGTGGGGGAGATTTTAACTTATCGCTCCATCCACCACAAGACCGCTCCCACCCGCTGCCGCATCACTACTCTAAAGCGCAACGTCAACTCCAGCAAATAATAGCTGACAACCTGCTGGTGGATGTCTGGCGACATCACCACCCCACGCAAAAAGAAGGGACGTTCCACTCGGCAGTACACAACAATTGGTCTAGGCTAGACATGTGGCTTGCATCACAGGATATAGCGATACACGCCCTCTCCACTCGTCACTTAGCGCACACTTACTCAGATCACTCCCCGGTGCTAATGCTGCTAAATCCTCCAGTTTTGTCGTCCCCACCCAGGTTGTGGCGCCTACAACCCAAGGCGCTATTGGACGCGGTGTTTAAAACAGAACTGGGGGACGCGCTTGAAGAATTCCTACGGCTCAACATAGACTCTGTACCTTCCTTGGCCACGGTGGGGGAGGCTCTGAAGGTCACTGTTAGGGGACACTGCATGGCCACAGCGGGGGGCATCCTTAAAGATATCTGAACACCTATAGCTAGACTGGAATGCCAGATTAAACAGCAGGAATCAAGTACTCACGCAACTGGCATGGGCCCCGCTCTGGCCAAGATACGCAAACTCCTTACGGAGTACCAAGCCGAAGCAGAAAGGAAGTGCCTATTTCGTAGCAAATACCACACGGCGCGCAGGTATGGTGAAGGGGAACGCCCCGGCAAAACGCTTGCAAAGACCATCCTGCCACCGAAGACAGCGAACCATGTGTTGGCCATCCGAGATAGGGAGGGAGTGCTGCACCGAGATACCCCGGCCATAGTGGGGGTATTTACTACTCACTACCAAACGCTATACTCGACTTGCGCGAAAAGGCAAGCTGAGACTCCGCAATACTTGCATCAGATAGAACTAGCATGGCTAAGCAATGGGCAACGAGACTTCTTAGCGGCCGATATCGAGGAGGAAGAAATACGTGCGCCCATCATGCAGATAGGGAACGGGATAGCGCCGGGACCCGACGGCCTTGCTATTGAATTTTATAAGACCTACATAGATACGCTAGCCCCCTTTCTGAAATCGGTCTATGAAGAAGCGGCCCAAACAGGGACGCTCCCGCCCACCATGCGGGAGGCAATGCTGGTCTCGCTGTTGAAACCGGGAAAAAACCCCGACTCCACCGACTCATATAGACCTCTGTCTTTAATTAATTGGGACGTTAAGATATTAGCCAAAATGCTGGCCAACAGACTCACACTATTGATGAGCAACCTAATTAGGCCAGGTCAAGCGGGTTTTATACCTGGTCGGTCCACCTCGCACAACTTACGGACCCTATTCTCCGTTCTGCACGACATCAATCAGGACGAACAGGCGGTGGCGGTCTTTCTAGACGCCACCAAAGCATTTGACTCCCTGGAATGGGGATACTTATTTACAGTTTTAACGCATATGGGGTTTCCGCCTGGGTTACTCATGTGGATCAAATTGTTGTATCATCGCCCCTGTGCCACTCTGCTCCTGAATAGAGAACGCTCCCCAGCCTTCGACATCTCCAGGGGCACGCGACAGGGGTGCCCCCTTTCACCCCTGCTATTTGCGATAGCAGTGGAGCCGCTGGCGGCCATGCTACGGCAGCACCATAAACAGTATGCGCTAGACTACCCCACGAGGCCAGACTTAATGTCGCTCTACGCGGATGACATTACGCTCTATGTGCGTAATCCTGAAGAAGGGTTGAACGCCATGATCCGCGAAATAATAAAGTTTGGGGCCTTCTCGGGCATTGCTATAAACTGGGGCAAGTCACAGGTAATGCCACTCACGCGGTGCACCACCCCTTTTCCAATGGACTATCCGCTGCAGTGGTGTGACGACGAGGTCCGGTACCTGGGCATTACCATCACCAAAGACAAAGAAGAACTTATGAGAGCGAACTACGGGGTGGTCCTCAACAACATGGAAGACACGATCACCAGATGGATAGCTCTTCCACTTTCCCTCTCTGGCCGAGTAGCCTTAATTTATTTTTTATTTTTTTCCCAGGCATGGACCGTGGAGTTCACCGAGTCTAAAACCCCGCAACGTCTGTCCGGCAGTTTAGTCAAGAAGCGGGGAAGAGGGTCTGGGGCAGCAGCAACTTTTTCAATCTGGATGTGAGGCAAATCCAGTGGGCCATGAACTCAGCTGTGGGCATGTGAGGCCTGTGCTATCCTATAATAAAGCTCCAGATCCAGCGCACCCAGTCAACCCGCCGTGTATGGTAGCATGAGAGTGTTTAGTGCTACGCGCGGCGTCTTACCCGCCCATGCCAGTTTAGTCATCAGAGCCCGCAACTCCCTGAACATGTATTGAGGCACCACTATGGGGATATTTGCAAAGAGAAAAAGAAAGCGGGGGAGCACCACCATTTTCATTAAGGAGACCCTACCTGTAAGTGAGAGCGGGAGCCGGATCCATCTGTCTATATCTTCGTCTAGTTTGGCAATAGCCCTGCCATAATTCGCCCGGAGCACCTGGTCCGCATCGGAGTGAACATGAATACCCAGGTAGCGCACAGGATCAGACGTCCACTGGAGAGGAAATCAAGAGGGTTGGCAATGTGGCCGTCGTTAATGGAAAGATTATGGACTTATCCCAGTTAATCTTTAAGCCGGAAAGACCCCCAAAGCGCAGCACTTCACGGATCACGGGAGCGAGATGTGTCTCGGGGTCGCGAATATACAGTAGCATGTCATCAGCGTAGGCTGAAACTATTAAGTTATAATTGGGAAATCGTAGCCCTCTGCGACCATGATACTCCCGTAGTGCTCGCAGTAGAGGTTCAGCGGCCACCGCATATAGAAGTGGGGAGAGGGGACATCCTTGACGAGTGCCCTGTGATATTAGGATTGGAGCAGAAACTGTGTCACCGGTGCATATCCGGGCCAGAGGCGCATTATAAAGAACCGAGACCAATTGCAGAAAAATCTCGCCGACGCCCTTGCGGCGCAGTACAGCTAGCATAAAGGACCATTCGATAGAATCGAAGGCCTTCTCTGCGTCCAAGAAAACCGCCGCTGCCTTAACCTCTGGACGGACATGTTGAAGGGCACCAAACACAGTGCGCAGGTTGTACGATAGCGTGCGGCCCGGGATAAATCCAGCCTGCTCCGGACCTATCAATTGAGGCAATAATGGAGATAGGCGGTTAGCAAGAATTTTGGCAAATATTTTTGTGTCCACATTAAGAAGGGAGAGTGGGCGATAAGATGAGCACTGACGAGGGTCCTTACCAGGCTTCAGCAACGTTATTATCAATGCTTCACGCATCGAAGTGGGAATTATCCCAGCACCTCCTATCTCCTGAAACAGGGTGGACAGATGGGGAATCAACAGGTCATCAAAGCTCTTGTAGAAAGCTACCGTAAGCCCATCCTACCCTCACGCATAGAGTTCAAGGCAAGTCTTATCTCCGCAGTCTCAATAGGACGCAATAGGAATTCGCGGTGCCAGTTTTGTAGCCATGGGAGCTCAATATATTCAAGATACTGTAGTATATCAGCTTCACTAGGGGTAACCTTAGAACTGTAAAGCTCGTGATAATATCGGCTTCCCCATAGAATCTAGCTGTAGCATATTTGCCCATATGCTTAACCTCACTATCTGCTTCTTTATGGTAATCTTCTATCGTAGCCTTCAGTTTTTCCCGAATCTCAGGATCAGATCTGTCAGCGAGCTCGACCTCAAGCCCAGCTATCCGGGATTCTAGCAGGGCAAGCCTGTCCCTAATAGAGCGAAGAACCCCCGCATGCTTACTAATGGCAATACCACGAATATAGACCTTAAACGACTCCCACGCCGTGGCAAAGAAATCTACAGAGCCTATGTTTATGGCAAAGAACTCAGCAATTGCATCCTGCAGCTCTGACTTAAAAACTGTCTAATAGCGAATACGGTGGGAACCTCCAGAGAAAAGGCGGAGGACCGCTTGAGGGTGTCATCAGGGCCAACAAAATAGTAGAGTGGTCCGAAAACGTACGAGCCAGTACAGAGCAGTCTTGGACCTTGGGTAGAAGTGTTTGTGAAATGAGCCAATAGTCTATACGTGTGTGAATGTCATGATAGGCGGAATAGTGAGTAAATCCCCCCCTATCGCTGGACCTGGTTCTCCAAACATCTGCCAGACCCAGCTGTAAAGCTATGTCAGCAATGGCTCTCGCAGAGGCAGACAGAGGTCTGGGGGACCCCTCGATCTGTCAAGCGCAGGGTCTAGGACGCAATTAAAGTCCCCCCCCATAATAGTGGTAAGGGATGATAGTCCTTAAGAATTGTAAAAATAGATCGGTAAAATTGCGGATCATCATAGTTCGGGCCATAAGAGTTAACGATAAAGAGATTCAGCTCTTTGCCATAGCATCTAGATATAACATACTTGCCTGCCTTGTCAGTGGCACAGTGTTCTAAGTGAAGCCCTGATTTAGGATTAACCCACGTCAGAACCCCTCTGGAGTGGGAGGTGAAACATGCAGCGTGAGTGAGACCAGCTAATCCGCCACCCGAGAGCAATGCACTCCCAGGATGGAGGTGGGTTTCCTGAAGCAGAGCAACGTCGACTTCCTGCCGCTTCAAGTATGCCAATATTTTTCGTACCTTTCTCTGGTCGTTTAAGCCCCTGACATTCCATGTCATGAGGCTCAGTCTCTGAGAACGTCTCTGTTTAGTATGCTGACCTGCCATGAAGTGAGTGCGTACATACATGTCGCTAGCCTGTTTTGCATTGTAGTGTGCCCTGCCAAGCATGGTCAATTTAAGACATGTGATCTGTAAAACCAAGAAAACGAAAAACACCCCAGTCCAACCCCCTCCCATGCCTTGCATTCCCCAACTAGGCAAAGGCAAGTATCATCCCTCCCTGTCTCCTCCGAGACATACAACCAATGCAAATGTGTCACATGAATAAAACAATGAATCCCCAAAACCACAGACCCCCCCCTCCTCCCACACAACTACCACCAGGGACTCCCAAAAATGTAGGGAAGAGCAGCGGGTTACGCATTAGGGCGGATGTTACCCAGCAAAGCCAAGGTGTTCCAACACCCCGCCTAGCCACCTGATAGCAGTGTTACCATCATATGCACATAAGTGTAGCAGCAAGACAAAAAGATAAACAATTCCTGAGCCAAATATCTATCCCATATCAATACACACACAACGGGTAGCTCCGCACCCCTGCAGCCCGCCCAGTATAGAGAGGGCTCTTACCAAAAAGCACAGTAGAAGAAAAATTTGCTTATAAAAGAGCGCATTGTAACATCAGGCACCCCTCCCCCTCAATCGAGCCTCCACAACACTTGGAAATATAACGCCAGCACAAATGGGGTAAGGTAGTCAGGAGAAATCCAGCCAGGATTAGCAACACCTCACGCTTATCAGTCATTGTCATCAAGACTGCCAGTCCCACCTTCCGTACTAGTGCCAGCTTTCTGTCCCTCCCCACTCCCGCCAGCCTTGACCCAGTGTTTGAGAGCAGTCTGAAGCGATTGTGGGTCCGAAAATATCTTGGCCTTCCCATCAAGCATTACCCAGAGCTGTGCCGGATACAGCATAGCATATTCTATGCTCTGATCACGTAATTTACGTTTTAGGGGTGCAAATTGCCGTCAGGCTTCCTGGACCTTTAAAGTGAAGTCTGGGAACAAAGAAATCGATGAGCCTTCATACTGTAAGGACCCCAGCTCCCTCGCTTTCCGCAACGCAGCATCTCTGTCGCCATAGTTCAAGAGTTTTGCAATGATGGGCCGAGGGGGAGCACCAGGTTGAGGCCTAGGACCAAGCGAGCGGTGCGCTCTCTCCACGACAAACATAGGTGAGAAAATGTCAGCCCCCAGCACAGTTGTGAGCAATTTTTCGACGAAGGTCTCCATGTTACCCGTCGCGGTGGATTCCGCCAGGCCTGTGATGCGCAGGTTACTTCGTCGCGACCTGGCTTCCAAGTCTTCAGCTTTGTCGTGCAAAGCCACCAAGGCCTTCTCCACACGCTTCTGGGCGTCGTGAGAGTCCGTCTGGGCTTCCTCAGTCTCCGTGATGCGCCGCTCTGCCATATCCAAGCGCTCAGAGTGCTTGTCCACTCACTCAGACATTCTGTCCATTCTGTAGACCACCGTATCAATCTTTGCGTCGATCGCTGTCAGACCCTGCTGCATGGACGCTATTATATGCTTAATATCGCCCATAGGGTTCTCCACAGGGTTGTTAGGCTCCGACATCGTGGACTCCGCTGCGTCCTCACAGCGCCTGGATTTACGCTGGTCAAAGGTAATCTTGGGCTACGATTTGTCGGGCTTGCCCATTGCTGCGCTCACCCCTCCCAGGCTGTTGGGCAAACCTGCGCAGGAAACAATCACTGAGTATATCAGCCCCGGTCCTCAGGCGTGTCGTCTAGGCCGACACCAGTCTGGGCAGGGGCACCCCCAGGGGAGAAGCGTCGAATTCGCCAGATGGGCAACAGCCTCAGCAGTCACCCGCAGCGCTCGCCGCTACCAGCCCCTCTCACCTCCGCCGTTGACCAGGAGGGATCGCCGCGTTGAGCAGGTAGGGTAGATCAGGCCGGGTTGAAGTATGCACGCCAGAGCAGTATTAAGTAGAGGATACCCAGGTTCTGATAGGGCACTGCTGTGAGGAGCCCCCGGCGGATAGGAAAGCGGCGCCCCAGGGAGCGCTGCACCAAGGCGATCTGTCAATATGTCAAAGGCGCTGTTATTGACTCCCTCCAAGATCGTGTAAAGCCGCCGACGGCCCAGTCAGTCCACTTCAATTAGGCCCACGGAGCAGAGAACTCACCGCGCGTGCACAGGCCCCCAGCGCGCACCTCCACTGCAGCTCTCAGGGTTCAATGATTTCCAGGCAGGCGGCACTCGAGTCGGGAGTCCCGCTCCCATCAGCTGTCCCTCGATGTTCGCGCTACAGCAGAGCCGCCGGGGACGCCACTCACGCCGGCTACGCCACCAGGCCGTGCGCCAGCCCACGCCGCTTCAGGGTGCAGAGCAACATTCACCGGGGCAATCCTCAAACCAAGGACAGCATTCTGTGGGCAAGACTGCGAGCGGTGCTCGCCCGGCTCTCCGGTCCGGAAACTCGATCGGGGTCTTGCTACATTTGCCGGATAGTGTCGGTGGCCGGCGGAGCACAGTTACGGAGCGTCCATCTTCGGGCCAGGCAAGCTCCGCGCAACCGAGTAGCCTTAATGAAAATGGTTATTATGCCCAAATTTCTATATTTGTTCATGAACATTCCCTTCTCCCCCGGCCGCCCCTTTTTCACAAGACTTAAGAGTCAGCTCATCCGTCTGGCATGGGGCGGGAAACAGCCTCGGATCAAGTGGAGCATCCTAATACTGCCGTTTGCTCAGGGCGGGTTTGAAGCGCCCGATCCTGACCTTTACTATCTCAGCGCTCAGGCACACTATGCCGCGTACTGGCTTGAGCCTCCGCCCTTCATGACGCACTTAGCGGTGGAGCAGGGGTTTATGGCACCCGTACCCCTCACAGGGTTCCTGGGAGCCGATGATAAAACAACCGGGGGAAGACGGTCAACTGTAGCCTGCACTAATAACGCGTGGCGAGCTCTTGCTAAACGGTCCTAAACTCCCATGCTATACTCTCCGCTGCTTCCCCTACGGGATCAGCAAAATTTGCCAGTTACACAAGAAGGCATCTGCAAGCGTATGCTCCTCAAACTCGGCGTTACTACATGGGGGGATATGTATACTAGGCCTGGGCTTTAAATTCCGTTCCGCTCGGGGAATTTGCGGACTTTGGGTAATTTCGCGTTCCGCGGAGAACGCGAAATTGCCAAAAATTCAGCGATTCGCGACTTTGCGGAATTTTTTTCTTGTTCGCGCTTTCATAATGCGTGTTCGCGAGATATTTCTCTCCGAGCACGCAAACAGCTTTCGCGAACAGGAAAAAAGCATCGCGAACGGGCGGAACAAGCAATTCCGCGTGTTCGCTGAACTTTTGCGTGCTCGCGGAGATTTTTTACCGTTTCGCAGAGCTTTGCGTAGCGCGACTACGCAAATTCCACCCACCCCTAATGTGTACTCTAGGGCAATTCAAAGGAGTAGAAGCTTTTTTTGGAGACAGCCCCCCCACCACTATGGACCGATTCCTATACATACGCTTAGACAAGACGTTAAGCCCGCAACTCCCGCGTTTCCGGTGGAACCCCCACACTGCTCCCACTGCACCAATTGCTACACGCAGGGGCATTACACGCCGTGTCCCGCATATATAAAGCCACTATAGGGGCAGGGACGCACAACACCCTGAAAGCAAAACAGGGGTGGGAAGCAGAATTAGGACACCAACTCACGGATGAGGCCTGGACGTATTGCTGTCAGCAAACGGAACGCATCACCGCTAACAGTAGATTTAGGATAATACATTTTAAATTTCTCCACAGAATGTATTATACCCCTGTAAAAATGCACAAACTCCAATTGCGAGATAGCGACAAGTGCGACCGCTGTAAGCAGGAGGGAGCGGGGTTTTTACACATTGCATGGGAATGCAGGTCAATAGCGCGCTACTGGACTGAGGTGGAAGCGGCCCTGGGGGACATGGTTGGAGGACAGCTGGACTTAACACCTGAAATGGGTCTCCTAGGATACCTGCCTGGGTACAAAGGCCGTATAAAGCGCTTACTGGCTGTGGGCCTTCTCATTGCTAAGCGAAAAATCGCATCTAGATGGGGAAGAGGCAGGGCGCCCAAATTTAAGGAATGGCTAGCGGACCTAACTTATTGTCAGGAGCAAAATAATATCTACCCTGAGCTGCTCCCTCCTCGCTCAAGACCATGTGATATTTGGGAACCCCTCACAAATTACCTGCTAAGAGTGACTGCTAGCGACACGGAAGATAGCGCACCACTTACACAGACCAGCTGACACGCCTAGACCGCAGGGCCACAGACTAACGGGGTCGATTGCTAATATACTTACTGTGAAATTCTGTATCCCCTCCATGCTCAACCCAGCTCTTGTATACTGTGTCCCGTCTGTTCAGACCCAACTATTGCACTGTACCAACGTAACCAAGCAATGTACCTGTAATGCCTACCATGTACTGTACTTGATGTGTTGTTGAAACCAAAATGCCAATAAACAAAGTGTTAAATAAAGGTACATTTAGGGTGTGGGCAGAATAGCACTCGGAGCAGGGGGGCACATGTAGTGGGAGGGTTCATTCATGGGCTTTTTGTCAATTGGGATGCTGAACCACAATGTTAAGATTGTATGGGGCAACAGGAACAATAATTAAACCTCTAATGGACAATACACTAAAAACGATACTAACATCGGACTCCAGATGGAAATTGGTGTCACACCTATATGGTAAGATGTATTAAGACAACGGCTTATGGGGACACGGTCCGCATGCAAAGAGAATTGGGGTAAAATTGAAGATTATGTAGCTAGAATTACCAGAAATAGCAGGTTCAATAAGAAACATATTTGCTGCGTTTGTTCCTGCACGGGGACACATAAGAGTGGTGTGGGTGATCTGATGTTAGTACTAGCAAAACGCAGAATAACAATGAATTGGTAAGTGGAACATGCCTCACTAATGAGGATGTGGAGAGTGTATGTGGTGGGTTGAGTGGCAGCTGAATTAGCCAGCCTGATTCACATAGACACGAGAGTGGCGAAAGTTCTCCGGAATAATGTGGACTTAGTTATATTTTCCTATGTAGAACCTGGACATGGTCCTGAGGCTTTGCACTGAGAGACTGTACCCAGGGCAAGCAAGAAACACAAGTTTCTCCCTCATGGATTTTTTTGCCATGCAGAAAAGAGGTTCAGTACGAACTCACAGTAAAGGTATTTGGGCTCATGGAACTCCGCAACAGAACATCTTCTAGCCGAGCCCTGCTGGTGGATTTGAGAACCAAAAAAGTGACTTAGTTTGAAGGTAAATCCTTGTCAGGGGCAAGGTGGCAAATCCATCTCGCTGACAAAGCAAACTCAGAGACTATGAAATCCAGCAAAGTCCCCCATGCAGGTTTGGCACCAAAAACAACAGCTCCAGCAGGAGCTTTACGTATACAACTTTGATGGACCCATGACGACCTTAGACTTGGCTCTTGCCCCGTGCCCTCCAAAACGTAGACTAAGCCCCAAGGTAAAACTCTGACAGGGGTGAGCCGGTTGGTGTATACACCTGATATCATGCCTGTTACTTTTTCTTAGGCTCTTTATTTTTTCTAGGTGCTTTTATCTTATAAATGTTAAAACTCATCGGAGCATGGTCAAGTCAAGGACCAAGATGTCCACCTAACTCTTCAGCTCCAGTCCGGCCGGAGATTTTTGTTGGTGCGCGGCGACCGGTGTATCCTTCCTGACCCCCTCATGGGGGAGCCTGTGGTTAAATGGGCAGAGTATGTACCCAAGGCTGCCTCAATGGTCTTCTGGAGAGTCCGAGAAACTCCGGCTGTGGCAGCGTGGAATCTCCATGACACCTGATGACATGATTGAAAAGGGCCTTCATGCGATGAGCCTTGGTCCTTGGGTTTGACAGGAGGAGTGCATCTGCAGTGCACACTGGTGAGAGAGTGCCACTATCCTATGCCTTGTATGCATTTTTAACAAAAAAGGAACATTTGATGAGCTTTGTTGTCCTTGACAGGCTATTTGTGCTGTTTTGGGCTACACATCCCTAACAAAAGGAAATTCGCATTTTAACCATTTATGCCTCACTCCAACCTGTTTAATGACTCAAGAAATGTCTCTATTATCATTTTCTCCAGCTACTGGACATCTTCTTCACTTCTATAAAGGAAATAAAGATGGTATTTATCAGTATAGCCCAATCTACTAAATCTCAACTTGTTTGGGCTATTGAAGGTTCATTTGGACTATGAAATCCTACCAAATGTGCTACCTCTTGTATAACTGCATTAACAATTAAATGGTGCTTCGATCATATTGACCAATATATCTGCTTCATGTTTACATGCTATAACCCTTCGTGAATTCACATCTTGAATGCTTATAACTTTTGAATCAGGGATCACATAACCAATCAAATGTAGGATATTTGGTTTAAATACTGACCTAAACTTGCACCATGGCTGACAAGAAACAAAAGGAGCAAAAAACAGGCGTGAAATTGACTAAGTCGTATTGTTGGACCTGGCCCTTTCTGCTGGGTCATCAGCAAACTTTTTGCCTTCCTCCTCCCTTTTTTGCTGAATTTGTTTTTGTTGGCTTTAAGACTCTGGGCACTTTGCCACTGCTAGCCAGTGCTAAAGTGCATGTGCTCTTTCCCTAAAACATGGTAACATTGGCCTATACACAATTGGCATATTTACTTAACTTATAAGTCCCTACTAAAGTGCACTACACTACATGCATTTACAGGGCCTGTAAATTAAATGCTAATAGTGGTCCTGCAGCACTGATAGTGTCACCCACTCAAGTAGCCCTGTAAACATGTCTCAGACCTGCCATTGCAGAGCCTGTGTGTGCAGTTTTACACTGCCATGTCGACATGGCAAGTTAACCCTCTTGATGGGCCCAGACCTTCCTTTTTAATACATATAGGTGACCCCTAAGGGAGGCCCTAGGCAGCCCCAAGGGCAAGCTGAAGTGTATTTAAAAGTCAGAATGTCCTTTAAATTCATTTTTCACTACTGCAAGGCCTATAGCTCCGATAAGTTAACATTGGGATTACCTTATTAAATTTTATAAGTGTAATTTCCAATAGGGAAAAGATAGACATTTCGGGTTTGGTGTCTCTGGACTCTCAATTTAAAATCACAACTTATAGTGAAGTCGGATTTTAAGTTGCAAGTCTGAAAATTCAACTTTTAGAAATTTGGCATTTTCTTACTTTAACCATTCTGTGACTGCTGCCTGTCTCAGAATACATGTCTGGGGTGGGTGACAGTTGGCCTTTGTGCATTTCCTCTAGACAGCCACACACAATGGGAGCTTAGGTGTGACTTGTTGGGTCTCAATGGGCCATTACCTGGCTTGATGGGGGGGGGAGAGTTAGGCACAGCCCCACTTGCACATGAATAGGCTGTGCCATGTCTGCACACAATAGGCCTAACAACCCTGTATTGTCACTCCAGCCAGCTTGGAGCCAGGACAGGGGAGGAAGGGAATTCCCTGCACTTCAAATCTACTGTCTAGAAGCTTCTCCCACCTTCCAGAACCAGGGCACCAAAGTATAAGTACTGGACTTCAGACACCACCATTTCCTTACACTTCTGGACTTGTGGATACTCTGCCAGGAAGAAGGACTGCTGTGGTGCTACAAGGACTGCAACTCTGCTGGACTGCTACTCTGCTGGATTCCTGCTTTGCTGTGCTGACCTGCTGCCCCTAGCCTGGGAGTGAGAACGACTAGACATGCATCTCTATAACCCAGAACCCAGAGTGACTCCAAGGGTCAGCTGACTGGCCTCTTGTTTTCTGAAGTCTCAGGGACACCAAAGACTCCCAAGCAACTTGCTCCTGCACCTGCACTCTGCCATCTGTGAGTCTGCCTTGCCAGGTCGTACCACCCCAGTCCTGGACCCTTGGAAGTGGGCCTTAGGTGCTCTGCCGTCTGTGGTCCTCATCGGAACCGCTGCAAAGCCTTGCAAATCAATGCCGCACAGACCGCGCACCTGGATTTACGGTACTGTGTTCAGCGGTTCCAAGTGGGTCCCTGTAGCCGGCCCACGCTCCATCGCGATCGGCCTGAACTTGTAACTTTGTCCCGGTCTTACGCGACCAGATAACCACAGTTGGCGCTTTGTGCACTATTATGCACTATTTTCACCTAAATCTTTAAAATTGCATATCTCAGAGTTTACCCATTGGATTTTTGTCATTTTAGTCTTGATTTGTTCATTAAATTAAGTTCTATATTTCTAACATGGTGTGTATTTTTGTGTGCTGTTTTCACTGTTTTACTGTATTAAGTGTTGCACAAATACTTTACACATTGCCTCTTAAATTCATCCTGACTGTGCCAAGCTACCAGGGGGTGAACACAGGTTAATTTAAGATGTGTATCTGGCTTACCCTGACTAGGATTGTGGTCCCTATTTAGACAGGGTACATACCAATGCCAGCTAGAGACCCAATTTCTAACATTGCTGATCAGCGGTGAGGATATGGCTTATGTTTGTGCATTGCCTTACACTAATTTGGTGTACACTACCATCTATATATAAGACCAATTCGAATCAATTGGCTCTGATTGGCATTTTTTCATTTTTCAATTCTCCCTGATTGGCATTTAGGTTTTTTCCTGAAAATCATGTCTCTGACTGGAGGTTATACATCTACACCTGCAAAAATGGATTTTGAGCTGGCCAAACTTGAGGGTCACACTGTGGTCCAACTCAAGGATTTCTGCAAGGACTCTGCGCTTCCTGTAAAAAGCACCACCAGGAAGGTGAAGCTGCAAAAGGCATTGATAGCCTGGTCTGAGGCCCATGCTGCACTGATTGAGACCCCAGAGAAGGATGAGGAGGAGCTGGATAAGGAGGATGTTTTGGACCAGGGCCCAGGAGAGGGTCTTGGACTGCTTCCTGTGGAGGAGGGGGGGGCAACATACTTCCAGGATTGAAGATTTCACCCCGGGCAGGGAGCAGAGTATCCTCCAGAGCCCTGTCGCCAGAGGAGCTGGAGGACAGGAGGAGGAGATAAATCTGAAATTGGAGTTGGCCAAGCTCAAGTTGGAGAAGGCGAGAGCTTTGGAGGAGAAAAGATTGACCATAGAAGAAAGGAAAATGATGTTGGTTCAGGAGCTGAGCCTGAAAGAGCTGGACCTAAAAGCCAGGAGGGCTGAGTCCAGCAGTGATGGTGTCAGCGTTTCTTCAGTGCCCTCTGGCAGGAGGGTTCACATACCCAAGGGTTTGGTGTCTGAGTTTGTGGTGGTAGACGACCTAGACAGATGGTTTGAGGCCTATGAGATTGCTTTACAGATGCACGTGGTCTCTGAGGAGGATTGGGGAGGATTGGGGAGCAAGTCTGTGGAGGCACATCCCTAGTGAGGGGAGGGACACCCTACTAGCCCTAGAGGGGGGTGACATGATGTTGTATCCCTCAGTGAAAAAGCCCCTGAACAGGAAGTTTGGTCTGACCCCAAAGAAGTAAAGATAGAAGTTCAGGGACAGTCAGAAGCTATCCCAACAGACCTGGGTGGATTGTGTGGATTCCTTTTCCAAGGTACTGGATGGCTGGGTGAAGGGCAGCGAGGTAAAGGATTACCGGGAGCTGTAAAAATTGATTGCCAGAGAGCACATGTTCAGTCACTGTTTTCCAGGGCTACGCCAACAACTGGTCGATTGCAGGCTCACTGACCCCAGGTGGTTTGCAAAGGAGGCAGACCTCTGGGTGAGTCCCAGAGTGTCTGAGAAGGCATTGCGGAGTGATCCTATGGAGGGTAGCTCAGATTTTCTCCATCAGAGTGAGGGGGAGGTACACAGTGATCCAGACAGATCACAGTGTAGTAGGGGGAAGGGGTCCCATGTCCATTCTAAGAGTAGGAAGAGATGTAGGAAGAGGCCCTTTTACCATCCCCGAGCATAGATTGTTCCCAGAGGGAGCACAAGCAGGAGGACCTGGTCTGTACCAGGAGACCATCCACTGGTGGGAGCTCTACAGTGTCAGGAGAGCTGGGGGGTGGGTGGGGGGTGCGGCTGCCACAAGTGTCCTACCAGTTCTAGCTTCTGGGGGTACCACTCCACAGCAGAGGGTACAGAAGCCTAGATGGGAGGGCAGGAGGTGTAAACAGGCCACAGTAGGAGGACCCATGAGCCAGGAGTTGCCAGCTCTGAGATCAGAGCACCAAAAGACTAACCTTGCTGAAGCCACTTCTGGCCTTGGTGGGGGGCTCCATGCATTATCACAGGAATAGAGGGCTGGGACCCTGCACTAGTCAGACTCCTACACAACAAATACAGAATGTGTTTGCCTTGGGGGAGGGGGTAGTTGTACTCCCCTTGAGGTCCTAGCTTGCCAGGCACGTATTTAGCCTAAAGGTATAGACCCTGGATTGAAGGACCAGTCTCAGGATACCATCCCTGAACTGGTGGGAGATGAAGTGGAAAAGGGGTGCAAGACACCTGGGGCTACTGCCCCTCACTTTGAGAAACCACAGAGGTTGGAGACCCCTGGATGGCCTGCGCCTGGCTATGGACACTGACGGCTGTCAGTGGACTCTGTTGGCTGTTGTCCTTGAGGACTGAGTTTCCCTTGGTTTGGGGACAGAAGTCAGACCCAAGGGGTGGAATGGGCCACATAACTTTGTTGGCCATGGTGTCTGCCTATGTGGAAGCACCTGTCAGCAAATTATGGTTAGATGCTGCACAGATGGGGTCCACAGATGAGGAGAAGTGTTCCCCATTTGTCAGTTCAGTGGCGCAGGAGAGTATAGACAGAGGGATCCAACTGAGTTCAGTGAGGCATAGAACTAACAAGTGCCCCTGCAGCAATGGGCCATTGTCAATGCTCTATCGCCTAAGCAGGGAAGTCCATCAAGGTATTGATTAGTCTACCCTGGCTTTAGGCTGGAGGGGGTTGTGTTGGACCTGGCCCTTTCTGCAGGGTCACCCCCCATACTTTTTACCTTCCTCCTCCCTTTTATGCTGAATTCGTTTTTGCTAGCTTTGGGACTCTTGACACATTGCCACTGCTAACCAGTGCTAAATTGCATGTGTTCTCTCCCTAAAAGAAGGTAACATTGGTGTAGGAAAGTGCCCCTTTTTAACATGGTTACCCCCACTTTTTGCACTGTACTTGATGCAGTTTTGACTGAAGTGCACTGGGTTCCTGCTAACCAGGTCCCCAGTGCCAGCGTTCTTTCCCCAAAACAAGGTAACTGTTCAATTGTTCCCCAACTGTCAATTTCCTTGGCACCCCTGTAAGTTCCCAGTAAATGGTACCCCTGGCACCTAGGGCAAGGGTACTAAAGAAAGGCCCTTAGGGCTGCATTATGTATTGTGCCACCTTAAGAGACCCACCACCAAACTCATGCAGACTGCCATTGCAGGCTGTGTGAAATGGTGCAGAAAAAAGTGAAAACACGACATGGCACACACCTTGTGTATCATGCCCACAAACACTGCATGCAATATATGTAGGTCACCTCTACAGCAGGCCTTACAGCCCTAAAGCAGGGTGCATTATATTACATGTGAGGCCATATCTGCATGAGCAAATATGCCCCTGTGCTGTCTAGTCCCATTGTTAGATAGTACAAGTGAACAAGGAAACCATCTTAAGTATATGTACTGGGCACTGGTCATTACGAATTCCCCAGCTACATGATGGCTTCACTGAAACCTATAGTGTTTGGTATCAAACACTTTGTCTTAATAAATCCATACTGATGCCAGTAGTGGATTTATTATGATATACACCGAGAGGGCACCTTAGAGGTGCCTCCTAAAGCCCTACCAGCCTATTAGCGTGCTGGCTGACTGGTATCTTCCAGCCCACCACCGCAGACCAGTGTCTGACCCCCTGGAGGTGAGCACCCGTGCTCTCAGAGGTCAGAAGCAATGCCTGCTCTAGCAGGAAGCGTTTACACCTCCTCCAGCAGGATGACTAGTGAATCTACATACCAAGGGCAGAGGCTTCAAAGCCTCTGCCGCCTTTGATTTGCAACCTCTGCTTCCCCCAGACCTGGGAGATGCCATCCCCTGCCCTGAGGCCCATCTGGCACCTGTACAAGCGGGAAATTAGATATGCAAGTAGGTGTGGTGCTATACCAGGCCAGTCACACTCCTAAGGTGGGATGCCTGATGTGCCCCACGAAAGAAGGGTTCCACCATTTTGATTTTGGTGGAAATAGGAATTCTGGGACAGGGTTATGCCCAATCCCCACAGGAAGTGCCAACATAGGGGGTGCAGTGTCCCCAAGGGTAAGTAGCCCATTAGCTACTACCCTTCACTCCCCTTAACGCCCCTAAATTGAGTATTTAGGTGGCCCCCTGACACCAGGAACTCAGAGTCACCTTACTGAAGAAAGAAGAGGACACAGAAGAGCCGAAGAAGCAAGAACTGAGGACTGCTGTGGACTTTGGCATCAAACCCTGCCTGCCTACCAGCGCTGGTCCTATCAATTGCAACAACTCGACTCGTCCTGTAGCTGTGCTGCCTCCAAAAGACCAAAGGGGCCTCCAGCACTTAGCCAAGCTGTCAGCATCTCCATTGAAGTGGAGGAGCCACTGCCTTAAAGCCTGCATGGACCAACTGCAATATCCAGTTCACCGTCCTGCTGTTCACTGTGTCAACCATGGCAGCAGCTGCCCAGGAAAAGGCCACTGTGCTCGCAGAGGTCAGACCCGTCTCCACGCCAAGTGAGAAGATGCCAGGACCAACCAGAGCCGGCCTGCACCAATATCCAGGGTACCGGACCCCTTGCAGCAACCAAAGTTTGTTTGAGTGCAATCTGGACTCCATTGTCGCAGAGCCTGAGCAGCGGATGAGGGACATAGCATCACAGTGGCCAGCATGAGAGTGGCCCAGCTGTCCTGATATGTCCCCTTTTCAGATCTGAGAACCGTGGCTGCCTTTGATGCACGGGCACCAGCCGACCAAAACCCTTCATGAGAACCAACTGTACTCTCCTGCTCCCAGCACCCCCACGATCCGAGCCCCTCATTGGGAGCTCCCAGACTTGTCCCCAAGTCCCCCCTGCAGCCCGTTTCTAGGCGCCCCCCCTCCTTGTTTACATTGTAACTCGCACGGCTAACAACCCGTCCACCATCCGGACGTTCCAGGGCATGTAAATTTGAACTGCTGGTGGTATTTTGGACCTTGCCCCCCTCGCACCTTAAGTCCTAGAGGGGACCCCTGAGAACTGTTTGCAAATAGCCTTATGCAGTATATGACTTTTTGTCCATAGAAAAGTATTAGTATGTAAAAATGCATTTAGGTGACATTTTTACTTGCCTGCAAATACTGCTATTAGGAAACGTATTTACACATTTACGAAGTTCTTGGTGTTAAAATAAATATAAAAACAATTGTTATTTTTCTAAATTGGCCTTGAGTTTCTTCTTGAGTGTTTGTCTTGTTTATTGACTATATGTGTGTTCAACAAACGCATTAACACTACCATCTGATAAGCCTAAACTGCTTGCCCACACTACAACAAAAGAGAGCATTTGGGATTATTCATTTAAGCCTTATAAGCCAATAAGGGTCGACTGGACTTTCTACATAACGTACCTCGTTTTGGTACACTACATAAAAAGCTAGCTTCCTACAATTGGCCTATCCACAATTGGCATGTATAATTTACTTATAAGTCACTAGTAAAGTGCACTACATGTGGCCAAACCCTGTAAATTAGATGCTACTAGTGGGCCTGCAGCACTGATTGTGCATTCCCTCTAGATACCCACACACAATGGAAGCTTAGGTAAGGCTTGATGGGCCCTAATGAGTTATTAACCTGCTTGATGGAGGGGAGGAGCTAAGCACACCCCCACTTGCACCTGAATAGGCTGTGCCCTGTCTCCACACGATAAGCCTAACGACCCTGTATTGTCACTCCAGCCAGCTTGGAGCCAGGACAGGGGAAGAGGGGAATTCCCTGCACTTCAAAGCCACTGTCTAGAACCTTCTCCCACCTACAAGGACTGCCACTCTGCTGGACTGCTAACCTGCTGGACTCAGGCTTTGCTGTGCTGACCTGCTGCCTGCTTCCCCCTTGCCTGGGAGTGAGAAGGACTGGACCTGCACCTCTACAACTCAGAACCCAGAGGGACTCCAAGGGCCAGCTGACTGGCCTCTTGTTTTCTGAAGTCTCAGAGACACAAAAGACTTCCAACCAACCTGCTCCTAAACTCTGCCATCTGTGAGTTGGCCTTGCCAGGTGGCACCACCCCGGTCCTGGAATTGGGCTTAAGGTGTTCTGCCCTCTGTGGTCCTCATCGGAACCGTCACGCAGCTTCAAACAGCAACGCCGCACAGACGCGGACTAGGATTTAAGGCAATGTGTTTAGCAGGCCCAATCGGGGTCCCTGTAGCCGACTCGTGCTCCATCATGGTGGGCCTGAACTTGTGACTTTGTCCAAGTCTGGCGTGAAAAGATAACCACAGTTGGAGGTTTGCGCTTTTATGCACTATTTTCACCTAAATCTTTAAAATTGCATATCTCAGGATCTCACAAATACTTTAGACATTGCCTCTTAAGTTAAGCCTGACTGCTCTGTGCTAAGCTACCAGAGGGTGAGCACAGGTTAATTTAGGTTGTGTATCCGGCTTACCCAGACTATGATTGTGTTCTCTACTTAGACAGCGTGCATACCTCTGCCAACTAGAGACCCAATTTCTAACACTTATTTACCAGTCCCTGATTTTCCAGTCAAAACCAAGATGGAATCATCATCCACCATGGACACGATACTTAAAAAACTGGAGGAGGCACATGATCTAGCCAGATTCACTAAGACTAACATGGATACCATGCAATCAGCCATTACTATGATAAAAAATGAAGTTTAGCAAATCAGCAATAGGATTGCAGCGGCTAAAGATAAAATCAGCAGCCTGGAACATAGAGAATCATCACTCGTAAAACATATTACTACTCATATGAACACTTCTTTTTCATTACATAAAGAGGTTTCAGATTTGGATGATTGTAACAAAGGCAGGTCACATATTTTTGGTATACCAGAGGATTTGGAGTGGCAATGTTTTAGTGTGTGTATCACATTCCTGGAGTCCTGGATCCCGCAAGTGACATCTATACCTTTTCAGAAAGACTTTGAGTTGGAAAGGGCACATGGGTTTCCAAACTGACCTCTCCCGAATAAGAAATCCCTCTTACCAATCGTCTGCAGGCCTCTCAGAGCCTAAAATACTGAACTAATACTAAGCGACATGAGGAAGAATAATCAAGTGGAATGGAAAGGGCATAAGATCTATTTATACAAGGATTACTCAAAAGCCAATGTAGACACAAGGGAAGCTTTTTTAGCTTTCCGGCCATGACTGAGAGCCAGAAACCTAGAATTTTCTTTTGCTGTTCCACCAAGGTTCAGAGTTTCATTAAATGGCACTTCTCATATTATTCTGATTCGGAACTGAGGAATTTTCAGGATGAACTGGTTGATTGTGACATGGACATTGAAATCCAATTTGTTATCAGACAGAGACAAGTGAAGGATTTGGCGATCTCCGTAGACACAACTGGAAGTGTTACTTTATTGTTTTATAATCTTCTGTTTGGATATACTCTTTTTTGATCGATTATTTATGGTCAACACAACATTGCTTCTTCAACAAGTAATGAGACATTTCTTGCCTACGATCCGTCACCTTTAAGAGAAACAGTATCCTTATTCTATCTTCGCTAATAATGTTATATTGGTTTGTACTCGTGTAAGATAGTTTTCTCCTTTACTAAGGGATTGCTTGTCTACTTTGAATAATCATTGCTCATTTGAACAACTAGCATTGCCATATTCAATCTCAATATATTTACTGCCTGTTTCGGCCACAATGCTTTGATAATCACTGTCAAGTTATTAAAGAAATTGATGTTTCCTATGCTGGAGGAGTATCTTGTCCTCTTCCTCATGCTACCAGCTCTTGTTATTGGAAGGAGAAGAGGGGGGAGTTGAAGTTTGGTAATTTGTCTCTTTATCTAAATTTCCTTATCAATGCTTTGGTGGGATTTGGTGTGTTAGTGTTTTTGAAACCTCATTGTTACATGAAGATGTTTTTCTCTTGATTATATTTTACCCTTTTCTCGTTTTTCTTCCTCTTACCTATCCACTCATGGGGATAGCCATTCATTTGTGTGTTGGTGGTATTGCACTCCTTGCATTGTCTATTTTGTCTCGTATTGTGCACATCATTTATTAATTGCAGCATTTACACTGTGTTTCTTAGATGGATGTATCCTTCATTCTTCATATTATGTTTCATGCACTGAATTATGGCTCAAAGTACCAATAATGTCAATTTTCTGTCAATTAAAACAAAGGCCCTCAACCACCCTGTCGAAAGACTCAAAATGTCTGGGTATTCCTATAAACTGAAAGGGGGTATCATTTTACTTCAAGAGACCAAGATCCAAGATAGAGAAGCTACTTCTTCACAAACAAGTGGATAGCCTTTTCTCCTGCATGGGTTAAAAGAATGGAGTCCTAACCCTGTTTGTTAACAACTCAACATTAGTATAATACCTAATAAGATTGACTAAGAAGGCAGATTGGTAACCTCTAAAATGAGTAGGAAAGGAAAATTATTTTATGCAATTAATGTATATGTGCCGAATGAAGACCAGCAAGGTTTTTGGGAAGAATGTTCCTAAAATAATTCCCCCATACAGGCAGATACACTGACTCTCCCTGAAGCTGACTTTAATCCCCTTTGAACTGTACATCTGATAGATCCTAGAAATATAATTATCGACCTCCTAAAGCACACAAATCCATGAAGAATTTATGTCTGAAGTTTAATTTAAAGGATGCATGGAGACTAAGACTGCAACATCCTGACACGTTAGATTATACATTTGTCTCTCCACCACACCTCTTCTATTCTAGAATAGATTACTTAATGATTTCTGGTACTTACACACAACACATCAACTCAAACAACATAGAACCTAGGCACATTTATGATCACTTTATCACTTGCATGGGGAGTTGCAACTACCAAACATATCTTATGGAGACTAAATTACGAGGTTATAAATTATATAGAACATAGAACCAAAATATGCTCTGACATCCGTCACTTTCTTGATACCAACCAACTACTTATACCTCTCTTCTAACTAGATGGGAAGCTTATAAAGCTACTATTAGTGGATCACTTATTAGTATAGGTCCTTTATGAGTAAACAGTCCAATGACCGATTAAATAAGATGGAAAAAGATATTAAACTACTTCACTTTCAGCACAGGCAATGCATTACTGATAGCCAGCTCCTAACTAACTTAAATAATAAAGAATACGAATACAGTAGAATACTAAGTAAAAGAGCAGGTGTATGGAACAAGAAACAAAAAAGGATTTGGATATGCCAGGCCAATAAAGCTGGTAAAATGCTTGCCTCCTATTTAAAAATTCAAGCAAAACAAATCTTCCATTACTAGTATTAAATCTTCCATTACTAGTATTAAAGACTCAGATAGCAAAGTGCAAGTGAATTCAGATCCAATATCTGAAATTTTCAAAAAAGTTTATACAGATCTATATGATAATAACAAGCAGATTGTCCCTGAGATGTGTAAAGGTTATCTCGATACCTTGGATCATCCTACTATCATTTAAGAAGAAAGAGTCGCACTGGCTTCTCCTTTTATGACAGAAGAAGTGATGACAGTCATAAATCAATTAAAATCGACTAAAACTCTGGTCCAGATAGATATACAGCTCCTTTTTATAAACTTTTTTGGCCGGGGTTAGAATTCCCAGAGATGGCTTTATTTAAGACATTCTCTATGTCAGGAGAAATAACTGGTACACCAGTAGAAGCTGTGATGGCTGTTATTTGAATAAAGGAAGGGAACTATCTCTTCCAAAATATTATTGACCAATTTCGCTGATCAATACAGATTGCAAAATGTATGCTAAAGTCCTGGCTGTTTGCTTAGATAAATTAATTTACAAGTTGATCCACCCCAACCAGGTAGGTTTTCTTAAAAACAGATTGTCAAGCGACAACACAAAACTTTTTGTCACATTATTGAGAGGGCTTCTCTATTGTTTTTCCAAGTGGTTGCAATAGCTCTGGTCACTGAAAAGGCCTTGGGGAAGGTGCCCTGGCCATTCCTGAAAGCAGTACTTACCAAATGTAATGTGGGAGGGGACTTTATTAGGATAGTCATGGCCATATACTCCCATCTTAAAGCCAGAGTTAGACTAAATGGTACTATATCACACTATTTTGACTTAAGTCAGCGTACGAGACAAGAAAGGCCACTTTCACCAGCACTCTTGCTTTTAGTAATTAAACCTCTTCTGCAGGCTACACGGAATAATACAGATATTACAGGGATCACATTTGGCAAACAATGTTAAAGCTGCCACTTACGCAGATGATATCATAATTCTCACTGAAAATTCAGACTCATTGATCATGGCCTTGTCAAGCACTATTGAAGTGTACTCACAAGTACAAGAGCTACACTCTTAACAAAGAGAAATCTCAGGTTATAGCATTAAATAAATTGGGAGGTAAGGAGGTATTGGGTAAATCAGGACTGAACTGGCAAAACAAATTCATAAAGTATCTGGGTATCGAATTCAATGATAATCTAATTTAATCTCTAAAAACAATTAAACCATCACCCTACAAAAAGTTTCGAAAATTGTGGAAAGTTGGTCCTTAAAATTCTGACTTGGTGGGGGAGAACAGAAACACTCAAATTATGATTACAACAAGGATTGATTATTTGATCTCTATGATTCCGATCTTTTTGTCAAGATTGTTCTTCTATAAACCAGATGGTCTTTTGGACAAATTCCTATGCAATGATTAAAAAAAGAGAATTTCCCAGAAAAAAGATTATCCAACAATTTATGGAGATTTAGATTAGCTGATTTTTCACTATATTCTAAGGCCATTCTCTTCAAACAGAGCTCTAGATGGTTAGAGAAATCAGACATGTATCAACTAATATAGTTGGAGGCAAAGAAAAAGATTTTGCACAATTCTAGTTTAATTTCTTTTATAATCACTTCCAATACAAACCTTCCCCACACTGCTATCTTTCTTCAAACTAAAAAAATTATATTATTTATTGTCCCAAGTTCAATTACGAAACTCAAAAACTCAAGTTGGGTGTCAATTTGGAATATTACCTCCTTAAAGATAGATGGTTTGACTGTTAATTGGCCAATTTGGACCTCAGCTGGTATATTATCCTTATACCATTTAGGCTCCCATTTATCCCCGCTATCATGAAAACTTGCAATATACATATCGGATACCTGACCTGGAATTCTATCGCTTCCTTAAACTGAAAACAGCCCTCTCTAAATAACATAATTCTCATCCATGTATTCTATCTAGATATTATAACCTTATTTAACGCAGGAGCCCTTTTGTTTCCATAGTTTGCTCTCTCCTCCTCCCCATTTCTTCTAGGTTATTGACAACTACACAATCCAAATGGGAATCTGACATGAATATGAATGCACCCATCTGTGTTTGGGAAAAGATTTGGATGTCCAGCTTTAAATTTAAAATCACACCTTCCCTAGCTCAAACTAAGTTCCACCACCTACATAGGTCCTTCTGGACTCCACAACCCATGTTTAAAATGAAACTATGGAATTACCATTTATGTTGGAATTTAAATGTTACAACGGGTGACCTACCACATATGCTGTTTTACTGTCATTTACTCATGTATTTTTGGCAAAAATTATTTTGTTTATTAAAGATATCTTACACATCAAAACTACTTTTTGTTTTTCATATTTAATAATGAGTCCTCATGATACACTTATCTCGGACACAAATGATAGCCTCTTTCTCTACCTCATTGAATGAATGAATGATTGATTGATTTGATAACGCATATGAATCACTCCAACTGGGGTACCTCGGCGCACAGTCAGCACAAATGGGCTAAAACCAAATTTAAAATCGTACAGTTTTTGGTGCTTTTCTAAATTTGCTGGAGTCAGGACAGGTTCTAACAGACAATGGTAATTTGTTCCAGAGGGTAGGGACCAAATAGGAGAAAGATCATTCTTAGGAGTGGCTGTAAAACTCTCAGCTATTGGAAAAACGCTAGTAAGATTTATTTCAAGCTTGGAAAGAATCGTTAATCTATACCAGAGGAGTGGATAACATCACACTCCAACAAAACAATATTATTAAGGTACAGCGATATGTTATCTCTCTGTCCCTGTTTTTCTTCTCTTTCTTTCTTCTCTTCTCTATCTTTTCATTCATTCTCTATCTTCACATGTTTTATTACTTTCTGTAAACTGAATTACTTATGAGGAAATGTGGTTTACTCATTGCATAATGACTGGGTATTTGCTCTGGACTCTGAGGTTTCTGAGTGTGTTTATATTAGTTTTGGCATTGTCTTTAAAATACCAATAAAACCTTCTGAAAGAAATAAAACTATTTTCTCTTTTAATCTATATTTGTTTGGGGATTCTATTGTGCTGTTTTCTTAGCTGTTACATTTATTGGTAATGGTTAAACTTGACACACATTTCAATGGGGGGGACTGTCTCCTACTTGGCTCTTAGCATGCAGGGGATTGAGCAGAGGTTCTCTAAAGACTGTGTTTTAGCCTAACTAGATTGTGTTTATTAAGTTGCTCCTCTCAATTTAATGGCCCAATTTCTGACATGGGCATAGGTGATTTTGCACTCACTATTGATTTTTCACTAGCCATCTGCTAATGCTACCTTTTTGAAAATAAACAGTGATTTGCTAGAAAAAAATGTGAAGATAAAAGGCCTGGTTAAATGGTGAAATGTCCTAGAGATTTAAGCTGGTGGCAGATTATATAGAGTATTAGCCATATACAAGCTCAATGCATCACTGAATGAAAATGTATATCAGATTTCGGCCACTGTTATGTTGTTACCTTCTAAATTTTGTAGAGTGCATGGCAATAGGGATGGTGACCAGGCGTTTACAATTAAAACAAAGAATAACAGGCTTGTACATTTCTTATTATCAGTATTCATGAAACAAGTAGAGAAGCAACAATTTCAGAGATTTTCAAAAGGTTGAGGAAAAGGAGATATTTATAAAATGGTGAGTAAGAGACAGTTTAATCCACCTTAGCTACTTGCTCCAAGCAACAGCAGTTTTCTCCCAAGGTCCCCCAACATTCTGGAATCATAACTCAATGTGCCTTCAATGGTATGTAGAGCATAGCTTGCAAGATGCCAGACATCTTCCCTCCTTATCAATAATACAATTAGCCAAATATGCAGGTTAATTTACAATCAAAAGTTATGTATGAAAGACTAAAGAGCCATTATCAATTATACATAATTTTTCAAACAATTGGGTTCCATGGAAATTCTGTTAGAGGCTAGAATGCGCGAAGGACTTCCAATTCCAGAACTCTGGTTTACAACCCTAGTAGAGTGACACTGTCCATCATTGAATCCAGAGTCATATTTCTTCACTTCCCTACTATACTCTTTCAACTCAATCACTCCACTAAGATTCTAAACCCTGTAATCTGAAGTTTGTACAGCATCCTTGAAGATCTTAATTACTTTTCTTGGCTCAGATAACAATGGACAATGTTTCGAGTCAACTGGGGCACGTAACTTAACCCACTCTCCAACTTCCACATTTACTCTACATTTTTCCATTTTGCCCATTTTACAGAAAGCTCCCCTGGATGCATAATGAAAAAAGGAGGCGGGGAGACGTTTTACATGGTTAATGAATTTTCTGTTTAAGTACTGAGTGAAAAACAACTAGTAAATGGAACGATGTTGCCAAAATAATTTCAATACAAAGAGGAGAAAAGATCACCAGTGGGCAAGATTTTTCTTCCTCGAATACCAATACCAATAAAATGATGAACTGATACTCCATAGAACAATTCACGGACAGTCCATTAGGAATGAAGACGTCTCGAAATTTCAAATACCCCACAAAACAAGTTATTGTTTTTCCATAAGATCTTACATTGTTGTAGTTCAAACCTTTATAAACCTTTTCTCCAAGTGGAAACAAGATCACTCTGAACAAGTTCACTGAGACGCCGAGGTCATTCACTCTTTAGAATGATCCTTCAGGAAAGGGAATGAATATACCCAAAATGACTGCGGACCTTTGAACCTGTGTTATACAAAGACTTAAGCAGGAAATAACTGGTGTGAATACACCCAATATGACCGTCACACACACAGCTAGCATGCATTTCTAAAGTTTGTACCACTTGTGTTTGATATTCCACAAAGAAGTTAACACCACGGACGTCAGCACTCTAACTAACCAGCCCCTTGGAATGCAAAAACAACTTCAGTGTCGGAACATAAACCTGACAGCTCACAACTGAAGAGACAGGTTAACCACCAACAGAAGCCACAATCCAACTTGACAATGTGCGGAGGAGAAGCGTGTGCTCGTGCAAATGAAAATAATGAACTGGAAGCAAATGGAGATAAGACAAAAGCATATTATCTTGGATGAATTTGTTTTGATATACTATGTACGGGCAAAGGCAGAGGCAGACAATATTCCCATAACGAATTCTCAAGCTAATTGTTCGGTCTTTCCGTGGGGTTCAGTTGCAATCATAGGTTAGTGGGCAAGAACTGGCAGGACACTTTACCTTCAGGGGGTAACAAGAACGAACAGCAATGGTGTATGGTAGGAGGTGGAGGGGCTTAGAAACTCAAAATACAGTATAAACCTTTAGGTAATACTTAGGGCCTGATTACGACTTTGGCCGTGCTGTGCCGGCTTTGCACCGGCACAGCAAGGCCAAACCCGTGCATGGTCCGCCCGCTAGCGCAACTTGTGTCTGGCAGGCTTTTCTTTTGCCGCTCCCACGGCGGTGCCCTGAAAACTGGCAGCGCAATGGGAACGCAAAAGAAGTTACAACACAGAATGGACTGCGAAGTCCATGCTGTGCTGGAACTTGGGGTGCATGCAAAAAGGGGGGGCACATGTTGTGCCACCCTTAATGCATCCACATGGTGGCAGGGGCATGGGGGCCTTTAGGGCCCCCTTTGTTTCCCTACCGCCAGCCTGTTCATGGCGGGCTCACCACCATGAAAAGGTTGGCAGTGGAGAAACTCGAAATATGCTCAGCCGACCGCGGCGGTCCCGCCTTGCATATAAGATACCCCTGTCCACTGCGCCACCGCCAGTTCCCTGACGCAGCCGGCTCAGTGGTGGCCTCCTGCAGCCATCAGCATTTGCAACTATGACAGGGGTTTAAAGACTTGAATTACTCGGGTCTGAGTGATAGGGAGGGGTAGTGTGAACAGACACCCTAGAGTCTTCTGCACTGAGATGAGGCAGGCTCACCCTTATTGATGTCTGAATGTGATGGTACAGCTCTTGAAGTTAGTTACAGATCTTTCTGCTCCTGGGGAGTCAGGCCCTAAATAAGTCATGGCTCTTGTGCAGTCTCAAACAGATTCTAACACAGTGCTTTTGCGTTTGGTTTTTCGATCCCACTGGTTTTTACTTTCAACAATCTATGTGTGACTATATATTCATGGCACTCACGAATGTTAAGCACAAATCATATGCTCTGCAATTGGAAATAAATAATGTATGCCTTCTTTAGGCCATTCCAGGTGACCTATCATCCCACCAAGTGGGTGGAGGTCATGACCTTCGATACCAAGGTGAAAGCCTGCCTGTGTTATTTAGACATTCCTGCTAGCCTGACAGAGATCACTCTGCTGTCAAGGGAGCCAACGCTACAGTGTCTTCTTTCACAGGAGCTGGTTTCCGAATATGCGCCATGTTTAAAGTGCTAGCTCAGACAACTCTTTTTTGGACAGCGTAAACAAAATTCCAAGCCAGAGTTTTTTTTCTGAATGACTCTAATGCCATTTACTTTTTCTGGGTGTGGGAGTGTTTTGCCTGTGAGTGGGGCATATTTAAAAATAAATCCTGGCAGGGCACAGGCAGGGAAAATGAGTGATGATAGTTCAGCACTCAATAGGGTGCGATGACCATCATTGTGACTCAGCCATCCTGTTGTGGACAGACTGCTGGGTCAAGGGTTACTGCCAGTAGAGCCTGCGGAGACTCTGCCAACGGTAAAACAGGGGTTCCCTGACTTTAAATATAGTGGGGACACTGCAGGTTTGACTGGCCCAAAGGGCCGCCGGTTTCTGGCATTCTTCCCACTTCACCAAACCTTAAATAAGGTCCTTAGTGCATTTTCCAGATTAGAACTGCACTACTATGACATGGTTTTTTTGCTCTATTTTTCATTTGCTTCATTTTATTCAAACAACCAGTCCTCCACATTAAAATCTGTGCGTTTTGCGGCTTGAAGGTACACGTATATTAGGGTTCCCGTAGTGCACAAATCATGTCCCCTTGCCACTTACACAATGGGAATTCTTTAATGAAATGCTGAGTCATAGGGTGACCGTATGCCTCAAGGTTTCACTCATGACACGTGAGATTATTGCATGCTGTGGCATACTTGGGCAATCTTACTTCTAAAGATGTTTTTCAAGCCCGATAGTTACACCAATTTTAGCTCTCACGTGGCAGAGGAGGGGGCACCTACGAAACCTAATAATGTCTTTATAGAGAGACATACTCACAATTTACTCTTTAATTGCTGTTTCTGGTCTTCATCAAAATGAGGATGTATCATAGTAATCAACTTTTGCAACAATTTCTGAATGGCAAGAGAAACGTTTGTTAAGCTGTGATCTGAAGTAAAGAAACCAACTTGGTTGACAGAATGATTGGTTACTTTGTAAGTAAAGATGTGTAAGTTTAGAGTTGTATCCAAACAGCGTTTATATTATTATTGTTAGAAATTGGGTTTCTGGTTGGCAGAGGTATGTACCCTGTCCAAGCAGGAAGCACAATCCTAGTCAGGGCAAATCAGATACACACCCTAAATTAACCTGTGTTCACCGTCTGGTAGCTTGGCACAGAGCGGTCAGGCTTAACGTAAGAGGCAATGTGTAAAGTATCTGTGCAACACAGTAAAACAGTGAACACACCACACAAAAAGGAACCACACCTGGTTAGAAACAGAGCATAATTTAATAAATGAAACAACAAAACAACAAAAATTCAATAAGTAGATCCTGAGATATGTACTTTTAAAGATTTAGGTGAAAATAGCGCATAAAAGTGCAAAGCACCGACTGTGGTTATCTTATTGAAAGAAATCGGAAGGTGTTGGAGCACGTCAGATGACTTTTTACGTCCCGGGAACGAGCGAAGTTTGACTTATACTCTTGCTAACTCCGTTTCTATTCATTACCACAACTAAAAAGGAAGAAAAAAAGAAGGAAAATTAAGAGAGGACATATAGGCCCATATCCCTATTCTACACATAGTGTGGTTTGAAGGAGATAAGCAACCACATTGGAGGAAGAAACAGATCTCCCTTTGCTTATTGATGCATCATTCTACGGATTGTATGGGGAGACACTGATTTGTTATATTAAGCCTGAAGAAGGTGGTGAATCAGACTATACCACCGAAACGCGTCGCTTTGTGTCGATTAAGCACCCAAGCACTTCCGGGGTCCATCACGAAAGAAAATAACGTGACTAAGTGCTGACCTAGTATTGTTTAGCTTTAAGACTTGGTGTGCCAATTTGATTTATTGGGTTTCTATGTCTCCAATAACTGTTACAGTCTTTCAGATTGTGCTCTTTTAGGAAATGTTTTAATCTCACTCGATTATTTGATGCATATTGACGATATATATGTTGTTTTAAAATGAATTAGCTTTTTTAATTTTGTATACTTTGAATCCTACCAGGATCATATATAATAAAATATAGTATATTTTTTATATTATCGTTTTGGTTTCTTATGAATGCTGGTGATTTGAACAGTGTGTGTGTGATAATTGGATGTACCTGTATGCTTAAAAAAGGAGCCCAAAGGGATCTTGTCTTTGACAGAAGTTATCTGGTCGTGCCAGACCTGGACAAGGTCACAAGTTCGAAGGTCGCGGCCGACCGTGATGGAGCGTGGGCCAGCTACAGGGAGCCACTTGCGTGCACTGAACCCAGTACCTTAAATCCTGGTGTGTGATCTGCGCTGCGTTGCTTTGCAAAGCTTTGCGTCGTCCGACATCGGTTCTAAGAAGGACCACAGAAGGCATAATATCTTAGGCCCACTTCCAAAGGGTCCAGGACTGGGGTGGCACCACTTGGAAAGGTAGACTCACAGACGGCAGAGTCCAGTTGCTCTAGCAGGTGAGTTGGAAGTCGTTTGAGCCCCTGAGACTTCTGAAAAGGAGGAAAGCCAGCAAGCCCTTGGAGTCACTTTGGTTCTGGGTTGGGGAGATGCAGGTCCAGTCCTTCTCACTACCAGGCAAGGAGGGCAGCAGGCCAGCACAGCAGAACAGGAGTCCAGCAGAGTGACAGTTCTTTCAGTAGCACAGCAGTCCTTCTTCCTGGCAGATTATCCGTAGGTTCAGAAGGTCCAGTATTTATAATTTGGTGCCCTGGTCCTGAAAGGTGGGAGATGCTTCTAGACAGTGGCTTTGAAGTGCACGGATGCCCTGCCTCCCCTGTTCTGGCTCCAAGCTGGCTGGAGTGACAATGCAAGATTGTTAAGTTCTTTTGTGTGTGGACAGGGCACAGCCTATTCAGATGAACGTGTGGTAGTGCTTAGCTCTGCTCCCTTTGCTTCCCCCTTCCCCTCGATCAAGCCAGTTAATGGCTCATTGCGGCCCAGTAAGTCACACCTAAGCTCCCATTGTGTCTGACTGGCTAAAGGGACTGCACAAGGCCCAGCTGTCACTCCCCCCCCCCCCAGATGTGTATTCAGAGGCAGGCTGAAGGCACCAAATGGCTAAAGTAAGAAAATGCCAAAATGGCTAAAGTAAGAAAATGCCAACTTTCTAAAAGTGGTATTTTCAGAATTACAATTTAAAATCCGACTTCCCCATAAATTGTGATTTTAATTGGTGAGTCCAGAGACACCAAACTTGAAAAGTCTATTTTTTCCCAATTGGGAATTACACTTAAAAGATGTATTAAGGTAATCTCAATGCTATCCTATAGGACAGATATGCCTTGCAGTAGTACAAAATGAATTTCAGTGTTTTTCGAGGCTACTAGACCCAGAATTCAAAGGAAAAACCCTGGACTTCATGCATGGACCTGTGAAAGCTGGCAGCTATGAAAACCTATTTAATTTAATTGACTATAATGCTGCTCTATCCATAGCTGCCAAGGTTTCAGATTGCTATGTGTGACATTTGCATCATTTCAGTGTAAATATGAGTGACATTTCAGGGACTATGAGTGACACTTTCTCGCAAGCAACATAAAGATGAGGGAAGCACATAAACTTCAGAAAATACACTAATTTCAGCAACAAGAAACTCTAAGAAGATCTTAAGCGTACTGCAGGGGACCAGAAATTGAAGGGCACTAATCTAGTACTCTGACAGACACTCGGTGGGGGTGGCATGTGGTAACTACTTTAATTACTTAACTCTGTTGGTGATCCGATCTTCATCCAGGCAGTCGCAGCACTGTGTGTCTGGCCTCGGCGATTGACTCTGGAGCAGGCTAAGGGCTGCTTCGTGCCATCCCCCACCGGCAATCATTTTCGGTTTGCCGCCGGTGCCCGGTGAATTCAGGCAGCCTGTCCGAGTCCTCTCCTGACAGCTGCTGCAACCGAACCAGACGTGTGACGGTCGGTCATAGGTCATCACTCCGACCACGCCCTACACTGCACTCTCCCGATCGACCTCACCAATACTGAACTGTCTGCGGGCGGTCCGGCCTGTGCTACCACTACACTCAGCACTGCTGGAAACAGCACCCGACCGATGTGAGCAGAGCCGGGAGAGTCATAATGGTTGCAGCTGGTAGCGTCACCCGCAAACCACTAAGCCGCTGGCCTTCATACTCCTGGTCCCCACGGCGCACTGTCTAGCAGGAGAGACAGGACGTGACGTCCCCTCACACTACCACGTGATGTCAGTCTGTCTCGGAGCTGCGTCAAGTGACTCAGAGCTGCGCAGGCAGCGCGGCACCAGGGAAATCAAATTGAAAAAGTATAATACATTGTAGCATTTACAGCGCAGCCTTATCTCTCAGCTGGCAGTCCTGCCAAGTACCACAGAGGTCCAAAGCCTGCGGGAGCAGCGGTAGCAGCGCGCACAGCCACAGGCGGCGCGCTGTCAGCTGCTACACACAGGTTTGCAGACTTCAGTGACAGCGATCATATCATGCAAATATGCGTGACAATGCATTTCAGTGCGGTGATGCGGAGCACCACACTGAAATGCGTTAGTCTAACGCCTAATGCGTGATACTTGGCAGGACTGTCTATCTTTTTTTTTTTTTTTTAAACATCTTTTTATTGTAAACAACAACATAAATGCTTTCCATCCCAATTATCAATTATTCAGCAGTGGGTCAGCAGTTCCAAGTACAAAAGGTAAATCAAAACGTACATTCCCTTAGACCTCCCTGTAACCCCCCTCCAGCCCCGGAACCCACCCTAAACTAGTATATATTCCCTTCAATCTGACCATAAATCCCCCCTATACCCCATCCAAGCCCCCCAAATCTTTTCCCATTTGCGCGGGCAACCTCTGCTCTGATACACCACCCGCTCCGCATGTTGGCACCAGTCGAGATCTTTTTTCCATCCTCCCACAGAAGGCACCTCTCTCGCACCCCATAGTCTGGCTATATTTCGCTTTGCCACTATACCCGCTAGTGCGAGCCAAATTGTCTCCCACTTGGGCCAAACCACCTCCCCGGTCACTCCCAGGACAAACCACCTGGCATCCAGCGGGACCGTGGACTCCACCACCTCCGACATGACCTGGGCAACTTTCGTCCAATAGTTCTGTATCAAGGGGCATTCCCACATAATATGAAAGAACGTCCCAGTCTCATTACACCCCCGCAGACACTTATCAGATTCACAGTAACCAATACGATGTTGTACAGTTCGCGGTACATAAGAGCGGTGCAGGATGCGGAGCTGGATCAGTCGAAATCGGGCCCTAATCGCTATCTCCCTTGGACTTTGTAGGGCCTCTAACCAGTCATCGTCCTCGAGTATGCCCACATCTGACTCCCAGGTTTCCCGCAGTGGCTTTAAACACCAGGGTGACCGAAGTCACAAGGGGCAGAGAGAACACCTTAAGGGGGTACAACCTCCCGTTTTATAACACCTGAAACACAACAAGTACTCCCTTAGAAAAACATACATATAAAAACCTATTAACAAGATGGTAATCTGGAGAAACCCGAGATGAAAGCTATACTACCAATCTAAGGATGGTAGGAAAGGAAGCAAGTCCTTTTGGTTTTATTTACCCTCACACACCCTAGTGGTGTCATGCTTCATCATCGGGTCACCCTGTCGCCTAAAAGTCAGGGTGGGCTCGACCAATATTTCAGGGAGCTCTTAGAATATATAAAGACCAGGGGAATAAAGATAAAAAACTCAGTGAAGTCCCAGTTTCCCTTTATTCTTGGACCTCTACTGTGTTATTAAAATATGTTTGCCAAACAAGGATCTTCAGGAGTGTTATGGTCCTAAGACCCTTGTGCCGACATGTTTCAGTCACTAAACGCCCCGATGGGTGCAGGACTTTCTTCAGGGTATTGGTAAAAGTAACCCCTGGAATAAAGTAACGGGAGAAGACCCTATACTATTTTTATATAAGGGCAGATAGCTGCTCCTTATGGGTTGAACTGAACGAGCTATTTACTCGGTTAATAATTCCATCCCAATATGGGGATTGAAATGCGTCTCCTAAGACCACGCTTACGGGGTAGTCCTGTAGTCACACTGCCTCCAAGAATCCTGCCCCACTGATAACCTATTCGGTGGTGGTCCTAACGGCTTTCAGCAGTGGCCCCAGGGGATCCGGCGCGTTGTTCATACGTTTTTTATAGGTAAGCAAAATAGCCTTGTCGATCATGGGGTCGAGTAGCAGTCTATCCTCCAGCGGGGTGTATTCGGCCAGTCTCTCCCCCTCCTGCACATGGCACCGCAAAGCATGCCGGACCTGGAGGTATCGGAAGTATTCCCCCTCCCCCATCTGATATTCCGCCTGCATGGTGGCGAAGGTAATCATCTCGCCATTTTTCCAGATATCACCCAGTAGATCTATGCCAATATTGCTCCAGCCGTGAAGACCTCGCAGGTTCGCAACCTCCGAGAGAAAATCCCCGTGCCACAGCGGTGTCTGTTCAGTGTGTCTGGCCTCCCACCCCGTCATCCTGGTCGCCTTACGCCATATGCCTATCACTGTCTCTGTATGAGGCGGGCGTGCAGACACTCCCTCCTCCTGGAATAGAGGGCTGCGAGATACCCGCCCTTCCCCAGCGCCATCCGATCCACCCGATACGCCGGCTCCTCAGTGGGGAGAAAACCCACCCATTAATATTTACAAGTTGCGCGGCCCAGTAGTACCTTCGCAGGTCTGGCACAGCCAGTCCCCCCTCATATATCCCCCGTTGTAGATTTCTCAGGGCAATCCTGGGGCTCCCACCTCCCCACAACAATGTACGCTGCTCTGCCTCTATAGAACGAAAGAACCTCTCCGGTACCAAGAAAGGAGTATTCTGAAGTACATACAGGAGGCGCGGGAGGGCCATCATTTTAAACAATACCGCGCGCCCCATAAGCGAGACCGGCAGCCCGCGCCAGTGTAGGACATCTTCCTTCACCCTATCTAACTGTGAGAGGACATTAAGACGCATGAAGGCGGCCTCAGATTTCGTGATCCAGATACCCAAGTATTTGAATTCCGTTTTACACGTCAGGTCCCTACATTCCGACGTCAGCGTCGGGGGCTCGCCCGTTAGCACAAACACCAGGGACTTACCCCAATTAATACGGTAGCCCGAGTATTCTCCAAAGGATCTCAGAATGTGCAGGAGTCTATGGAAAGTCTGCCGGGGGCGATGTGCATATAACAAGACGTCATCGGCATAGAGGGAGATACGCTCCTCCCATCCTCCCCCAAAATCAATGCCCCTAACCACCGGATCTCCCCTCACCCAAGACGCTAGTGGTTCCAGCGCAAGCGCAAAAAGGATCGGGGAAAGAGGGCAGCCCTGTCGCGTGCCCCTGTGCAGCCCAAAAATCCTGGAAACGGACCCGTTCACCCTCACTCGCGCCCTCGGCCCCGTGTAAAGGAGCCGAACCCATGCCCGGAATTTCGACCCAAAGCCAAACTTATCCAGGACCGCAAATAGGTAGTCCCACTCCATACTATCGAAGGCCATGTGAGCATCGAGGGACAGGAGGGCGGCCGGTGTATCAGGGCGCTGCGATACCATGTGCATGACACCATAGAGGCGACGAAGATTCAGCCTAGTGCTCCTATGGGGCATAAAGCCGGATTGGTCTGGATGTATTAGCTCCAGGAGGTTCGGGCCCAGCCGATTGGCCAATATCTTTGCCAGTACTTTGGTCTCAAAGTTCATCAGGGATATCGGTCGGTATGAACTGCATAAGTCCCGCGGTTTGCCCTCTTTGGGGATCACAACGATGGTCGCAATTCTAAGATCCTCCGGCAGTTGGCCGGCCAGCATCGCCTCGTTAAACATCTTTAGCATGTACGGTGCAACCGTTCCCATCACACACTTAAAACTCTCCGCTGGAAACCCGTTAGGGCCCGCCGCTTTCCCGGCCTGCAGATCCCTCATGGCACCCTCAACTTCTTCTACCGTCAAGTCTAGGTCCGCTGCATCTCGCTCACTTTGGCCAAGGACTGGTACCTCTATGTCTCTTAGAAACTCCCGGCACTCCTCCTCCCTGCGGTCAGTCCGTGACTGGTAGATCTCTTCGTAATATTGCGCAAAAGCCTCCACAATCTCCTCCCCAGTCAATGTTCCTGTACCCTCTCTCGGTTGAATGCCTGCTACCCAGTTCCTACACTTATCCCGCTTCTCAAGCCACGCGATAACCTTATTGGCTTTGTCCCCCAGATCGTACATACGTCTCTGCGTCGCTATGGCGTATGCGCGTGCAGCGTTCTCACTAGTATCCCTGAGCTCCCGCTGTTTAAGCTGGAGGGCATGACTACGTCCCGTCCCGTCCCACCTCCAGATCCTGGGTCCGCTCCCAATTCTAGCTGGGTTATCTCCCGCTCCAGGTCGTCACATTGCGCCATTCTCTCCTTACGTCTAATCCCCACCTCAGCTTGCACGAAATCCCTCGCCACCGTCTTGTACGCCTCCCATAACACACAGTGAGATCTCACCGTCCCAACGTTTTCTTCAAAATATTGTTTCGTCCTCTCCTGATATCGTCCCTGAATAAATAGGGGTCTAATCGTGGGGGCACCGTCCAGTCTTTCTCCGGGCCCCATAGCCACACCTCCACAGGAGAATGGTCTGATATGCCCCTGGCCCTATGACTGCTTGCTCTGAATAGCCCAGCCGACGTCGTGTGTGTAAAAATGTAATCTAGGCGAGCACCACTGCCATGTGCCGCCGAGATATGGGTAAAGTGTTGAGTGTCTGGGTTATGCGCCCTCCACAGGTCCACCAACCCCATCGCATTCACAAAGGCTGTCAGCGGGCGCGCCCCCTGAGCTCTATGCGCGGGCGAGTCTCGGTCAAGGTCGTGTGACATAATCTCATTCATATCGCCCCCCATAATCAAGGTCCCATTGGGCATGTCCAGCAGTAATACACTAAGATCGGGAAAAGTCGCCCCATGCAACCTTGGTGGTATATATACCGAGCATACATTCAAGGTGAGACCCTCCCATATCCCCGTGAGTGCAACATAGCGGCCCAGCGGGTCGCACCATGTGCGATTGGGCACCAATGGCAGGGATTTCTTAGCCAGGATCGCTGTTCCCCTGGAGCCCGAAGTAAACCCCGCGTGAGCCAACAGGGTATAGCCAAATCGATTCAGAGCCAGATAGTTATTTCCTTTCAAATGTGTCTCCTGGAGGAGAACTATATCTGGGGTGTGTCGATGGAGATATTGAAGTACCATGGTTCTCTTAATCCTATCTCCGAGGCCATTCACATTCCAAGATAAGATCTTGAGTCGTTTAGCCCGCTGTGTAGCCATCAGGAAAATGCACCTCGCCTCCCCTCCCATCCTTAACCCACCCAGGCCACCCCCCCACCGCCCCTCCCATCATTGCAAATATTGGAAAGCATTGAACACATTATAAACCCCAAACTAAACCCCTCTACTCTCCCTCCCCCCTGTCCTACCCAACCACTATATCCTACCCCCCTCCCTGCTACCCTGCTCCGTGGGCTTAAAACCACCCACATCCCCTAACTAGCAGAGCGCCTGTCGCCCACAAAAACAAAGAAAAACTAGAAATTGGGGACGTGTATCGTAGCCCATCAATAGCTCCGCAAGGCCACGTTTAGCCCCAGATTTTAAACTAAGCAGCTGAAAATAGTCAATAAGTCCAAACAACAAAGTTCTCTAGGCGTGCAGCGGGCACCGGCCCCCCCTATAATAAACATTGCACCCATTTATAAGATACCAAACTCAGGCAGTGGCAGGCAGTGTCCTCGTTACTGTCAACCTCCAGGGCCCCCAGAGGACGCCAAACTCCGTGACCTGGATCGTCGGAGGCGTTGATCTCGCCCACTCCCTCCTTCATGCCCACTGGTGGATGCCGGAGACCGATCTCGAGTGTCTCTCCATCCCCCCTCCGCTCTTGCAGGATCCGACTGTGACCGTGGCCCGTCCAACCACGACTGGACCTCCGCCGGGGACGTGAAGAACCAGGATTTACCCCTGCGATGATCTTGAGTTTCGCCGGGAAGAACATCATGTATTTGATGCCCCTGTCTCTCAGTGTCCGTTTCACCCCATCGAATGTCCTCCTCTCCTGCTGTACCTTCAGCGTGAAGTCCGGGAAAAACCGCACCGTCACGTTCTCATATTGAAGATCTCCCTGCTGCCGGGCCGCCTGCAGGATAGCATCGCGGTCCCGATAGTTGAGTATCCGTGCGATGATCGTTCTAGGGGGCGCCCCCGGTTTCGGCGGAGGGACCGGCGCTCTGTGCGCCCTTTCCACCGTGAATAGGGCAGAGAGTCGTTTAGGCTTCAGGTGTTGCAGTATGAGCTCTTCCAGGAATAGGTCCATGCTGGGCCCTTCCACTCCCTCCGGGACCCCCACTACCCGAACGTTGTTCCTGCGGGCCCTTCCTTCCTGATCCTCCATCTTCAGAGCCATCTGTTGATGTTGTTTAATCAGCTGCTGGACCTTCTCCTCTAAGCCCCTGGTAGAGGACTGCAGATCTACAATGTGCGTTTCAGCGGCCTTGACCTTCTCTGACGTCTTATTCATATCTGCACGCAGGAGGTTCATCTCAATGGAGACCTTATCTATCTTGGTCTCCAGGGTCGTGCCCAGTGTCTGTATTGCCGCCATGATGGAGCTTAAGGATGGTTCGGGGCCGGGGCCTGCCCCCGCACTTTCGTCGTCCGTCGCCGGTGGCTTCGAGACCGCATACCGATCCAATTTATTTGTCTGGACCGGCGCCCCCCCCTTCGGCTTCATCATGTGGGTCAAGAAGTACCACTCGGCGATCTGTCGCCACTATCCTGTCCCTCCGTGCCGGTCGCTGCGACGATCTCCCACACCGCGTGGCTGTCCCGGTGGGTGTGTATTCTCCGGTCCCCCAAACGCCAACTCACCCCTGGGGGACCCCGAGTGTTCCCGGTGTCTGGGGTGTTACTCCGGTGCGTCACCCAGCCTCCTCCACGTCTCCGCACCCCCTTCGGCGTGCCACACAAGCCAGGCGCAATGATCCACAAGGCTTCCCCTATACGCCAGGCTCTCAGAGAACCCCACACAGTCCCGGCGCTAACCCACCTCTTAGCGGGGCACGCTCCCGGCTTCCAATAGTGGGCGTCCGCACTGCTTGTTTGCTCCGGCAGGTAGATCGCTCCCGGTCCCACCAATGCTGGCTCGCCTCCGCGAGAACTCAACTCGTGCCAATGCCCTGGGCCACTTCACAGCACACTCACTTCACGCCCCTCGGGTCGGCTGCCTCAGCTCATCGAGTCACCGCCGGGCGTCGGGGTCCCCGCAGGCCGCAGACTGTCTTTGCACTAAGCCCTCAGCAGCTCCTGCTTCACTGGGCCCTGCCGCTCGCTTCCACGGTGGGCGCTCCTCCGTCACTCCTCGCGCCGGAAGACTCGCAACGCCAATCGGCGCTCTCCCCCGCCTGCCGGCCCTGTCCGGATATATTCCCTGCCGCCGGACCACAGTCACTCACTGCACCGCGGGCCCCGAGCTCTCTCACCTCGGGAGCCCGCCAGGATATCCTCCACTGCGTTCCGCGCGGCTCCGAAGGCTCCTCCTCTCCGCTCTGGCGCTCAGGAGCTCCGGTGCCGACGCAGACCCCTTTTTTCACTCGGTCGGCGATCGGCAGCCGCTGGTCGCTTCTGCTCTCCGGACCCCGCAATCAACGGCCGCTCTCCTGCCGCACCGCTTTCCTCCTTGTCAGCTGCCGGATAAATATCGGATTTCCCGGGCTTATGTCCCGGCCTCAGCGGAGCTCACAGCTCACACCGCCATCTTGTCCGCTGCCAGGCCACGCCCCGTCTATCTTTTTAAGAATCTGGGCCACATACAAGGTTCTCATGACAACTGTCTTGCCACTTAGTTCACAAATGGCACTGTTGACAGGATGCAGGTGGGGCAGGAATGGTTCTAAGTCAAAGTTTAAAAACTATCACTTTTATTAAGTATGTTTAAAAACTATCACTTTTATTAAGTACGTCTAAGTACAGTGCTACAATGTGATGTATTAATGTCAAGGCTTCTACGTGTTAACGAAATGCACTTTTTTTTAAATTATTTCTGAAGAGACTTTATTTTATTGTATATGATGTTTTTTGTATGATTTACATGGTAAACATTTTAATGTCTCGACTTGTGCATAGGCCCTAACTGATAAACCAGACCCCTGACTCGGCTCTCCTTGTAAATTTACTTGCTCGCCCACCTCTAATTTCTACCCGTAGAACTCTCTTTTTAGGACTCGCCTAACGACGCAGCGCATGCGCTGTACGCTTGCGAGATCTATTGTCGTCGGTTTTCTTTTGGAAGTGGGGTTGGTGACCGCCCTGTCTCCCTTAGGCCCCGCCCACCCGGACTGGACTCGTCGTCTTTTGCTGGTCATGCGCGCTGCGTCTTTTCACTTCTCCCGCGGTGGGCGTGTCGGCACTTGTTCTTCTCTGCGTCCTTCAGCATCGCAGCAAGCTTCCTGGCCTCAGCATCGGCCTGAGCTCTCTGGCAGCGGTATTGGGCGATCAGCTTGTTCTTCCATTCCGCAGCTGCAGAGCGCGCTAATGTTCGGACGACTGCACATGGCCTCTCCAGCAGGAAGCGCTATTCCGGAGTTATAGAAAATGAAAGAACTCTCAAGTTACCTCAAACCGTAATACTGTGCTGCACGGCCCCGAAGAGTAAGACAAGAAGATGGAGTAAACTGCGCCTATCATCAGCCACGAGTCATTTGTCAAAGCATGCAACCCCCACTGCCCGCTATGTGTACAACAGCGTGGATCACCTTTACATTCACTTCGCACGTCCTGTCACTCTACTCACCCGAAGGCGGTAGAAAGTTTAACGCTCTCGTTTTCCACCTGAGCCGCGAGAGGAAACTTCATACCCAACTTCAGGGAAAACCCATAAAAATGCCGAGCAGTCAGAGACCCGGGACTACCGAAAACACGTCTTACTGTAGAGGGGTGGCACACACAGTGGCCCCCTGGGATAAAAATGCTTCAGTTTGTTCTTTATTATACCTTGAAATAAACATGCCATCACGCCGTCATCGAAACATCGGGAAAAATCATGACCCTGCAGTTATCCAGCTCCAACGCAACGCGGAAGAGAGGCACTCAGGCGCCACCGATGTTCGATGCTAGGCCTCTAGGAAGGCAACCATGTGCGTACCATCCCGTACCGTAGGCCAACAAGGCGGATATTATGTGGTGCCCTGCCCTCGGCTTCTTTAGCCCAGCGCTCCAGCACCCGTACTTGCCCTTTCAGCCCTTGATGTTGTACCTGCAAGTTGCGTGTCAGGAGTTCTAAGTCTGTCAGTGTCCCTTCATTGTCCTGTCTGCCATCTTGCACTGATCATCCTGTAATATGCCAATATCAGCTACCACAGTGTCCTTTTTCCATTCCAAAGCCTCACTGGTGTCTCGGATGGCCTCAAGCGAAGTGGACTGCTCAACGCCCGACACCTGAGAGGGGCGTTCTCTCCTCCGCAGGCAGCTGCTGCTCCCCCAGCATGTCGCCCACAGGCCCTCCACGTTGAGTGCCACCCCATCTACCCCCCCCCCAGGGCTCGCACCGGCCACTGTAGCAAGTGTCTGGTCAGGGTATTCGCAGCCCACCAGGTGCCTTCCAGGCAACACAGCCAGGGATGCCCTCATCAAGCCGTAAGATGCCCCAGGCAGTCCCATTGAATAGTTAGGCACAGCCCACTCCTCTCCTCTCAGGGACCCAGCAGGTTTCGCTCGCAGGGTCTGCAGCAGACAAGCATCCGCCTACCTGCTTAGCCAGGGGCCACTGGTGCAGTTGGTATCAAGAGGAGGGCAAGTCCTCCAGCTACGGGCCAAGTCTCTAGCTCACAGTGGTTCTGGCGCCAGGCCCAGTATGTCCAGCCTCTACTCCCACCATCCAAGACACCCAGCATCAGCATGCCCACATCCACCACTCACTGTCCAGGCCTCACCTCAGCCAGCTGTCAGGCTCCAGGCCACAGGTCCTTCAACACCCCAAGGTGTCAGCTCAGTCTGCGACGTCGCAAGTGTCTCAACACCTTTCACGGCGCCCTCACACCGCGCCAGATCCCCCAGGGCCCTTGCCATTCTGCCCCCACCCCGACTGGATACCGCAGAGCCCCAGCATTCCTCGCCAGGAGTGAAGGTCAATGTCCGGGCATGAACCTTTTCCCAACCAGTCCAGGTGACACCCAACTTCCTCGCAACAGGGAACCAGGCCCCCAGCCCTGCGGCAACAGTTTGCCTCTCAATTTGTTCCCGGACTCCGGAGCATGCCGCCAGCTCATCCAGTGGGGAGGGAAGGGGCACCGAAACAGCATGGCAACAGCCGGCTACACTCTTGCTCCCAGGTGCGGGGGTCACGCCGTCGGCCCTGCTGTTAGGGGCAAGGGCACCAGAGCACTCCACACGGGCCAGCTCACCTCAGTCCTCTGGGCCCAGGCAGATGCAGCAGGGCCCCCAAGGCAGTACTTCTAGAGTTGGGCCCCGCAAATAGCAGGTCACAACCCTCAAAGCACGGGAGCCAACATCTTGTACCGTGACCAAAACCAACTGTTATCTCCCAAAAATGGGTCGCACAATGTTCTCCGGCCCTTCAGCAGGGTTAACGGGGTTACAAGGGGGCAGCATGGAGCTCAAGATGACAACAGATGGCGATGTGGCACCAGTAGCACCGCAACCTACCTCTGTAGCCCTCTGCGGGGGGTGGGGCCAGGAAGAAACTCCGGTTGTGGGGGTGAGAGGGTACAAAGAGTAGAATGTAAATGCCTCCGACTGCCCCTCTGCGAGTTGGTCAGTGGTATTTATGGTGTCAATGGTTATGTAGTGTGGTCTGTTTCCCTATTTTGGATTGACAGGGGTTGGGGGCGGGGCTTGACGAAGGCTGTGTTTTAAGTTGGAAAGTTTGCAACATCAGTGCTTCGTCATTCTCTCCATCTGAGTCGGTCATCCCTTAAAACCTAAAACTCGGTTTTAAGGGGTGGATTAGCACTCTCATTTCCTCCATGCCCTCTGTTCCAGTAATCACTGGTGTTTATGTTATGGCGGGAGGAGTGGCGTCTCACCCACTCCCACCCGCCTTTCTCTTTGATGGGGATCCGATGCTGAGGTTATGAAGACTGAAATGATAGTGTTTCTGCCTCCCTGTGCTCAGGATCAGTGGTGTCTGGCTTTTAGGGCTGACTTGGTGGTGGTGTTTTCTTCTGCTGTTCTGTTCCAGTAATCCCTTGTGTTCATGATATGAAGGGTAGGGTGAAATGACAGTGCTGCTTCTGTCTTTATTCAGTGATATGAATTAGTGGTATGTAACATGTGAGGTGTGAAATGACAGTTTCTTTTTTCTGTCCCTCTGTACTGTGTATCAGTCGTATTGGGTTATAAGGGAGGAATTACACTTATTTCATTTTTTTGCCCTTCCGTGTTTACAATATGTTGTGCTTATTTTAAGGTGGGTTATATGATAGTATTTCTTCCCTCTCTGCTCTGTACAGGATATAAGTGGTGTTTAGGTTATGATGGGTGAATGTACAATTTTTCACCCTTTCCCTCTGCTCTGGTGGTTACTGGTGGTTGGATTATGGAGTATGAATTGACAGTCCCTCCCCCTGTACCTTGTGTTGGGGGATCAGCGGTGGTTAAATTATGTGAACTGTGAAAAGATACTATCTTCACCTCTTTACTCTGTGCTAAAAATCTGAATTGTTTAGGTCCTGAGTAAGGCATGTTTCAGGCAGGGTTGAAGGGACGCATGATACTGTTTTATTTATTTCTTTTTTCTTTTTTGCCTTTCAGTGCTGGGGGTCAGTTGTTTTGTGATATGTAGGTGAGATGGCCATGTTTCTTCGCCTTTACTCTATATTTGGATCAGTGGCTGGATGGGTGAAGGGAGTTGCTACTTTCTACTGTTTCTCTGTGCTGGGGTCTGCAGGTCCTGGAGGGCGCACTCCCTGCAGCTAGTTTGTTCTGGGGATCTGTGGTCATTAGGTTTAAAGGGTCAAGAGGCACTGTTATTTGCTTCTGTCCTGTGCTGGGGATTGGTGTTGTTTAGCTTTAGGCTACAAGTGGCTAGGAGTGCGTGCCTCTTGCTTCTACGTCCCTGATGACGTAGTTGAGAGACTGATGGTGGTATTAGGCCGTAAAGGGAGACGTGATACTACTACTTCCGGTCTCCCTCCATGACAGGACTCCGAGGGGTCATCGCCTCAGGCTCGTCCTGCCCGTGTTGACACTTGAGGTATGCAGGTTGTGAAATGTGAGACGGCTGTGTTACTTGCGTCACCATCTCCGCGTCTGCGATGCGTTCTGTGCTATGCAAGTTTTGTTAAGCATTGTGAAGGAGCTCACTGGCTATGACAGACCCCCCTTCCCCAACCCTGGGGGGCGTGGGGTGCATATTCACCACCCGTGGTTCTGTTCTCACGCAGCACTGCCCCTTTCCAACCTCTGGAACGGGAATTTTCACCCACGGCCCCCTACAGACCCACCCCGCCCCCAGCCCTCCTCACACTTCATGAATAATCTTCACTTCGTTAGGGCGCTTTACGTTTACCCTCCCGCCGCCCTAATGCATTTAAACCCTCGTTTTGCTGCTGCAGATGTAGGACACGGTATGAGTGTTTATATCGGCGTGTCCTGTCAGTTTTACAGTACAGTAATTGATGTGCCTTTAATGTGCTTCGCTGCTGAAAGAAGTTACAAGGGCATTGCCTCTTGGAGCACCGCCCACAGCATAAAAGCAGGGTTTTTGCCATAGGGTATGGGAACACATTAGCCTACGAAAGATTGCCTCCTCTCCACATTTTACGATCATTGTTTTTTGCTTTATCAAGACAACTCAGGAGCCTGTCAAAATGCAGTTACAATTTAAAATACTTTACAGCATCACTGACTCTTTAAATGAATCCCTTCTTAATTCACAAGGCAGCCTTGGGCATTAATCCTCACTGTCTCGTGTCAATCACTGCTTGCAGTAGGCTATAAATTGCTAAATTGAGATAACAACAACCTTCCTGTGTGTTCCTACGTGTGTTTGAATTTGTCTCGGTATGAGTTTTTTTCCTTAATGTGCCTATCTGTGTGTCTTTGTAAGTTTGTGGCTTTGTGCGTCAGTGTGTGTGTGTGTCTCTTTGGGTGCCTGCTTTTGTGTGAAAGTGCTTCTGTGGGTAGATTTGTAAGTGTCTTTGTAGATTAGTCTATGTGCATGTGTCTGCCTGTGTATGCCTATGTGTGTTTGTAGGCGCACCAAATTGTAAACTTGCTATGACCTGTTTCCTGTTTGTAATCTGTAGACAGTATCTCAAATGGCACATGTGGTTACGCTGTTAATTTAGACACATTAGTTTATGAAATTATGTGAGCAGAGTGATAGAGTTAAAGACATGTTCCCATATTTAAGTAAAGCCCCCCCCTCTTTGCTAACACTGAGACTCCATGTAATGTTACACATGTTCTGCTGTGTCTAGCTGTGGCTGTTTTATTACCAGAATGGTATGGTTTTCTAATGTCGAAAAAATAAAAGAGGGTAAGTGAAAGGAAGACGAGGACACGGCAACTTGAAGGTAAGGGAGTAGTTTATTCCCACCGACAACCTCCAGGTCCCGGCAGCAACTGCCGCTCAAGAACCAGACACTCTAAAGTGGAACACACAGCAGCACGAGCTGACATCAGGTAATTCCCAACACACCCCCCTTCCTTCACACATTACACAAGAAGAAAAAGGAAAACAAGTACTGAAATGAAGGCTAAAACAAGTGCTGAAATAAAGGCTAACAATAAATGAACAGAGGACACATTAACGCATATCATAATCGATGAATCTTTTAGGCAAGGATCTAAATCTGGTAGGTGCACCTCTAGAATTGACATATTTGCGATGAACAGTTTCTTTACCGTGAATACTTGAAGGCATAACATAATTATGAAATCTTACAGGAACAGATTTCAATCTCGTTGACACACCCCTAGGAATGACCAGATCCTGAAGAACACTTTCCTTGCCATGACCATCAGAGGTCGTATCAGTCAAAGGTTGATGAACCCCCAACCTCCTGTTGACATAGCTGAGCATTGACTCAGGCACCTTGGAAATAGCACACTTGTTCCACACTTTACCGTTCTCCAACACCACTACACGATCCTTCACCACAGACACTCTCTTGGGAGCTGAAAAACGAGACTCCCCTTGCGAAGGAGACCTGGTTTTTGACTCTCACCCAATCCCCTGTCTTGACGGACACTGAATGATCAACCTCAGACTTGGTACTATACTTAGCCTGAACAGCCACCCTGACATCGGTTACTTTGGATAGTTTTTCAAGATCCACCTCCCTCCTAGACATCCATTCCTTATTTAACTTGGAACCAGCTATTCTCCCTCTCAACAAAGTAAACGGAGCGATGCCAGTGCTGACATGGGGGTTGTTCTTACAGCCCACAACATGTCACTCACTGCTTGCCGCCACTGTAATCCATTTATTAATGCTAGCTGCAAATGTTCCTTGACAACGCGATTGAAACGCTCAACCAGGCCGTTGCTGCGAGGGTGGTAAAGAGAAGTGAGAGTGTGTTTGACACCAATTTCCTTAAGAAACACCTGCATCTCACACGAAACCAGCTGGGTGCCATTGTCCGATACTAATTCTTCAGGAAAACCTTCTCTGAGGAAAACATCCTGCAAAAACTTGATGACTGACGAGGAGTTAACATTCTCGACAAACCTTACCTCAGGCCACTTCGACATATAATCAATCAAAACAAGAGCGTATTTAGGAGAACTCCCAATGAGCCCAAAAGGCCCCGCAATATCAAAAGCCAATTTGGCCCACGGAATATTCTTCACAACAATGGGTTCAACAGGCGAAGGATGAGTCACTTGGGATTTATCACTAGTAACGCACGTGCAACAATCTCTAACAAAATGCTCTACATCCTTGTCCAGAGCAGGCCACCAGAAATCCTGTCTTATCCTACGCTTCATTGCCCGTATACCAGGATGACCCTCATGAGCCAAAATTAAAATTTTCCTGCGTAAGGACATGGGAACAACTAACAAACCACAACGTCTTAATGCGCCATTGACCACAGACAATTCATCCTTAATCTTCTTATAAGGAACCAGCTCGGAGGGACAATCCTTATCACTGGGCCACACACTGGCTATGAGGTCAATGACCCTGACCATATCCATATCTTCCGACACACACTCCAACCATTCACGCTCCAACAAAGCCCCACCTGTGGTATCCTCCAGTGAACAGACCGCACACACCATTTCTAGATCATCACACTCCTCAGCCTCAACACCATTACTTGAAAGAGGTAGTCTAGATAAGCAATCAGCCACAAGATTCTTGGCCCCTGCCACATACTCAAGACGATACTGAAATTCTTGCAACCTGTATTGCCATTTAGAAATGCGTGGTGTGGCCCTCCCACCCCCTTTGGTAGTAAACAAATCGACTAAAGGCTTATGGTCAGTTCTAAGAATGAATACATTTCCCCATAGGAAATTCCTGAAATGTTGAACACCCCTCCACAATCCCAAAGCCTCTTTTTCGATAGTCGAGTAAGTGCTCTCAGCGCCTCTCAGGGTCCTAGAAGCAAAACCAATGGTTTCTTCTCGACCATCACTCCTCCTTTGAAGCAATACTGCTCCCAACCCCACATTACTGGCATCAGTAGATACAATGCACAAATCATTTATGTCGAAGAGTTTGAGTGGACGAGCATGCACAATTTCTTGTTTGATGAATTCAAAATTTTCATTACAAACAACATCCCACACAAATTTAACATTTTTCTTGAGTAAATTGCGCATGGCAGCAGTTTTTGTGGAAAAATTGCTGACAAACTTGGCATAGTATTCCACCAGACCTAAAAAAGAACGAAGTTGGTCCTTGTTCATAGGTATGGGCGCATTCTGGACAGCTTCAATTATTTTTAGCTTGGGTTCAATGCCTTTAATCGAAATATGATGACCAAGGTAATCAACACCTTCCTGCAGAAATTTGCACTTGTCTGCCCGTAATGTTAACCCACTAGATCTAATTATGGTTAATACAAGTTTAACTCTCTCATCATGTTCAGATTCGGATTTCCCATAGATAAGAATATCGTCTTGGAAAAATGCTACCCCGCTTATATCCTTGAACAACTTGGACATTAGTCTTTGAAAAACAGCTGAAGCTGACGCAAGGACAAAAGGCATGCGAATATAGCGATAAGCACCCTCGGGAGTGACAAAGGATGTTAGATGTCTCGATTCATTGCACAGCTCAATCTGATGGTACGCTGAAGAGATATCCAAAGAGGAGAAATATCTGGCACCTTTCAGAGTGGACAACATCTCATTTATGTTGGGTAGTGGTTGACGATCAATCCAGATATTGGCATTGAGGTCTCTCAGGTCAACACACATGCGAAGAGACTTATCAGCCTTACGTGCTAAAACAATGGGAGCCAACCAATCTGAACCTTCGATAGGTTCAATGACCCCCGCACTACATAGTCGTTCTAACTCGCATTTAAGTTCATTGCGTAAACTCAAGGGTACCTTCCGAACTTTGTGGGCCACAGCTTTTGCGTCGTCTTTTAAAATGATACGATGTTGAAATCCTTTGAGTTTTCCTAGATTAGCTTGGAAAACCTCTGGAAAAATGTGTGCCCACTTGTTATTGGAAACCTGAGAAACACTACCTGTATTTAGGACATTAGGCTTGTGGTGACATAACGAATTACGGGACACAACCATATCGGGATGATTGGGGTCTAAGATGATGTTAAGAGCACCTTGTTCATCCCACCCCAGCAAGTTTGTACCTTCTTTAACCACGAATACAGTCAAAGGCCAAACTCGCTGAGAATTTTCCAATGACATCGACTCTCTTGCCCCCATATGCGAAAATCTTGATATTCGACTGTTCCAAGTGGGCATCAGGCAATTTACCAAAATCATTCGCATTAATGAGGGTAAACGGTGAACCTGAATCAGCAAGAAACCCAAGAGAGGTGCCGTTAACAAGAATCTCACAAGAAGGAGATTTCCTTTTCTGCGATCCCCTTAACAAGGATAACTCGACTACACCTTCATCAGATGGTGAGGAAGATGATAACATCAGTAACTCATAACCTTCCTCGTCAGAATCAACTGCATCTACTTCAATGGCCTTTACAACACGAGTCTGGTCCCTCTTGGTAATGACGGCTTTGCACATTCTAGAGTAATGACCCTTTTTTCCACATTTGTAACATGTTTGATTAAGAGCAAAACAAAACCTGGCATTGCCTAAATGTAATTTGCTCCCACAACGAAAACACATAGTCTCATTCTGTTTACCCCTAGAAACAGACGTGCTGGTGCTTTGTTCGGATTTGTCTCTGGAAGGAAAAGTGGTCAATGGATTAGATAACGCGCTTTTTGTTCTAGGGACAGGTTTAGTATTAAGAACCTTAATCTCATTGGAAGAAACACAATTGCTCATTTCTTTCATACAAAGCAAAGAATGTTCAACACTCCTAGCTAGTGTGAGCGCAGTTTCTAAATCAGGATCGTCGGAAGACAACAGTTTTTCCTGAATTTTCTTGTTGGACGTTTTCTCAATCAACTGGTCACGTATGATCTCATCTCTAAATTCCCTATAGTTGCAATTGACTGCTAACATCCTAAGAGCAGCCACAAAGTCATCGATTGACTCACCCGGAATTTGAGCGCGTTGTAAGAATCTGTGCCGTTCAAGGACTATGTTCCTCTTGGGACTGAACCTTTTGTCGAGAGTCTTAATTACAGTTGCGTAATCATCGACAATGATTGAATCGCCACTGTCGCCACTTACCAGCGTACTGACAGTTTCAAGACGTAACGTTTTTAAAATATTTCTACCCTCTGCACCTAAATTGTAAACAAGGAGAGACTTTTTTTTCTTGGAGGTGAAAGTTTCTCCATCAATGGCTTCAAGATATGCTTCGAAGGTGTCCTTCCACTGCTCCCATTGGACAGGAGGTGAACCAGCAGACTGTAAAAATGGTGGAGGGGCAGATATGTGATCCATGGCCGAATGTGGGTGAGTTGCTGCCTCAACCAATTCAAAACCAAAGGTAAAACAGTAACAGAAGTGAGCTGCTGAGTACAAGAGAAATATGCTAAGAATAAAATGCACTGAAAGGAATGTACAACGAATGTGAGCGAGGTGTCACCACAAATCAGTTGACACAGTATGCTGACCCAGCTGACCTTCAGTGCGAGAATTGCGCAAGATGTCGACACAGCTGACATTCATTGTAAAAATTGTGCAAGTGTGCACATCACCAGATGCCCAAAACAGTTCCTTCATATTTTTCTTTTTTTTTGAAGACAGCTCCTTCATATATTATTAAGAAACAAAGACAGTACCAGATAAGGTGTGCGCATCACCGGATGCGCTGTGCAGGAAGTTATCCAGATGGAAAAGTGCACTCGTAAGCAGATGAAAACGAACGGCCTGACTTAAAGATGGCCGCTGGACGTGGATACGCTTGGCATCATCGACGTGACGCGTCAGACCTCAGAGACGCTCTGGTGGTGCGCGCACACTCGGGGGCTCGAGCGCATGGGGAAACGACCCAAATTAGCCCCGATTCACTACCTTCTTCCTTCTTTCACCAACCTTGCACAGAAACAGCAAGATGCAGGACGATGGGCAGCGGAAGCAACACGAAACGCCTGACGGACTAATCACCAGGTTTCTTGAAACAACCCAGGAAGCTTCACACGACTTCAGAGGTCCGCAGGGGCGCCCAAAATACGGATCTGGAGGTGTCGGTTCCCGCTCGTCGCCACTGAAAGGAAGACGAGGACACGGCAACTTGAAGGTAAGGGAGTAGTTTATTCCCACCGACAACCTCCAGGTCCCGGCAGCAACTGCCGCTCAAGAACCCGACACTCTAAAGTGGAACACACAGCAGCACGAGCTGACATCAGGTAATTCCCAACAGTAAGCAGGGAATATATAGAAGGGGTGTAACAAAAAGCATAGGAGACACAATCTGATCATTACTTTTGTTCTATCCATTTTATTAGTTTATCAAACCCCGGGAGAACTTGAAAGATGACCAATAGTTCAAGAAGTTGTCGAGTATATTTGTAGGACACCGTTACATCTTACTTGAGAGGATGTCGTCCGTCGGCTAGATTGCTGACTTTGGTGCTGGAAACCAAGGTTCGAGCCTCGGGGTCGCGTCCACATCCTGTGATTCTGGGCAAATCACTTCATCTCCCTGTGCCTGAATGTGTCCTTGTGTAACGTAACCAGTGCTCATGTAAAGCGCTCCAATACCTTCAGGTCGAGTTCGCGCTATATAAATCTGCATCATTTTTTTTTTTTTAAACTTGAAGGAAACTGGTTACTCGTAATAAAGTTACATCTCCTTGTAGATATATAGATGTAGCCTCTGCTCTCGTAGCCTGTGATGGAAGGATAGACCTGAACATGTTCACATTTTCAGCTCATGAATAAAGTTCTTACAGGCTTGGACGCAACCTACTAACTCGACTAAAAGACACTAACCATTTTCTACCCCGTTCCCTTGCGCCCCTCCATTTCTGGAGGCAGGGTAAACATCAGATTTAACAACCTTCACCTCAGGGAGAGCTAGAGCACAATCGCTGACCTGCTCAGCAGTAGAGGTTTCCATGCCACAGCTGCAGTGCAGGTTCTGTCAACATGTGCCCTAAAGAGCATGCAAACAAGGTCTACTCTTTCCCAAAATCTGTCTCCGAAGGGATGATTTAATAATTCTGTACTTTTGAAATACGTAAGTAGTGGAGGTACTGATCCTAACAAAAAGCAGAGAAAAAAAGCATTTGTAATGCAATAGGTCTCGCATTTGCCAGAGTTTAAGCTATTGGCATTGTAAATGATAATGCCTTTTATTTATGTTTTAAAAACCAACACATAAATAAAAGGCATTGTCATTTACAATGCCAAGAGCTCAAACTGTTCCAAATGCGAGACCTATTGCATTGCAAATGCTTGTTTGCCTCAGTCAGCGCTACAACTGTGTTTACACCACCCAACAGAAAAACATGTTCAATCAACGTACCAATCACTGACTTTCGTCATAGAAGGCAGCAGGCGGGGGAGTAGGGTCTGTACTAGCGCGCGTGCGTCGTTGGATACTTCCGTCGCTCCATTCGACGCCCTGCCTTAGAGTCGCGCTTTCAATGACGGCGGTTGAAGATGTGCTAGTTCGTTCCTTCCGCCTGTGCACTTCCCTGGGTCGCAGCAATGATGGCGGCCGGTAGGACGAGCGCTATCGCTGCGGGCGTGTGCGGGGCTCTTCTGCTCGGTTATTGCATTTACTTTGACAGAAAAAGGCGCAGCGACCCTGGCTTTAAACACCGACTGCGGGAACGTGAGTATTCCTGGTCCTATCTTAGAGGGAGGGCGGGAGTCTCTGCTACAGTCACCAATTGCTTCGCAACCTCCGAGTGCAGAGCCAAGCTTGTAGAACGTGCGCTGTTTCATCTCAACGGCTCCTGGATCAGATGGCGTTGAGTAAAGTGTCTCTCGCCACCTGAGAGCGAAATTAATGGACCCCCACCACCACCTTATTGTTCTTGTGTAGCTGCTGCGCCCCCACTCCTCCATTAATGGGCTTTTCTTTTTTCGTATCTCACAAATAACGTGGCTTTAAGAGCACGGTCCGAGCTGGTGTCCAACTCCACGTGATGGGGCACAGTTTCCGATCAGGTTGTCGATATTTGTAGTGCGTTATTTACTCGTTAGCGCTGGCTAGCTACCACTCTCATATGTTATTCATGATATACAATAGAAGAGTTCCTATCAGTTTGCATGTAAGAGATTGGCAGTACCTATTAAAGTGTCCTAATTTAGAGAGATTGCATGCTACATAATATTTCCCCGACAGCTAAGTGAATATAGTTCAGCCCTGAAGAAGTGTAATGGGCGAAGCACGTTAGATAAATTAGAACCAAGTAAATACAATGCATTCATAAGGTGTTACTAGTTTAAGAAGCAGCGAGATTTGACTGTATAGACTTATTCGCGCAGCCCAAAGTAAGTATTGATGCTGCAATGTAGTACCAAATAACTATCAATATGAGCAGGACAAACCTATGCGATCTACAATTATTGAAGTTTTTTTTGTATATCAGGAGTCTTAAGTACATTTAAACGCTGGGACGTTTGGCCAGTATTATGTAAAGATGCTCACCCTTCTTAGATATGTGTAAAATAATGTTCACAGAGAGAAAGTTGACATGGCCCTGGGGATGTACGTGGTGCTGTGGAAAGATGCAGCAGTTCATTTTCGAACTGATTGACTTGTTTGAATTGGTGATTTACACAAGCAAAAAATTGCGATGGCATATAAGCGTGTTAGTTGAATAGGTATAGAACCTGTGTGTAAAATGTATTTATTTCAAAATTCCACTGGCCACCTTAAGCCCGCCCCTTTAGGCATCCAAACTCCATTGCCAAATTTAAGACATATCTTGTTAACACCGTGTTACATATTCAGGTGCTTAGTGAGACCACGGAGCATGTGTCACTATGTAGAATATTGGTTATTATTTTGCATGTAATGAGCATGAGCTGGCTGTATGAAAATACTTTACACTAATATTTAGGGATTACACTTCATTTATAGTGAGTATTCATCCTGATTCTTGTGCTAATGAGGTTCTGGTGCTAGTAGCACAATCTCTTTGTAGATGTTAGGCAATATTAATTTGTAGAGTCTCCTCATGTTCGGGAAAGCTAACAAGTGCAGTCAATCAATCAATCGGGGAATTGTAAGCGCGCTACTCACCCGTGAGGGTCTCAAGGCGCTTAGGGGGGGGGTCCGCAGAACTGTTTAGCCGAAGAGCCAGGTCTTGAGGGTCTTCCTGAAGGTGTTCAGGGAGGGGGCGCGTCTGATGTCTGCTGGTAGCTCGTTCCAGGTCTTGGCTGCAATGTGAGAGAAGGATCTTCCGCCTGCTCTGGCTCTGTGGATGCGCGGGGTTTCGGCCAGTGCGAGGTTGGAAGATCGGAGGTTTCTTTTTTGGTACGTGGAAGTTGATTCTGTCGTTGAGGTATTTGGGTCCGTTGTTTTGTAGGCGTGAGTGAGGATTTTGAAAGTAACTCTTTTCTCCACGGGGAGCCAGTGGAGACTTCGTAGGTGTTGGCTGATGTGTTCGTGTTGGGGGATGCTAAGGACGAGTCTAGCGGCGGTGTTTTGTACTGTCTGGAGTTTGCGGAGTAGGGACTTGTTGATGCCGGCGTAGAGTGCGTTTCCATTGTCCAGTCTGCTGGTGATGAGTGCGTCGGTGACTGTCTTCCTTGACTCAGGGGGGGATCCACTTGAAGGTCTTGCGGAGGGTGTTGAAGCAGCTGGAGGTGACGGCGTTGACCTGTCGGTTCATGGAGAGTGATGAGTCGAGTACGATGCCGAGGTTCTTGGCGTGGTCTGAGGGGGTAGGTGGGCTTCCGAGGGCGGTCGGCCACCAGGTGCTGTCCCATGCAGAAGGGGTGGTACCGAGGACGAGGACTTATGTCTTCTCAGCGTTGAGCTTCAGGCAGCTGTTGGTCATCAAGACTGCGACGTCTTGCATTCCTTTCTGGAAGTTGAGTTTGGCAGTGGTGGGGTCTTTGGTGAGGGAGAGGATGAGCTGGGTGTCGTCGGCGTAGGATACGATGTTGAGGCCGTGTTGTCGGACGATGGCTGCGAGGGGGCCATGTAAATGTTGAAGAGGGTGGGGCTCAGTGATGAACCCTGTGGGACTCCACAGGTGATTTTCATGGGGTCGGAGAGGAAGGGTGGGAGTCTGATCCTTTGGCTTCTTCCAGTGAGGAATGATCGGATCCAGTCCAGGGCTGTTCCTTGTATGCTCATGCGTCGTGTAGTCTGACGACTAGTGTGCGATGGGAGACTGTGTCGAAGGCCGCTGATCGGTCGAGTAGGATGAGGGCTGCGGAGTGGCCTTGGTCCAGGAGGGTGCGGATGTCGTCTGTGGCGGCGAGTAGGGCGGTCTCTGTGCTGTGGTTGCTTCAGAATCTGGATTGGGACGAGGATGGCGTTCTCTTCAATGAATCGTGTCAGTTTCCTGTTGACTGTTTTTTCTGCATTTTTGGCTGCGAAGGGGAGGAGCGAGATGGGCCGATAGTTCTTGAGGTCGGTGGGGTCAGCTTTGGGCTTCTTGAGCAGGGGTCTGACTTATGCGCACTTGCAGTCGTCTGGGAAGGTGCCTGTTTTGAAGGTGGTGTTGATGGTGCGTTGTAGTTTGGGTGCAATGGCGGCCACGGCTCTGTGGTAGATGTGAGGGGGGCAGGGGTCGGTGGGGGCCCCCCCGAGTGGATGCTTTTCATGGTCGAGGCGGTGTCTTCTGCCGTGATCGGTGTCCAGTTGGAGATGGTGGGCTGGCTGGTGTTTCGGGGGGTCGTATGTGGCGCCTGGTGGATGGTCGATGAAGTTGTCGTAGAGGTTTTTGATCTTGAGGTGGAAATAGGTTCCAAGCTTGTCACAGAGGTCTTGGGATGGGGTGTGCAGCATCCAGCATGTATGGCTCCTTTAAAAGAGTGGCTTATAATGGGAGACGACTGACATTCCAGCCTCTCCACCTGACAGCAGTTGTCTCCACTTTATTTGGATGTCCCCATGGATGGATTCCAACCGGCAAGATGTGGTGGAGAAATATCAAACTTAATGTGGGCTGTGACTAGGCTGCCACACTACTAACTCCTAAGGAAGGGTATGTGTGACCCACTTTTAGTAGCCTGGCCCGAGTACCAAGGCAAAAACACTTGAGAAACTTGTCTTGAGTTTTTATGTGTAACAAGCCACCCAAACAACGCAGTTTAAGATGGTTGAAGGGGTTAAGGGAATTACAAATTTAAAAAAAAAATCCTATAAGGAATATTGGCGCTTCTGTACTTTAAAAATTAACCTTGTTCATGTTTTACCGTGATCTTGAGTCCATGCAGCCTGATATGTTGTTGGTTGAGCTTTTCATGGATTTGTTTTTTGAACTTTTAACACGTTTTCAGAGTAAAGATAGTTTGCGGGTACATGAAGAGAGTATTCTTGAAGCAGTTATTGTAACTCAGCCTTAATCACCAGGCTTTAGTGGAATGGAAAAACACTCCGCTTAATACAGACTTTTGCCTATCGAAGAAGATTGTCTTTATTGGATAAATGCTGGATTGTCCACTGGTTTATGGAATGTCAGTAGATGTGACAGTGTTTCCCATAAAAGCAGTGAATTTTTTGCAAACTGAGAAGTCAAGAATACCAGTTTTACCTAGTTCCTTTGTTTCTGGTTCTTTCGTGCTGGTTCGAATAAAGGATGTGCCCTTTTGGAAACTTTAGGGCAGGAAGGACGTCCTCTCCCAAAAAAAGAAAAAAATACTCCCAACATCTTTCAGTAGCTCTCCAGATATCTGTAGACAAATGAGAATACTTCTTGTCAGCAGATTTCTTCTTTCCAAGGCCTTTTATCTTAACATTCAGGACCACAGAAAAAAAGAAATATGGTACAGAAGACCAATACCCCACTATTCTATGCAGTCTCTTAATGTAACTGTCTTCAGCAGTCCAGATACCAAACTTAAATACAGAGTAGGAGGTATAATTATAATGTTATTTCCTCCAACAGGGTTTCTTTTCCTTTCCAGGCTTGAACTGAGGGTCAGTGGGTGAAAAATGTTTTTTTTAAAAAGACAGGCTATCATGACATTGGTAGTTGTCCTTAAACAAATTCCTAGTTATCTTTTGTCTCCTTCCACCATTTTTAGGTCTCGCCTACGCAGCGCGCATGCGCTGCATAGGAGGGCCTTTAGCCGTCGCTCTGCTCATTTTCAAGCACACACTCGTGCTTGTGGCGGCATCCACCTTGCGGGAGCGAGCAGCAGCGCGCATGCTAATTGACTGTTGCTCGCTCCCGCAAGGCGGATGGTGCCACAAGCACGAGTGTGCTTGAAAACAGCTGCTGCTGCTTAGCGCGATGGCTTTCACGGCCGCGCGGCCAATGCTTGTTCATTTTGCTGTTTATATAAGCTGTAAGACCGTGAAAGACTTAGTTTGAAAACTGCAGCGTCACACTCTGCATGTGTTGTGTACACAGATATCCAGTCTGCGTGACTGTGGGGCACACAAACAGCGCTCACTCACAAGCACAGGTTGCTTTACCGTGAAAAGAAAGCCCTTCGACGGTAGCGGCCGCACTTCAGTAAACTCTTTGTCGTAGTGCAGGCTGCATGGGGAGGGTCCAAGATTGTGATGGTGTGAAATCCGATTCTGGGCAGAATGTCTTGGGCGCGAGGGCTGACTTTAGGAAGCGCATTTCAAAAAAGCTGCAGAAACTCACAGCCGTGGCTGAAGCTGCTCCTCTCCTATCCTTCGCTCATTGCACTTCGCTCATGAATTGCGAGCTCGTGTCGTCCGAAGCCCTACGCAGTGCACTGCGCACATAACTTTTATATACACGGGCACCGCGCTTCATGTTTGAGCACGGACCTGTGTCCTATTTTATGTTTCTTGTTGTACTTGCAACGTTTCAGTCCTAGGAGGAGGGGGCGGGGCGCTCCCGTGGCGATTGAGTTCCAGTGCACAAGCTGCTCTACAGTAGATTTCAAACTGCGTGATTTTCAGATAGTTGTTGGTAATTCTCTATTCCTCTCATCCGCCCCGGGAGACTGCTGAAGGCCACGGGATCCTTCTAGACAGCACAGAATGTAGCTGCTGATATGTGGTGCTGGGTGCTACAGCCGACATATCGCTAGGCTGTGCTAGGGACTTGTCAGGGAGTTAGGAGGAAGGAAATACCACACCGACCATCTGCATTCCAGAATTTCATGAAAATGCAAATAACCGTTAATTTTGCCAGACGGCATTTATTGACACTCTACATATCCCACTATATTCATACAAGATCTCTCCATGCAATTTCTCACAGAATGAAAACATTACATCAGCGTAGCCAACTATATAAACAAATTGCTGCGACAAAATAAGACCTTCGTATTCAATTGATATTTCGATTTTCACTTGGCCTAGTTTTTTAACCCAGCAGTTTGATGCAAAAACTCTTGCTGTGCTTTGTTTACAAAGATGTTAAGCATGAGCAAGAACTGGTGGCAAAATGCTTGGGTTGTGCAAAAATAGTCATAAGACTTCCAGCCGACAGTTTGTCACGGGCTCCGTTTTACTCTATGGGCATGACAGTGTGTGCATCGCTGGCTTAGTTGTCCAGTACCGGAGAGGAACCTTACCTTGCCTGCCTAACGTTTACTTGCAAAGCAAGTTTGAAGGTGTTGACATTAACCGGAGAACAAAGTTAATTTTGCGCTTTCACAAGCATCCCGTGGCCAGGTCGCAACAAGCAGGTTCTCGGTTTTTAATACTACTGCCAGCAGAGCAGGCTCCCTCAGCCTTGTGGTAAACCCCAAAACAACGTAAAAACGTTTGAGCTCACCTACTGGCTAAGAATACACCAACCTTGCATCAACTTTTCCGGCTATACAAAAAAAATCATGCCACGAATGCATTACAAGTGGAGCACAGAATGTATGAAATTACGTCAGTATAATTTACAGTTCCTCTGGGCCTATTCAAAATAGGCTTCTTCTTTGCTTTCTGGTACATGTCATGCGGTACGTCGGACTACGAGTACCAAAATGCAAAGCAATGCCCTGAATTAACTGAGCATCTCAATATCTGTATTATAAAATATGTTTTATAAGATATCCGGCATGAAATATAAACCGACTTCTGATGGCGTACACTGTCTGCTAGATTCAAGCATAGCCTTATAGTGCTTCTACACTCAAAGTGCAGCCATGCAGAATTTTCGTGGTGAAGACTAGCATTATCAACTACAACAATGAATTTTGTTTTAGTGACATGGGTTGTGATGCCTTTTATAGTAGTGAGCGATTCGGAGTAAAGACGGGTGTATCAATAACAACATCATGGTGCCGGTTTCATTGTTAAAGATTTTCGCTGTAAAGCCTTCATTAAACAAGCATTGGCATAGCCAATGCCTTTGGGACCTTATAAGTATTTAGTTATGCAGTACAATATCGTTGGTGCAACAACATCAACTGTTGCATGGCTAAACACTTATAAGGTCCCAAAGGCGAGACCTATTGGCTATGCCAATGCTTGTTAAGTCTAGCATCAGCGCGCATACGCTGTCTGCAAGACCTGCTGTAATCACTATATCTCGAGTGTAATCCTACCCTCTGCTTGAGTTGGTTCACTCATGCGTCGCTTGTTTTTTGTGACTCCTTATTGGTGCTGCTCCCGACACTTTACTTCTGTTTTGTAGTTCAGGCGCACTGCTAACTACAGTTTCCTTACGCTGTAGTTTTTTACTACTTTCCTTTGGGTACTACTTGTTTAAAATTTAAATTTGTGCTAATGTTACTATGTACACGGGCGCCGTGCTTAATGTTTTAACGCGGTGCCCCTCTCAACTTTCTTTGCAGCACCATAAAAGGTACACGAGTGTCGTGCACACGTTTTATTTACACGGCCGCCGCGCTCTGTTTTTGCACGGCGCCCGCTTGTATTTTAGATACTATTTACGAAGCTAAATGCTGCGCTCGGCAAGGTACCGTCCCCTGACCTCGGAAATGTAAGAGCACTCATCCGCCTCTATTCATCTGCAAACGTGCGCGCCATGCCTTTTTTTTTTTTTAATTATTTTTTATTAGCATGGCACGGAACCTGTCATATTCAAAATCTCATTTAAATATCGTCTAAGCGCATGTATAATTGTAATTAAGACTGGGCACAAAGTCTGAGATATTCGCCGTGAAAGGGTACGAACAGACTACTAAGATATGCCACCTTTGCACACACATTTACTGTCTGTTACCCTAGTTGATTAATAAACTAAACAACTCGTGCTTTGTTTTGTACTGTTTCTTTAAATCCTGAGCCTCCTACACCCTACCAGTTTCAATGTACTGCAGCGATACTGGAATGAGAGAGGACTGATCTCCAAAAAACAGTGAGTGTTCTCATTGGCCGATTGCCTCATCAATCATGTGGATCAATGTACTTTGCACCAGTGGGCGCATTTTAGCTGTCAGTTGATATAGGCGGTGAGGATGTACAGACAGTGCTCATGAGTGAAATATTAACTTTAACTTGGCAAGGAAATGTCTTTGTAGTATGGCAAAAAAGGGGGAAGGCATCAAGTAATCGTTCATAAATATACTTTGGTAAATTATACTTTATGTTCCTGTTTTAAGGATGTCTCTACTAAAAGTTTATGCTCCGATTTTGTTTAACGTTAGATTTAAATTAATTTTATTACTTAATTCATTACATCTCTTCATATTCTCCATGGTGAAACAGTCTAAATTAAATTATTGGCACATGGTTAGCAGTTAGATGCACTATGTGCTTCAGGTTTGACAGTTTATCCCCCGACTACCTCGATCGTAACTGGGCGTATAAATTAGCTAAATGAATTTCTCATGGATTTTTTAAAGCCCTGTAAAATATAATTATGCGATATTCCCGTGGAAGTTGAGGTTTCACAATTGGATCTAATAATGTTGCATTACCCCCTCATGGGTCCTCCTCGTCCCAGTCCTAACAAAGTGAGGCAGTCCTGCCGCCAGCCAGCCAATCAAACCACTAAAAAACCAAAAGTCAAAGGTCATATAAACCCCTCCCACCCACCGCCATGCCTGTTTTTTTCTTGCTCCGACGGCGGTCGCAATGCTGGTGCTCCGTGTATCCTGTTGCTGTTTCCGGTGGTTGCAGGTCGTGTTGCTGTGCCGTGAGTTTTTGTAAATCTTATTGTTGAAGGTCTTAAACATGCTGTTTATTCTGGCTTTGTTGTTTGTATCTGCGCAGCCGTACCGGTGCTCCGGTCGACCGCTCTCCTGCTCCTGGGTCAGGACGCTCCCCGCCATGTGCTGGGCTGGGGCGGGGAGCTTTCCTGATGTCCTGGCCCGGGTCGTTCCGGCGCTGTGGGTTTCAAGCAGCGTCCGGCCCCTGCGGCCATGGTGCTTTATTCTGTGGCTGGGGGGGTGACTGCAGGGCTGTCCTTTGTGATTTTCCTGTCTCATGTTTCACGGCACTTGGTTAATTGGGGACAGTGTTTTAAGTGGAGTGGCTGGGCACTTCCTGGTGTGTGCTGGGCTTCCTGTATGGTTTGCTCTTCCTGCTTGTGGCCATGGGGGTTGAGTATTCCTTTCGAAGTGCCTGCGACATCTTTATCCGTGCAGCGTAATGTCCTTAAGCGACTTTCATGGTCTGTTTGCAGGCTTTCTTTCATTCTGCTGTGCGGGCTGTGCTGCTTGAGCCTTCTGCGAACTAGGCTGGGGATGTTTGTGTGGCCGTGGACACTTCTTCTGAGGGGATGTGCATCCGAGACACGGTTTTTCGGACATGTTGATCCCTGTTCTTGCTGTGCTGGGATTTGACCCCCTGTCCTTGTCTGATGTTGGGTTTTACTCCCTGTGTAGTTCCTTGGTGGTAGATGTCCTGCCTTTTCCTGATGTCCTCACAGATATTCTGGCTGTGGTGTGGCTTGCTGTCGACATGCAGGGGATTCCGCGCTTTCTGGGGTAGCGGTGTCGCCTGGCGGACTTTGTCGCCCAGTTCCCTCTGGTTCCTGGGGTAAACTCTGTTTTGTCCTCCATGGCTTCTTCTTTTTCCCTTCCTGGGCTGTCCCAGTTGTGCGGGTGGTGGAGTCCGCTCTTGAGCGTTCTTCTGCTGCTTCTCTTTTGGGGTGCGTGCTGGCACTTCTTCGGCCTATGCTTGGCAGGTCCATTCTGAGGGTTTGGACCTGTCTTCCGGGGCAGGGGGATTTTGCTCCTGTATTGGCGCAGGTGGTGGTCTTGACTCGGTTTCTGTCTGCTGTGCTTTTGTTGCCCTGAGGGCCCTCTCCTCGGCTGCTTGGGCGGCGTTGGCTGGTAGGCGGTTTCTCTGGACCGCGCTTTAGTGCCTTGACGCTGCTCAGACACCTTGGTCCGTTACCTGGCTTTTGTGGATCCCAGGCTTTTTTGGCTTAGTCTGCAGACAGTTTATGCGGAGGTACTTGTCTTTTTCCATTTTCTGGAGTTTCTGGGGGCCCTTTCGTGGTCATGCCCTTGGTCGGGGGGCTACGTTCTATTTGGTTCCCGGCCTCTGCGGCGCATGCAGCTGCCCCTGGGTGTTGGCCATTTGGTGTTCTGCCCCGGTGGTGTCACCGTGGCCTGGTGGTTGTGGTCTCTTCCTCAAGAGGTTATGTGTTCAACTCCTGGTGTTTCGCTGGTTGTGGGTTCCGGTCTACATTGTTGGCAATGTTGCTATTTTGGGGGCTCGGCTCCGTTGTTCCTGGATCGTTGGTCCGGTCTGATTTCCGAGTGCTGGGGCCTGTCGGTCATCGTTCTGGGTTACCGGATTCCGTTCCGGGTCCGTTCCCCTTTTGGACTGTTTTCGGGGTTACTCCGTTGTCCTTAGGCCCCGTGATGCGGTCTGCCGTGTTCTCTGGCGTTGGCCTATTTTTGTCACGGTGCTGGTTCCGGTGGCGGTGCGGGGCCTGGGGTTTTGTTCCTCTCTGTTCCTGGTCCCGGCGTCCGTTGTTTCCATCCGCTCGTTTTTGAGTCCCCGGGCTTTGACCTGATTGGTGCGGCTGGGTCATTTTTGGATGATCCCCTTGCAGTTCGTCGTTTTCCTCATCCTGGTGGGCGGTTTTTTGGCTTCCCTGGATTTGGAAGTCGCCTGTTTTCCAGTTCCCGTCCTTCCGTCGGGTCGGCGGTTCCTACAGTTTGCGGTGGACAGGTTCCATTACCAGTTTCTGGTGTTGCCTTTTCGGCCTCTCTACTGCTCCCCGGGTTTTTTTCCACGGTGTTGGCTCTTGCTGTGGGGGTTTTGCTGGGTCTGGGTTTCCCTGTGTTTCCCTATGTTGCTTTTGTCTGGTTTCTGCTTCCGCCCTCCTTGAGCCTTTTCTTGCGGTGGTGGCGTCGATGGCCTTGTTCCAGGTTCTTGGGTTCGTGTTGGATCTGGCCTTTCTCATCTGTTTCCTGTTCAGGGACTTTGGTTTATCGGAGGCCTGTTCGGCACTTTGCAGTGGGCTGTTTTTCTCCCTCCGGCTTGGTTCTCTACCCTATTGATTCTTCTGCGGGTCCTGCTGGGTCTCCCTTCTGCCCCGGCTCCAGGTTGGTTGCGGGTCCGGGGATTGGTGGCTGCCACTACTGTTGTGGTTCCTTGGGCTCGCCTGCGCCTCGGGTCCTTGATGCTTCTTCTGTTGACTCGTTGGGACCCATCCTGTTAGACCTGGCACCATTGGCGTGGGTCTCCCTTCCATTTTTCGCTGTTGTCTCCTCCGTTTTGCTGGTGTTAGATGCTCTGGGCGCTGTGCCACTGCCCTTCAGTGCCACAGCGCGAATGCTCCCGGTGTAAATATGACATATGAATTGGTATATCCCTGATTGGCTTATTTGGTTTACCTGTTAGTCCCTAGTAGCGTGGCCTGTGAGTGCCCAGGGCTGGTAAACCGAATGCTGCCGGTGGGCATGCAGCGCTGGTTTGCGCCACCCACAGAAGCAGCTTGTAAAGTATGTCTCAGACCTGCCACTGCAGCGTCTGCGTGCAGTCTCGAACTGCCACCTTGGCTGAGAAGTGCACCCACTTCCCAGCCCCTGAACCTTCCCTTGGCATCATGTAAGCCACCCCTGTGGTAGGGTGCATTGTATGTGTAAGGTAGGACATGCGCCTTGGTGTATGTAGCATGTCCTGGTAGTGACTTACACCCAATTTCGTTTTCACTACTGTAAGGCTACCTGTTCCCCATAGGCAAGAATGGGCACGTTTGACTATTACAATCTATAGTCCTAACTAACCCCAGGAACATGGTAGAAAAACGAATTTAGTATGCCTGAGCTCAGGATATTAAAATACATCTTTTAGTTAAGTGTATTTTTATATCCTGTGTTTGAAAATACTACTTTTAGAAAGTGGGTATTTTCTTGCCTAAGCCTTCCAGCGTGCTCTGCTGTTGTGTATTGGCTGTCTGGTTTTGGAGGGACAGGGCAGGCTGAGCCAGACCTGGGTTGAATAGAGAGATCTGTCTTGGAGTATGGGGAGGGGTAGCTCCTTGACTTGAATAGGGCTGTGCCTGGCAAGGTGAATGATGGCTCCACCTCCCACTGTGCGTCTGATAGCAGACCCCTCTTCCTGAAAGGAAGGATGCAGCCTGGTAAACAAAGTGCTCCAGGACTGAACAGAACTGGTTCTGGCTAGGCTCAGTGACTTGTAACTTTTAAGAACAAAGCCTTTTGGGGTATAAATATCTGTGCTGAAACCCCTACAAATTGTATTGCTCCTGGACATCAAGACGAACCTCTGTCCGTGTAACTGAAGGAATCTGCAGGAGGTGACCATCCTTGTGCTTGTGTGCTGTTTCTTGGATTGGCCTGCAGCGGTTATCACTGGACCTGGAAGAAGAGGGAAAAGGACTTTGAAAGGACTTTTATTAATCTTGCTAAAGCAATCACCCAAGGGCTAGGAAAGAGCTAGCCTCCTGTTGAAGTCTCGGGCACATCAGACTTCACCACCAGCCTCCTGATTCCTCCCAGCGAGGATTTCTATCTGCAGGTGAGGCTCCTGTGAGTTCCAGGGCCTCTAGATCTATTACGGAGAAAAGAGTGCTGAAAGACCTCTCCGCAGCATTCAATACCATCTCACATCAGATTCTGCTGGAGAGATTACGGGCCATAGGCATTCAGGACAACGCACTAAACTGGCTGACGGACTTTTTAAAGGGGAGAACACAAACAGTCAACCTTGGTTCTTTTAAATCTCAGACCACTATGGTATCTAAGGGCGTGCCTCAGGGCTCCTGCCTCAGCCCTTCACTATTTAATATATATGTCGCCCCACTCGCAGCACTCTTAAACATCGGGTTTACTCCCATCTCATACGCGGACGACACGCAACTCCTTCTCTCTTTCGATAAAAACACCCCTAATATCGAGCATTTTCGCAGAGGGCATGAAAACTATCGCAAAGTGGATGAGCAACAACTTTCTGCAATTAAACGCAGATAAAACAGAAATAATGCTGTTTAAAGATGCAGTGACCAGCTGGTCACCTTGTTGGTGGCCAGAGGAACTGGGTCCTGCACCATCCCCTAAATTAGTGGTTAAGAACCTGAGTGTGCTAATTGATAGCAAACTCAATCTGGATGAGCATATAGTTGCAACTAAACGGGCATGCTTCCATGCACTCAGCCTGCTCCGCAAAGATTTTCACTTTCTCCCTTCTTCCACACCTAAAACCTTGGTACATGCTATGGTCCTCAGTCGACTAGATTACAGCAATGCCCTGCTGATCTCTGCCAAGACAACCTCCTTATGCAGTTTACAAGTGGTCCAGAACACGGCGGCCCGCCTGGTAACCAGTGCATCCCCCCCCCCGAACTCCCTCCCGCCCCCTGCTCCGTAAACTACACTGGTTGCCCATATGCAAAAGAATTGAATTTAAAATCGGCTGTTTGGTATTCAAAGGCCTTAACAAAATGGGACCGAGATATCTAGCGGACAAATTGGTCAGATATTCACCCTCGCGTACCCTTCGATCAAAAGATAAGGGTCTCCTCATCGTCCCGCGCATAAAACAAACAGATTGGGAGGCAAAGCGTTCTCCTACTTAGCCCCACAAATCTGGAACCAGTTACCTTTGGACATCCGCCAATGCACTAACTACTTGATCTTTAGAAAGAAACTCAAAACATCACTCTTCTAGCTCCTGTGTCTTTCACTCTACTCGTCCTCAGCGCGGAGATACCCCATCCAGGGTGATTCATGCGCTCTACAAATGACATAAATAAATAACGCACATCCACGAGCCGCCGCAGCTGAAAAGCGCTCAGAAAACTAAACGCGCTACTGCCGCCGAGCGCTCGCTATCAAGGATCAGCTCATCACACGTTGCGGGCCCCGAGTGCTCGTTAACTCCAAAGATCATAGCTTCACGACATCGCAGCACGGACGCCGGGCGTCCGCTCTTCTCATCGCATCAGGATCGTCGCTCCCTCGCGGAACGCCACTTCTTCGCATTGCAACCCGATCGCACACGCAACAGGACCGTCGCTTCGCCTCCTCCCTTGCGGCAAGGAGTCCTCGCACCAACAGTCCAGCGTGCAGAAGCTTGTTGCACTCGTCTCCCCACGCATCAGCAGATCGGCGCATCATCCTCCCTCGCGGCAAGGATTTATCGCATCGCCGGCCTCGCGTACAGCGAGTCATCGCTACAGCTTATTGTCGACCCTTGGTTGCTATTGCTACGAAATCCAGGTACTTTGTAAGTAACGAGGTCGCAGAGACCACTGCTTTGAACTGAGCTCCTCTTTGCGCACTGTGAACTATTTTTGACAACCTTTCAAGAGTGATCCGATTTTGGCAAGTATAGTGGCTTTTTTATCGTTATTGGTCTTGTGATAAGCCTATATAAAGATACATATTTTTGATATACCTATTTGTGTGGTGTCCCTTTGTAGTGTTCTTTACTGTGTTACTGTGTATGGTCCTAAATGCTTCACACACTGCCTCTGAGATAGGCCTAGCTGCTCGTGCTACGTTACCACAGGGTTGAGCAGGGGCTATCAAAGGGTGTGGCTCTCTTACCCTGCCTTAGGAAGAAGGGTCCCTACTTGGACAGTGGCCAGCCGCTGCCAACTAGAGACCCCCATTTCTAACATTGGTGGACAGCGGTGAGGATCTGGACTTGCATTTATGATCGCATACAGTAATTATAGTGTACACTACTAGTGAGTGCAGACCATAACGCAACCGCATACGTGTTTTTTTTTTTTTTTTTTTTAATTCTATTTTTGATTAATATTGCCAGTTATTGCTACAATGGGCAAGCCCAGATCCAATGCCTCGGAGGATCTCTCCTGGGAAGAAGAGAAATTAGAAACCTACAATGCCAAGCAGCTCAAATATTTTTGCAAACACTTCACAGTCCCTATCACAGGTCTCACTAGAAGAGAGGAGTATTACAAGGCGCTGAAGGCCTGGCTAGAAGCCAGAGATGCCCCTAAGAATACGGGAGAGCTTGTGGAGGGGGAAGAGAATGCAGGAGAGCAGCAGGGCAAAGTAGTAGGCTTAGTAGGAGACAAAGCAATTTCCAGCCCGGGCACTAGTGTGTCCACCAAGGGCCTGTCCCCAGAAGAGATGGAGGACAGGGAGAGAGATAGGCGGCATAATATGGAGATGGCGAGGCTTAAAATGGATGGTCAGAGTGACCTAGAGAACAAGAAGTTAGAATTTGAGATTATGAAAATGAAACTTGAGCATGAGAGAATATTGAGGGAGTTGGAGATTAAAGCAAAGAGTGTAGAGATCTCCCCCTCTGGTGGCAGCATACCTGTAGTGCATACTGAGAATAGAGTGTATATACCCAAGGAGGTTATTAAGGATTTCCACAAAAGTGAAGATATTGGGCAATGGTTTGCCGCTTATGAATTAGCCATGGTGTCCCACCGGGTCCCTGAGAAGGATTGGGGAGCGGGGTTGTGGGGACGCTTTGTGAGTGAGGGGAGGGATACCTTGTTGGACCTGCCCCCTGAAAGTCGCATGGTTTATGGCCACGAAGGAAGCTTTGATTACCCGCTATGGTTTGACCCCTGAGATGTATAGGCAGAGGTTTAGGACCTGCAAGAAGCTAGAGGGTACCACGTGGGTTGAATGTGTCTCTTTTTTGCAGAGCAATGGAACGCTGGGTAAAAGGTAGCAAAGTTGAAACGTTTGAGCAGCTTTATGATTTGATTGCATGGGAGCATTTATCTAGTAACTGTTTTCCTGAGCTAAGCCGGCACCTGATTGATTGCAAGCTGACTAACCCTAGGAAGCTTGCTGAGGAGGCGGACCGCTGGGTGAGCACCCGGGTTAGCAAGGGTCCAGTGGGAGACTTCGCCAAAGGTGGGCAGGGTCCCCAGCAGAGAAGTGGGGGGGGGGGACAGGGGTAAACCGAGGGAGTTCCAAAGAGGGCCCCAAAGTAATTCCCAAGGGAACCAAGCAGTGGTGTCCCAGCCTCCCCAAGAGAAGAAGCCAGTGCCCCCGACAGGTAGGCCTGTTCAGAGGGGGCCCCTTACTTGTTTTAAGTGTGTGGTCAAGTGGGCCACAGGTACTTTGATCCCCAGTGTCCTCAGAGGGATACCAATGCCCCACCCCGTGCACCACCCCGCCAGCTTGCTAGTGTAGCCCTGGGAGGGGAGGAGATGGATGCCCAAGGTGTGTGGGATCCTGTAGAATTGACCCTTGTCTCATTAGGAGACTTTGAGATGGTCCCTAAGCCTGCACTGCCTGCTAACACTAAAGTACAGGCAGTGGGTGACCATCAATGGCCATAGGGTGGAGGCTCTAAGAGACACAGGAGCCAGTATAACTGCTGTCAGCTCCCGGTTGGTGTCAAAAGAGCAGGTTGTCCCCCATGCATTCTACCCAGTAGTGTGTGCAGACAACTCAGAGAGCCAATGTGAGGTGGCTCAGGTTCCCTTTGAGTGGGGGGGTCTCAGGAACTCTTCAGGTGGCTGTGAGGCCCGCCATGCCTGTAGACTGTCTGTTGGGCAACGATTTAGAGAACTCCCCGTGGGCTACGGTGGAGAGGAAATCTCACTTGGAAATGTTGGGTCTGCCTGAGTGGGCGTGTGCTACCACTCGGTCCATGGCAGCTAAGGAGGGTGTTGAGAAGGACCAGGAGCCTGAGAGTATGGCCCAGATCCCTGCCTTAGAGAGAAGGGGCAGGGGGCGCGGGAAGCCGGCCCCCCTTGGTTCCCGCGGACCCTGAGGGGGATGCCCTGGAGCCTACCGGGGAACAGATCACCGAACTGGGGGACCTGCCTGAGCTGACCCATTGGCAGCAGGAAGGGAGACCCACCAGGGAGGAATTTCGTGAGCAGCAAGGAGTTTGCCCTTCTCTTGAGGGTATGCGGCGACAGGCTGCAGCCCAGGCAGCAGGTGACATGTCTGGTTCACATCTGATTTATTGGGAGAACAGTCTCCTGTATAGCGAGCCTAAGGCTGCTGAGCCGGGGTCAGCCGTGTGCTGGTGGTACCCGCGTGCTTCAGAGCCTTCCTACTGGGGTTGGCTCACGACATTCCCTTGGCAGGACATCTGGGGCAGACCAAGACCTTGAGAGGCTGGCCGCTCACTTCTATTGGCTCCCAGATGCGCAAGAGTTCAGACACTCATTGCAGGACATGTGAGACTTGCCAGGCAAGTGGGAAGAGTGGGGGAAGATCAAGGCCCCACTCCAGCCCTTTCCAGTTGTTAGTACCCCATTCGAGCGAGTGGGCATTGACATTGTGGGGCCTCTGGACCCCAAGACAACCATGGGCAACAGGTTCATCCTGGTCTTGGTGGACCATGCCACCCGGTACCCTGAAGCCATCCCGCTCAGGACAGTGACGGCCCCCGTGGTGGGACGTGCACTGATGGGGATTTTCTCCCGTGTGGGGTTCCCCAGAGAGGTGTTGTCTGACTGGGGGACCAACTTCATCTCCCAATACATGAAGTCTCTGTGGAAGGAGTGTGGGGTAACTTGTAAGTTCACCACTCCTTACCACCCCCAAGGGAATGGTCTGGTTGAAAAGTTCAACCGGACCTTGAAGGGCATGATCATGGGCCTGGAAGAGCCCCTGAGGCATAAGTGGGACGTCCTCTTGCCATGCCTGTTGTTTGCCTACCGTAAGGTGCCACAGAAGTCCTTAGGGTTCAGTCCCTTTGAACTGCTCTATGGTCATCTGGTAAGAGGACCTCTGAGTCTGGTCAAGGAAGGCTGGGAGCAATATCCCAGGAAACCTCCCCAAGATGTATTTGGCTATATGTTGGCCTTCAGGAACCAGACTCTGCGTTTCAGAAAGATTGCGGAGGCAAATCTGGAAGCCAGCCAGGAGGAAATGAAACGTTGGCACGACCAGAATGCCACTCTGGTCGAGTTTCAACCTGGTCAGAAGGTTTGGGTACTGGCCCCAGTGGAGCCTTGTGCGCTCCAAGATAAGTGGACCGGTCCATTTGAGGTGGTGGAGCGCAAAAGTCCAGTTACCTACTTGGTGGACTTTCAATCTCCCAGGAACCCCTTGCGGGTCCTGCATGTGAACCGCCTGAAGCCCCACATTGAGAAGTCTGAAGTGGGCATGCTTCTTGCCACAGATGATGGGGTGGAGGAGGATAGTGAGCCTCTTCCTGACTTCCTGTGTGCAGAAGAGAAGGACGGGTCAGTGGAGGGTGTGATCCTCTCCACCACACTGACCCCTGAGCAGCAGAGAGATTGTCACCAACTGTTGGGGCAATTTTCTGATTTGTTCTCCCTGGTGCCTGGTGTCACTGATTGGTGCGTCCATGAGGTAGATACTGGGGACAGTCCTGTGAAGCACAAGGCTTACAGAGTGACTGACAGGGTCAGGGCTTACATTAAGGAGGGGGTCGTCTCCAAAATGTTTGCCCTAAGGGTGATTGAGTCCTCTAGCAGCCCCTGGTCCAGCCCCGTGGTCTTGGTACCAAAAGCTGCGACGCCTGGTGCCACCCCTGAACTTAGGTTCTGTGTGGACTACCAAGGTCTCAATTCGGTCACGAAGACAGACGCGCACCCCAACCCCAGAGCTGATGAGCTCATAGATCGGTTAGGGGCTGCCCGGTACCTCAGCAAGTTTGATCTGACGTCTGGGTACTGGCAGATCGCCTTAACTGATGGGGCAAAGGAAAGGTCAGCATTCTCCACACCAGACGGGCACTACCAGTTCCGTGTGATGCCCTTTGGGATGAAGAATGCCCCTGCCACCTTTCAGAGGTTGGTCAACCAGGTGTTGGTTGGGCTGGAGGATTTCAGTGCCGCCTACCTGGATGACATTGCAGTGTTTAGTTCCTCCTGGGAGGACCACTTGCGCCACCTCTGGGAAGTGTTGATGGCGCTGCGCAGAGCAGGCCTCACACTCAAGGCCAGTAAGTGCCAGATTGGGCAGGGTTCTGTGGTGTATTTGAGACACCAGGTGGGGAGTGGCCAGGTGGCACCCCTGCAGCCCAAGATTCAAACCATCCTGGCTTGGGAGCCCCCAAGGACCCAGACCCAGGTGAGGGCCTTCTTAGGACTCACGGGTTACTACAGGAGGTTTGGCAAAAGGTATGGCAACATTGTTGCACCCCTGACTGAGCTGACTTCCAAGAAGCAGCCAAAGATTGTGAACTGGACTGACACCTGTCAGAAAGCCTTTGCCCTCAAGACTGCCATGTGTACAGCACCTGTACTCCAGGCGCCCAATTTTTCTAAGGAATTTGTTGTCCAGACAGACGCTTCAGAGCATGGGGTGGGGGCCGTTCTGTCACAAATCCATGAGGAGGGACTAGACCAACCTGTAGCCTTCATCAGTAGGAGGTTACTTCCACGGGAACAGAGGTGGAGTGCAATTGAGCGTGAGGCATTTGCTGTGGTCTGGGCACTGAAGAAGCTGAGACCATACCTGTTTGGGACTCACTTCCGGGTTCAGACAGACCACAGGCCCCTCAGATGGTTGATGCAGATGAGGGGTGAGAATCCCAAGTTGTTGAGGTGGTCCATTTCCCTACAGGGTATGGACTTCACGGTGGAACACCGCCCTGGTACTGTTGTATTCCTCTTAGGGTGTCCATAAACGGGCTTTCCAGTATCATGTCCTTATATAGGCACAATTCGCCCTGCCCTTATATAGGCATAAAATCCCAGCCCTTATTTAGGCATTAAACCGTGCACTCCAAATGCAGGCATGGTCTCTGACATCCGTCCACCCTAACGTCACAACGAGTTCTTGAAGAACAGACCCTTAGGCTGCGGGAGTTTCCCTAGTCCAGGACTATTGATTTCTTCAAGGACTCATATATTATGCATGAACCATTATTCCTTAGGGGTTCATTCATGACGTCTTCCGCTGTCCGACTCACGTCAATGCTAACATTCTGAGGTAATTCTCAGGTATAAATATACCTTCCCTAGCCCCTGTAAATCAGAGGAGACCTCGACTTCAGAGGAGCCCGTTTCCCGGCCTGACGCACTGAGAAGACGCTGTCATCCCTGCACGCAAAAGAGTCCAGCTTCCAGGATCTGACTTCCCTTGCGGGGTGTTGGAGTTCGAGTCTGGCAAAGAGATTCCTACCTCTCTCATTCTTCAGGTATGGAGCAGACTAGAACCTAGAGGGACTCTTGGCATACTAGGCTTAACATACTCTTAGTATACCATAGTAAGGAATACTTCACACCTCTCCCTATACCTAGGTTAGGTACATTGGGGTAGAACTAGATTAGAAACGCATCGTATGAGTACTCGCATTTTTAGTCTGTTATTTATGTAAATGCATATGTACTAAAAGATAATGCTCTCGCAGTATTATTTATTTCTACTGCTCACACTGTACATTATTTCTCGCATACTGTCTTATGATCGTAACAGCACATTTTACTTACACCAGAAACAAGACTGTTCAATAAATCTTTTATTGAAACGCCCGTCTATTTCTTTCTGTGTAACTTGGAGAAAACTAAGCATGCACGACTGAGCTGAATGAAATAGTTATCTATTGTTTCCACGACTCTGGGACACGTTCTGATTCTAAAGGGAAACACAGTGGTCATGTTTTGCGGCTGCCAGAAACTACTCCCTTCTTGTTGTCAAGGAGTTTCTAGTGGCCTCTGAGCTAGCTGGCACAAGTAATTAAGTTTAATATACTCGATAGGGACATACTGACCTTAGTCCTATGTCAAACCTATAGGATATATTATTCCAATGCGCAGAGCCTATTAGGGAAATAGGAGCTACACTACAGTACAGAACCCGCCAATGCTGATGGTCTGTCCAGATTTTTCCGCCTTAGTGATGAGAACTCCCAAGGGGATGGGTAGTTCTCCCCACATTTCAGCTGGAGGGGACACGTGTTAGACCTGGCACCATTGGCGTGGGTCTCCCTTCCATTTTTCGCTGTTGTCTCCTCCGTTTTGCTGGTGTTAGATGCTCTGGGCGCTGTGCCACTGCCCTTCAGTGCCACAGCGTGAATGCTCCCGGTGTAAATATGACATATGAATTGGTATATCCCTGATTGGCTTATTTGGTTTACCTGTTAGTCCCTAGTAGTGTGGCCTGTGAGTTCCCAGGGCTGGTAAACCGAATGCTGCCGGTGGGCCTGCAGTGCTGGTTTGCGCCACCCACAGAAGCAGCTTGTAAAGTATGTCTCAGACCTGCCACTGTAGCGTCTGCGTGCAGTCCCGAACTGCCACCTTGGCTGTGAAGTGCACCCACTTCCCAGCCCCTGAACCTTCCCTTGGCATCATGTAAGCCACCCCTATGGTAGGGTGCATTGTATGTGTAAGGTAGACATGCCTTGGTGTATGTAGCATGTCCTGGTAGTGACTTACACCCAATTTCGTTTTTACTACTGTAAGGCTACCTGTTCCCCATAGGCAAGAATGGGCACGTTTGACTATTACACTCTATAGTCCTAACTAACCCCAGGAACATGGTAGAAAAACGAATTTAGTATGCCTGAGCTCAGGATATTAAAATACATCTTTTAGTGAAGTGTATTTTTATATCCTGTGTTTGAAAATACTACTTTTAGAAAGTGGGTATTTTCTTGCCTAAGCCTTCCAGCGTGCTCTGCTGTTGTGTATTGGCTGTCTGGTTTTGGAGGGACAGGGCAGGCTGAGCCAGACCTGGGTTGAATAGAGAGATCTGTCTTGGAGTATGGGGAGGGGTAGCTCCTTGACTTGAATAGGGCTGTGCCTGGCAAGGTGAATGATGGCTCCACCTCCCACTGTGCGTCTGATAGCAGACCCCCTCTTCCTGAAAGGAAGGATGCAGCCTGGTAAACCAAGTGCTCCAGGACTGAACAGAACTGGTTCTGGCTAGGCTCAGCAACTTGTAACTTTTAAGAACAAAGCCTTTTGGGGTATAAATATCTGTGCTGAAACCCCTACAAATTGTATTGCTCCTGGACATCAAGACGAACCTCTGTCCGTGTAACTGAAGGAATCTGCAGGAGGTGACCATCCTTGTGCTTGTGTGCTGTTTCTTGGATTGGCCTGCAGCGGTTATCACTGGACCTGGAAGAAGAGGGAAAAGGACTTTGAAAGGACTTTTTATTAATCTTGCTAAAGCAATCACCCAAGGGCTAGGAAAGAGCTAGCCTCCTGTTGAAGTCTCAGGCACATCAGACTTCACCACCAGCCTCCTGATTCCTCCCAGGGAGGATTTCTATCTGCAGGTGAGGCTCCTGTGAGTTCCAGGGCCTCTAGATCTACTACGGAGAAAAGAGTGCTGAAAGAATCGCTAACGCACATCCACGAGCCGCCGCAGCTGAAAAGCGCTCAGAAAACTAAACGCGCTGCTGCCGCCGAGCGCTCGCTATCAAGGATCAGCTCATCACACGTTGCGGGCCCAGAGTGCTCGTTAACTCCAAAGATCATCGCTTCACGACATCGCAGCACGGACGCCAGGCGTCCGCTCTTCTCATCGCATCAGGATCGTCGCTCCCTCGCGGAACGCCACTTCGCATCGCAACCCGATCGCACACGCAACAGGACCGTCGCTTCGCCTCCTCCCTTGCGGCAAGGAGTCCTCGCACCAACAGTCCAGCGTGCAGAAGCTTGTTGCACTCGTCTCCCCACGCATCAGCAGATCGGCGCATCATCCTCCCTCGCGGCAAGGATTTATCGCATCGCCGGCCTCGCGTGCAGCGAGTCATCGCTACAGCTTATTGTCGACCCTTGGTTGCTATTGCTACGAAATCCAGGTACTTTGTAAGTAACTAGGTCGCAGAGACCACTGCTTTGAACTGAGCTCCTCTTTGCACACTGAACTATTTTTGACAACCTTTCAAGAGTGATCCGATTTTGACAAGTATAGTGGCTTTTTTATCGTTATTGGTCTTGTGATAAGCCTATATAAAGATTCATATTTTTGATATACCTATTTGTGTGGTGTAATTTGTAGTGTTCTTTACTGTGTTACTGTGTATGGTCCTAAATGCTTCACACACTGCCTCTGAGATAGGCCTAGCTGCTCGTGCTACGTTACCACAGGGTTGAGCAGGGGCTATCAAAGGGTGTGGCTCTCTTACCCTGCCTTAGGAAGAAGGGTCCCTACTTGGACAGTGGCCAGCCGCTGCCAACTAGAGACCCCCATTTCTAACACATCCCATGCAGGTTGCGTGGTTTTGGTTCCTCTCTCCCCTGTTCTGGTTCCTTCTTTGGACTGGTGGCTTTGCTCTCCCTCCCTGATGTAGGGGGGTGTGTTTTCTGCTTCCTTCTCTCCTCTTGTTGGCCTCAGGCGCCTGTCCTTTGGGTTCGGGGGGCCGCTTTGGGGTTCTTGGTGGCTGGCGAGTCTGTGGGTTCGTACCGGCTCTCTGGTGGCTTGTTATTACTTGCGCCTTCATGGGGGGTCCGGGTGCGTGTTTCTGTACCTGCTGACTTCTGCGATTTGTGTCTGGGCACATTCTTGTCTGTTGGCATTGAGGGCTGTTTGTGTTCCGGGGCGTCTGTTTTTCATACGGACGACTTGGGCCACTTCCTCCCGTACTCTGTTTTGTGCCATCTGTCTGTTCATCTGTTCCGGGACCTTTGTCTTCGGATCGTGTCTTTCTTGATCAGTCTTTTTGCTTCCCCTCCCGGCGCTTTTCTCCCCCGGTTTTGTTCCGTGGTGGTCTGTCCTCAGGCTTGGGGGTTGCTCTCTCGTTTCCTTGGACTTCGGGCTTTCTGTATGCCTTCCCTCCTCCCGAGGGTGCTGCAGCGTATTCGGGGGTGGGGGGGGGGGGGTGAAGGTGTCTGTGCTGTTGGTTGCTCCTTTTTGGCCTCGCTGCCTTTGGTTTCTGCTCCTGCTGGCAGGGGGGCAGGTTTAGCCTGCTTCCCTTGGCTCCGGCTCCGCTTCTTTGTCCGCACCCATCTTTGTCGCTTGCGTCTGACGGCCTGGCTCTTGAGCGGCTGTCCTTGGTGTCTTTGGGCTGTTCTTCTGTGGTGGCCTGTGGCATTCAGTTGTCGCGTCGGCCTTCAACACTTGAGAACTATGGTGCGCTTTGAGGCTCTTTTGTCTCCTGGTGCTCTTCTCTTGGTCTGGATCCGTGGTTGGAGATCCGGCTTCTATTCTTGCCTTTCTCCGTGATGGGTTTTGACAGACTTTTCCCTTTCCGCCTTGTCTTCTCGTTGGGCTGCGGTTCAGGTTTGTCGCAGTCCTGGGGCCTCTTTGGGGGCTGTTGCTCCTTTGATGAGTCGGATTCTGCGTAGCTTTCGGCTTCAGCGTCCGGTCTCTCCTGTGGTTGTGCCTTCTTGGGTTTGCCTACTGTTTTGCGGGGTCTGCTGTTGCCCCCTTTTGTGCCTTTGTTGGGGGTTGTTTGTTGTGGTTGTCCGCAACGGTGGCTTTTTTGTTGACCGTCGCCTCCACGCTTCGGTTGGGTGCTTTACTTCTCTCCTTCCCTTCTTTGTAGTTTCCGCTGGATGGGGTTGTTTTGCTGCTGGGCCCGGCTTTTTTCCCTGGGTTTCCTCCGTGTTCCATTTGCAGCTGGAGGTGATTCCTTCCTATTTTGCCTGGGGGTGGTGATTCCTTTGTTCCTTCATCCTTGGATGTTTGCACTCTTCGGTTTTTCTTCCTCCATGCCTTGGGGTTTCGTCTTTCTCCTGCCCTGTTTGTCTCCTGTGGGAGTGTGGCTCGGGATTGGTTGGTTTCTCTTTCTACCTTCACTCGATATGTGCGTTTGGCGGTCTGCCTATCTTGTGGGTCTGCCTCCGTCTCCGGTGCGGGGTCGTTCGACACGTTCTGTGTCCGCTTCCTGGACTCAGCGGCTGGGGTCTCTATCCTGGAGTTTTGTAGAGCGCCCACTTGGCAGTCCCATCACACGTTTGTTCGGCATTTTCACCTTGTTGTTTTGCATGCCTCTTTTGGCAGTTTTGCTGTTGGCGTTTTGAACGCTGCTGTTCATTAATCATTTGTTTGATTAAAGTTTTGTACTTTTGCATGGATCCCTGGTGTCCTGCGTTTTTAGGTCTCGCCTGGCGTTAGCAGCGCTGCTCTCGCCATGCGAGGGCTTCTTGGAATCAATACGGTTCCAGAAGTCGTGTCTCTGCTCCGCCTGCAATTTCCATTTGTGCGCGTCGTTTTGCATCATGGGTTATGCAAAACACAGTGTCATGATTGCACCGGAGGCATTTTAATCCCTCCTGGTTGCCACCCTGTCCGCTTTGGCCCCGCCCACCGGGATTGGATCTTTTACTTGCGGCGGGAGACAGTGTCTCTTAATTAGCCGCTAAGTACTTTTTTTTTGCTATTACGGCGTTTAGCTTCAACAATGGCTGACGCGCCTTTCGTTTTCCCCGTCTTCCTTCGTGTGAGTTCGTTTCACCTACAATCCTACTCTCCTCTGTTTCTTACGCCCACCTCCCACCCTCCCTGCGTTGCGTCCATTTTCCCCGTCTTCCTTCGTGTTGCTTCTAGGTCCCCTGTTGCTTGTGAAATAGAAAGCTTACCATCGGCAGCTTTGAAAACGACATTCGGCTAACTATACATGTCCACCACTCCAATTTTGCCCAGATGCTAATGAGCGTGCTCTGATCTTTACTCGGCTTCCCGTGTTTTCTACATCTTCAAGGACCACATGTCGCTAGCATAATAAAGACAACTAAATGAGAAATTCGAATGCTTTTTGTGTCGTGGCCGGGTGCTTTCAGTCGACCCGCTCGTTGAATATTCTCAACTTGAAAGACCACAACAGGGGTGGAGGGATGAACTTTTTTTCATACTTTAGTGACACCTTCAGCTGCACTCGTGTGCTCCAAACAAGAGATTATAAAAGACGACCGATCCCGCATTGTTCACGGCGAATGTTTAGTGCTTTTTTTTATAGCAGCATTGTGCAGACACGGCACCAGGAAGTACTCTGCATTAGCAGTAGAGATCGCTGCTTAATGGGATGAGGTATTTCAGCTTTTGTTGCCAGCTTATTAGAAGGGAATGGGTTCTGTTCTCATCCCTGCAGAGGTTTGAGTGCCTATTTTTGGCTATTACCGCGTTCAGCTTCAATGGCTGACGTGCCTTTCATTTTCCCCGTCTTCCTTCGTGTGTGTTCATTTCACCTACAGTCCTACTCTCCTCTGTGTTGCTTACGCCCACCTCCCACTCTCCCCGCGTTGCGTCCATTTTCCCCGTCTTCTTTCCTGTGTGTTCGTTTCACCTACAGTCATACTCTCCTCTGTGTACGTATGTGGTGGGCTCACCGACAAACTGAGACTTTAAAAAAAAAAAAAAAACTTTAATCATGCTGGATAGCATTGGGGATCAAAAACTTGGCAAAGCCGTTTGGTCACAAAGGCAAAATCTATTGGCCATGCAAATGCTTGTTTTTTAAAAATGAAATAGGTCTCGCCTTTCATTAAGTTAAAGCCATTTGCTTTGCTATACAATACCATTAGCAAAGTAAATGGCTTTAACTTAATCAAAGGCGAGACCTATTGCATTTAAAATGCTTGTTTATTCTTGGTTCTCTGCTTGTGAGTTCCTCACTTTGTTAGGACTGGGACGAGGAGGACCTATGAGGGGGTAATGTTGTGTTACTTACTGGTAATCTTCATTACCCCAATTAGGGTCCTCCTCGTCCCAGTCCTCTTCCCTACCGAGATGAGGAGGACCCTAATCTGGGTAAGAAAGATTACCGGTAAGTAACAAGACATTATTAGCGACGTGGAGGCCGGCTATATGTCTGGAGCTCAGTGTGCCAAACACGCATTTTAAGGACTCCCACGGATTAAAAATGCTGCGAATTTCTGTAAAATCATAGTTTCTCAGTTACTGTCTATGAATGTTTTATATCTCAAGGCCAAAGGTAACCTTTTCTTATTATAAATACTTTGTTTTATTTAGTTGGATTCCGCTCCAAGCAGACCGTGGTTCTGTTTATCCCCATATGAAACTTGTTCTCGAGTGAAAATGCTATAAAATCTTTAGCTGTGGGTGACTGCGTTTCTCACTGAAAGTATATTCATCTCATATGCTTCAGTCTCAAAAAAGCCAAATTTCTTTTATATTGGTTTCCTCTCAAATAAACCGTGTTCTCCTATACAATATGGTGTTTCAAGAACATTATACAGAAATGAGAATGTTTGTATAAAATTGCCTTTTTCAATGTAATATAAAGTGATAACCAGGCATAATTGAAAGTTTACTTAATTCACGGTCTACAGCCATGCAAATTGGTGTTAAAATTTGGCAAGTTTTGCAGTAAATTGTACACATTGTTGGTTTTATTAAATATACGTTACTGTTCTGAGAACAAGTTAAAAGGGTAGTTTCGATAGACCAAAACTGTTGTATATTTTCACTTGAGCTTACAAGTTGTCCATATCCGTCTTGGAGCATCTTTTGGGGGGCGGAGGGGGGGAAGGCAACAGCTGTCATGAACGTACTAGAATAATCTCGAGTCAAACTGAAGAAATGGAAAGCTCCACAAAGCAGTAAAATGTACCCTGATATCTGCTAGCTGGTTGTTCTCCATAGTGTTTATCCATGGGGAGCAATTGTGACATCCCTGATCCTCTAGCTATGCAATTTTCATACGATTAAGAGTGCTCACTTGAAAGTTCTGCAAGTTAGGGTAATTCTTGTAATGGGTATTTAAAAAGATAACATTTCTAGATTTGTCCATTTTGTAGCTACGCACAGCCCATAGAAATGTCCAACGCTGTATACTGGAATGGAGGTGGACCTTGAGAAGAGTTTCCCTGTCACTGCAGATTCTTGGGACTAAAGTGAGAAAAGAAAACGTGCATTAATGGTGTATTTTTCAAACCATTTCATATTTGGAAGAATCTTTTTACCTTGGGTGATGAACAGCCATAAATTCTCAAATGGTACAATACTTTCTTTTGAACACGCCTGTGTTGCTGTATAATTGATTAATATATTTCTATTTTAATATTATATATTTTGTGGTCCCAGCAATACCCCACTGAAACCTAGGCTGTGCAAGTGGTAAACTATTTAACAAATCAGTTAATAAAAAAATTCTTTAGATGCACGCTACCTACGCGATCCTGAAAAAATAGGTAGGCACTTCAAAGCATAGCATTATATTTTTTAAATTAAACAGTATTGCGTGCTAATTTCTGCTTTCAACCTACAGGGATTAAAAAAAAAAAATATATATATATATATATAAATTAGTAGTGTTGTTCACAACTGCCACAGCAAAAGATGTGATCGCAATTCGGTATAGTGTGGAGAGAAAAAAAATATATGCAATATTTATTTTTTATTTTGTCAGCCTAAAGCACGTTTGCTTCTGTGCACCCGGCTGTCCACCTTACTGTCCCCTCTGTGCTTCTGCAGGGTTGGTTTGGGCGCCACAATTACACCCGTTCAGCCAAAGAAAAATATCCCACATTTGAAGATTGCAACCTTTCGCAATACAGTGCTTGGTTAGTATCATGGAGCTATATAATATCAAATATTTGTGGTAATAGATGTATTTTAAAGCTTAAAGAGCCAGTACTTAAATAGGAAATTAACATTCCAATTGAAAACGAGCATTTGCAATGCAACAGGTCTCACATTACTAAAAGTTTGAGCGATTGACGTTGCATTATTATTTGCAACGCCAGTAGCTCAAACATTTAGTAATGCAAGACCTATTGCATCGCAAATGCTTGTTCTGACATTGCGACCTCTCCCAAGCCCTGCTAGAAATGCCTCACGGTTATCTAGTTCTCAAAGTCCACATCTTTTTATCTTGCAGAGATTTTGAAGGTACATGTTGTGCACCATAGTGCAAATCCAAGGTGGTGAAGGCATTTTGTAGTGTCAGTGCTCTGCTGCTGAAGCGATCCCATTCTTCTGGTCAGTAATTTACCACCAAATCACTACAAACACTTTGCTTACTCGACAGTAAAACTACAAGTGGCTGCACTAATCTGAGGAAGGTGCAGAACTAGATTTCCCGTAGTTATCTCAGTCAGGCCAATCTGAATATCTTAATTAGAATCTGTAATGTATCTATAGTTGCCATTGAGCCTTTAACCACCTACGGCTGGATAAATATAAAAACGTGAACCTCTCCTAAAGTTTTAACCACGCGGATTAATTCAAATTGTTTTTTTAGATTTTGGAGTTTTGACCAAAATTTCAGTAACAGTTTTGTAGCCTCCTTCCGCCCTAATTCATTTTTAACAGACATGATACACTTTAGTAGCAGAGCAGCTGCTGTAAGATAATCACTCTGCTCCATGTGAATTAAAAGGTATTTATTTCAATTTAGTGAAAGCATAATGGAAGGCAGGTCCTATTCCTCTTCAGCCTACAGTATTCTGTGCTTCCACAGAACACTCCATCCATCACCAGAGGTTAACATTACATAGTTGAACCCATTACCTCGATACAAGCCCATAACGCATCCCCCCTTTCTTATATAAATAGTTGGAACCAAAAAGGAACAAAAAAAACCCAAAACATTATTAATTCCATCACTTCCTTTCTCTAAAACATTAAAACAAATCCTCCACCATCCATCACTCTATCCATTCCCTCCACAATATAATCCTTCAACCAACTGGGAGATCTCACCACCTGGCACTCAAGTCGCCACACCAGACTCATCCTCTACCATACCATCATCACCCACAACTAACTGGAATCCGATCCTTCTGCTTAAATGCCACCCGCTACAACCTGTTCTTAACCGTAGCCTGGTGAAGAACTATTCGCGAGAGCAGAGTCCTCAATCAAAGTTTCAATCCAACCTATGGAAGTCTTTTTCCGAAAAAACCTCTATGTCCTTGCATAAATCTTGGGAACTGAAAGCCACTCTCTTGAGATTCCACACCTTGCCACTCTTTATTTTGACTGGTGTTCTGTAACACTTCCACTAACATTTCAGGATCAAAATATTGTCTCACGCCTTTGGGAACTTTACATGGTTTCTTGATGCGAACCCCGTCGGCAACTTCAACGCATAGAGGTTCTGCTCTATGCTTGTTGTACAACTTGATCTTTTTATGCATTTCCATTAGCCTTTCGTGCTCTAGCGACCATTTCTCAACACTTGCGCTGCCCGACCAACAAGGGTTAACTTTTGTCCTGGGATTCTTTACCCCTCATCAGTACAAAAGGTGAAAACTCAGTGACCTAGTTGGTTGTCACTCTATAAGCCCACAAGTCTTTCATCACCTCCACTTCCCAATCACTGTTGCATGACACGGCTGATTAAATTACCCCTTTGATCATTCTGTTAAACCTCTCCACCATGCAGTTTCCACTGGGATTATATAGTGACCTGGTTTCATGAATAACCCCAACACTTTCAAAGGACGCCTTAGATAAAAATTGCACACCATTGTCACTAAGAATGGTAGAAGGAATTCCTTTTAAAGCAGTAACTTCATCCAAAAAGTTTATAACCGTTTCAGTGTCCGCCTTGTCCACAAAATCCCCAACAAGCCATCTTGTAAAAAGATCTATTAGTACAATAATTAATTTGTGTGACTCCAACTGGTTCAACAAAATCTATCGCTACAGACTCCCAAGGTTGCTTGGGAATGCAACAGTCCCTCATGGGAGGTCTTAAAGTACGTATCGATTTGTCAGCGAAAGTGCACCTTGTTCTTTCCCTGACATATCTTTCCTCGGCTAAATCAAAGCCGGGCCACCAGAAAAGGTTCTTTACTGCAGACTTTATTCTAACCACACCAAAATGGCCTTTCGTGACACAACTCCATAATTGATCCTCGTACCCCCACCCTGGAAACAATCCTGTCCCCTCTAAAAATCAGCTCATTATTAATAGAAAATTCTGATCTAATTTCCCAGTAACGTCTCAAATCCTTGCTGTGGTGCTCTTTCCTTAGCCAATCATTTCAAATAAATCAAGACACTTGCAACATTTTATCTTTCTTATACTCCACATCCCATTCATCCTTCTTTATAGCTGGAGTACCACAATCCTGAATCAATGCTACCTCAAAATCATTCCATTCATCATCCACACATTGCTGTAATGGAGCAGGCTTATGGTCACATTGAATGGTCCAAGGTTTGCCCCAAATAAAACCTCCTGAAACGGTCCAAGGTCTGTGCACATGCCAAAGCCTCATTTTCAATTATAGGATACTTCTCCTATGCTGGTGATCATGACCTGGAAACAAAGGAAATTACTGTTTCTACACCGTTCTTGTTCCTTTCTGAGAAAGCTAATTGCAGACCTTTGTTACTGGCGTCTTTTGAAATAAAATCGTCAAGTTCTGGGTCAAAACTGCTCCAAGTGGCAACATTAGTCATGCACGTCTTGATTTTACGAAAATCCTCTTCACACTCTGGTGACCATTCAAATTTTATTTTGTTCTTTAAGAACTTGCAGATGTAAGTAATCTCTTCAAATCTTGGGATGAACTTGGCACAGTACCTTGCCGTTCCCAAAAATGACCTAACTTCCTCCTTACTACTAGGTGCAGAATATTTCTCTTATCGCATTGATCAGAGATGGTTTAGGTTTAATACCCTCGTCACTAATTACATGACCCAGGTATGTTGCTGTACGTTCGGCAAATTTGGACTTTGAAAACTCCACAGTTGCGCGACTTTCAAGAATGTCAAATGCTTTTTCAGCCTGGTCACATGCACTTTCTTGTGTTCACCAAAAACAAGGATGTTGTCTTGGAAGAACATCACACCTTGTTCTTTACTTGATAAATTGTACATGAGCCTTTTGAGTACAGCTCCAGTGGATGCTAATCCAAAAGCATTATTTTAAACTGGAAACAACCAACTGGCATGATAAATGCTGTCATAACACATGGATGCATGTGCAAAATAGATCTAGTTATATGCCGACGATAAGTCAATGGTCGAAAACCACTTTGCTTCTTTAAGGCCTACCACCATCTTGTTGATCTTAGGCAACCACTAGAATGGAATGTTATCATTCAAATGGTGAAGGTCCACTCGCATCTGGATCTTTCCGTTGCTGCATGGTGCCACCACCAGTGGAAATCCATTCCGAGGATTCAGTAGGATCAATTACATCAGCTGTTACTAACTGTCAAGTTCATTGGATACCTCCTCTCTTACCGTTGGAATGTTACTTTGCGAAACTTGGGTATAGCGTTGTCTTTCAGTATTATTTTTATGTTCAAAACCTTGTACATTTCCTAAGGTTTTACTAAACCCCTTTGGAAATTGTTGTAATACAGCCACGCCTTTGGTGGCTCCCTCATCCACCACTAATACCTTTTTTTTCACCTTTAGGATCAAGGATGATGTGCAAATTCCTGTGGTCCAACCAGTCTAACACTGACGACCCTTATTTTGCGATATAGAATTTTCCCCCTTGTGACTCTGTTAATAAACTTGAAGGTTAACTACTGGAATCCCAACATTTTCACTCCAGTGTAACCCTCAGGCTGTATGTCGGTTCAAGAATCATTTATATTAAAAACTAAATTGCAGCATAGGCTCATTACACTGGTGGATTTCTTTGTCGTTTTCTAAAACCTACACATTTGAAGCTATTTTTCTTCTTCCCGCGAAGTCTGGCATAATGACCTATGATGCTACAGTTGCTGCTTTTCTGTTTCAGTGGAGGGCAGTTCTTGTTGTACGCCAGGTTTTGTTTGCCATCACACCTAGTCCACCTCTATCTATCTTTCCCAACTAGTTTCTCTTTGTTCTGTCGTGAATAGTTTTTGTCCTTACTGTGAAACTTATTTATTCACGGTCAGGTTCCTTGGCACCCTATTTCAAAACATTAGCACACCTCCCAGACATTTCAGCCTTTCACACTATAGCTAAGACTTCATCCAGTGAAGAATCCCTACTTGCCGAAAGGCGCTCTTGTATTGCAGTGTTGCTAGCATGCATCACCAGTTGGTCCTTTTATTAAATCATCATATAAAACCCCAAACTTGCAGTCAGTTGCAAGTCTTTAAGTCGGCAATTAAGAAATCCACAGCTCCATGGTTCCTTTGGAAGAATTTATACCTATGCAGGCCTTGGGTGCAACATAATTATCGATCTTTTACTCCTGCCTCAAACACATTAAATTCCCCTTGTTGTATTAGCTTTAGGCATGAGGTTGTATGGTGTTTTAACCCATGGGGCCCCAATGAGTGTAGCAGGATCCTTTTTTTCTGTTCAATAGACATGTCTTCAACCATCATCAATAGCCTCTGTAATTCAAGAAATGGTCCTTCCATTCGATCTATTCAATGGAATGTTCTGATTCGGAAGCACAAAACATGAGGTGGACTTATGTTAAAATGTTGTGCCAAAGGGACCACCAGATGTGTGTGCGCATGCTTTCATCAATCTACGAAGTAACCCTGCTCGATATTCAAAGTCCAGTGTTCCTAACTGCTTGCAGGATTAATGTTCAAACGTAAGTTTTGCATGCACATAAAAAAAAACAATGTAGAAGAAAAAAAGTAGGCCAATGTTCAGAATATTTCACAATATTCACTGCATACCCCTTTTTGTAAATGCATTCCAATTCGACTTCACCTGGTTACCAAAAGAAAAATAATCCTAACAAACTGCCAATATTACCCTCCTGTTGTAATGCCACTGATAAGCTGCCGCAACGCCTCCTTGCAGCTGGCAAATGTGATTGTGGCTCCTTAAACAAAACCAAGATGGCGGTCACATAGAGGTGAAGTTGCATCCAGTACATGATCCCCGGTTAACCCTTTCGCTGCTAGGCCTTGTATTTTTATTTTATGGGGGTTTTTTGTTGAAAAAATGGAGGAAAAGTTAAGCCGAAGAAAGAGTCGGTTTTTTCCCCCCCTGCAAATGGCATCAACAAAGGGTTTGTGGTGCTAAAATCACAATCTTCTCAGCTTTCAGGGACAGGCAGGCGTTTGTTAGAAAACCAACGTTTTCTACAGTTTTGGCATCTTACTGGGACATAGCCTATTTTTGCTATTTTGTATGCTTTCAACCTCCTTCCAGTTAGTGGTAGAAATGGGTGTGAAAGCAATAATGGATCCCTGAAAGCTATATGTTTCTGAAAAGTATACAAAATTCTGAATTCAGGAAAGGGTCATTTGTGTAGATCCTTCAAGTTTTTTTTTTTTTTATAGAAACGAACAGTTGAAAATAAAAAATATTGAAATTGAGTTGAAAAAAACAGCCATTTGTGCCAACGTTTTCACCTGTAACTTCTTCTAAGTATGACAGATTTTTTAAAGCAATATACTGTTACATCCGCTGGACCCTTCTGGTTGTGAGGATATATAGGACTTGTATTTTCACCAAGAACCCAGAGCTATTAACTGAGCTGAGTCTTGCAATGGTTTTTCATTGTGTACTGGGTATTTAGCAATTCATTTGGTAAAATATAAGAGTGAAAAATAGGTACCAAGGAAACCTATGTATTTCTGAAATGGGAACAAAATATAGAGTTTAGAAGCAGTGGTTATTTGCACATCTCCAAAATTGTGGGTACCCATACAAGAATGTGAATTAGAGGTCATTTTTCAAAATGATTTTTTTTTTTTTCCATTTTACAAATTGTCTTACATTTGGAAGGCAGAAATAAATGCAAAGAAAGTCAATTGGTATTAACACTACTATTCTGTGTTCCCCTAAGTCTCCTGACAAAAATGCTACTTCGCTTGTGTGAGTAGGCCTAGTACCCGTAACAGGAAACGGCCCAAAACACAACGTGGACACATCACATTTTTCCGGTGAAAACGGACCCTTTTTTTTTTTTTGCAGAGTTCCTAGCTGTGGATTTTGAACCCTAGCTCAGTCGGCACCTAGGGAAACCTAGCGGGCCTATACATTTTTGAACACTAGACACACAGGGGAATCCAGGATGGGGTGACTTGTGTGGCTCATCAGGTTCTGTTACCCAGAATCCCTTGCAAACCTCAAATTTTGTCCACAAAAACACATTTTCCTCACAATTCTGTGATGGAAAGTTCTAGCATCTGCGTGGATCCACAAACTTTCACCCACCAAGCATTCCCCAAAGTCCCCCGATAAAAATGCTACCTCACTTGTGTGGATGGGCCAAGTACCTGCGACAGGAAAGGGCCCAAAACGTATTGCGGAGACATCAAAATTACCTATCCCAAAACAACCTGGTTTTGGAAGCGAGGTCACCTGCGTTTTTGGCCCGGGCTTGGCGGCCATCTAGGGAAACCTTCCAAACCCATACATTTCTGAAAACTTGACACCCGGGGGAGTGTAGGGAGGTATGGCTTGCCTGGATCCCCCAACGTTTTTCTACCCAGAATCCCTTGCATACCTCAAATTTAGCTGAAGAAATAACATTTTTCTCACGTTTGTGTGGGAAAGTTGTGGCATCACTGGGCTGACTCAAATTTCCCACCACCCAGCGTTCTCCCAGGTCTCCCGATTTAAAAATGGTATCTCACTTGTGTGGGTGGGCCAAGTACCCGCGACAGGCAAGGTCCCAAAGCATATTGTGGAGACCTCAAAATTGCCAATCACAAAACGACCTGGTATTGCAAAGGGGGGCACCTGCATTTTTGGTCCCGGGCTCGGCGGCCATCTAGGGTAACCTACCAAACCCACACATTTCTGAAAACTATATACGCAGGGGAGTCCAGGAATGTGTCTTGCGTGGATCCCCCAACGTTTTCCTACCCAAAATCCCCTGCAAACCTCCAATTTAGCTGAAAAAAATCTGATTTTTCTCAATTTTGTGTGGGATGACCGTGCCGGCACAGATGTCCTACCACTCAGCGTTCCCCTCAGTCTCCTGGGTAAAATGATGCCTCACTTGGGAGACAGAGACTCTGGCAATTATTTTTGGGGGGTGGGGGCATTTGCATGCCCATTTTGGGCAGCCCTCACCCCTATGTATAAAAAAGAAAATCCCTGGTGCCTAGTGGGTTTTGCTCCCCCCAAAATAAATTGGGGGGAGCAAAGGCCCTTGACCAAGGAGCCCCCTCCCCCCGGTGTCCATTGGGTGGATCCCTGCTTGGGGATCGCCCTCTGCGGTGATCCCCAAGCAGGGATCCACTAGGGAGAGGTACCATTGGAAAGGGGAGATTCTCCCCTTTCCAATGATACCTCTCCTGTCGTTCTACGTTCTTGGGGGGGCTGAGATAGCCCCACAAGCACATAGAAAGTGAAACTGAAATGAGCTAATCAACTCCTTGCAGCTTCGGTTTCACTGAAATTATGCCAGTACGACGTGTGCGCTGATCGTCATTTCAGTGAAACAAACTAAACAGCCTCTGGAGCTGGGCAAGCTCTTCTCCAGCTCCCGAGGTTGTTTAGGGGGAAGGAAATCCCATTTCCTGTGCCATGTCGTCTGACGCATGCGAGCCGTCCAACACACATGAGCACTATTGCGTCTGACTGCTTCCGCACGCAAAGGGTTATGGCGCTCCCACTGTTTTGTGCGTCTTTGTGGGAGCCATTCTGCTTGTGCCGCTTGTTGCTCGAGTCAAAGTATTGTAGATTTAAGGTAAATGGCTCACGCAGGCGTTACTTTTGTCCTTCTCTTAAACAGGGAAATGGTTATCACTCTCCTGTCGCACAGCTTACTGCCTGTAGACTCTTGCGGACTAGTGGTTCCTTTTAAAAAAAAATTCAACGGATGATACTTAAGTCTCCACAAAGGCCTAGGGATAACGTAGTCAATCGTTATAAATTCATGTAGGATGGTTGCCACTGCTTGTCTCCAAATTGTTGTCTCCAAATTGTTGTGAAGTAATCTCCCATCCGTGTTAATTAAAAGTCATTCATTTTGATTAAGCAGAAGCTTAATGGAAGGCATGTTCCTACAGCTCTTCAGCCTGAGGCTAGCATTCCACACCTCAGTACAAGCCCATAACAGCAGACAAATGCATGGCGTGTTGGCTGCCTCTGTGACATGTAAAGGCCACTTGGGAAATTCCTGGCTAAGTTGGAGATAGTCATGCTCCATGGCAACATATCCTGGTGCATTTCTAGTCAGACAAAAGTGGCCCTGTGCATTATTGCCGGCTTACAGAATAGTAATTGTAAATATTTGACAGATCGGAGACTGCCTAGTGGCTTGTCAGGAATTTCTTTGTTGAGATATTTTCTAGCTGTCTTGTTAGTAAATTGAGGTGACTTATTCATTTGTTGTGAACTTGAACAAGAAATGACTACTGTTGAGGTTAGTAATTTTGTGTGTTTTCAATGTCCATTGTCATCAGATGTGAGAAAACAGGTCAGTCTGTTTCCTTATAAATTGCAGGTATCCAGAGATTAGGCGCATCTAATCTTCTCATTTACTGGTTCTGATATATTGCACCAAAATAAATTTGCAGTTTTCTCCCAGGTGTAACACTCACAAATATATGTATATACTTTTTGTTTATAGGCAGGAGGAGGCAAAAGCTCGACAAAGAGAGAGAAGGATTGTCCAAGGTAAGATAATTCTCACTGTTAATAAGAAAACATAACTTGGTGTACTTTGCTGTCAGAGAGGGAGTTAATGTATGCACTTTGATTTGCTGCAAGCTTGTAATTGGACTTGCCTCTTACCTTAATCATAGTTCACATAGGTGAGCAGAAATCAGCACAGTAGTGACATTCCCTTTGGTTGCCAAGGAACCACATGTGTGCTACTGTGAAGTGGCATACTGATTGCACATCACAAGCAGTAGCCACAGTATCTCTTTGCAAGGATATTCCTAACCTTTTTTTGTACACTATGCATCTTTGTTTAACTTTGTTTGTGAGGTGCCACCCATCTAGTGGTGGCGCCCATCTAGCTTGCTGGAGTGGGGACAAGGGGGTTTGAAAGTTATTTCCACTGTGGTCTGTATGTCGGTGCTTGGGGCCATATCCAGACCTCCCAGGATATTGCAACATGGATTAGTTAATTTTGTGAACAGTATTTAGATATTTGCGACAATTAATTTTACTTAACACTCACCATAGCTTTCTACACTAAAGCGAAGTTACTTCCCCCTCAGTATGTGCTACCATGTCCTAATCTAGGAGGTCTTGTTCAGTCTTTGGGGCACACTCATTCCAGATGAATTGCTCAGTGTTGGAGCAATGCATGGGCGTTTTTTTATATGCTATTGCTCCTTTCAACACTAGCAGGACATGTCTTGAGAGAACTGACATATGATGAGCTATCCTATGCCTAAAGTTATTTGTCAGACTCTTCTGAAATTGATGCTGTCACAGCTTCTGCACCTTCATGTTCTTAACCCTGCAGAATAGGTGCCTTTGCTTGATGAATTCATTAACTACTTGGGCTTTACCTACATTTTTCTACCTTCTCAATGGCCTTTTTCAAATTCTTCATTGATCTTTCTCACTTATCTGTTTATTCTGAGTGAGCATCAATCTTGTCCATGCATCACTGTCTAGGAACGGTTGCAACCACCTGAACGAGGACTGAATTGTTTGTGAAGATTATGTGAAGGTACTCTAAACAATCAAATACCTATATTGTCAAAAGTGTCTGACTCTGAAAGTGATCCATCGGACTTAGAATGGTTTGACACATCTGTCACGATGTCCAATTGAACTTTAATTTGTACTTGATGTCACTGCAGAGATATGCTGCAGGGTATGTGGACTGGTCTGTAAAGATGGTCTTTATCGCGTTCTCACAGAAATAGAAAAAAGTCAATCGATTTGAAAAAAGAAAGCTGTGGCCAAAATATTCATGGAAAATGTATTTAAAAAGCACTAAACTCTATCCTGAGAAACTAACAACAAAAAACACATTTGCACCAATCAGTCAGCATTTATAGAGCACACTAATCACCCGTGAGGGCACCCAGGCCCTGGAATCGGCTGCATGGGGCTGCATTTGAAGAGCAGGTCCGAAGTCCTTTTCTGAATTACTGGAAGGGGAGATGTCCTAAGGTGGATGGGGAGGCAGTTTTGGGATTTTGTGGCGAGGTGGGTGGGAGAAGGAACGGCCTTCACTGTTGCTGCGTGAGTGTGAGACAGGCAGAGAATAGGGGTCTGGCGAGGTGGTGGAAGCTCAGGATGTGGTTGAGGTATGCAGGTCCTTCGTTGTGAAGGGCTTTATAGGCGTGAGTCAACATCTTGAATTGGCATCATTTGTGTACGGGGATCCAATGGAGGTTCCTCAGGCAGGTGAATATGTGGGTCAGTCTTGGTAGGCTCAGATTAAGTCTGGCTGCTGTGTTCTGTATGACTTGGAGTATTTTTGTGAAGTGTGCTGCGAGTGCAGCATACAGAGCGTTGCCATAATCCAGGCCGCTGGTGTCGAGGGCTCGCTTGATGGTCCGTCTGGTGGAGATTGGGGACCACTTGAAAATCTTGCAGAGAGTGAGGAAGCAGGCAGAGGAGACTGTGTTGATCTGGTTCTTCCTGTTAAATTTGTTGTCATGGATGATACCGAGACTAAAAAACAGAAGAATTTCTAACATAACTGAAAAGGACGAAACCTTGGATACTAAAAACTAGCTGAAAATATAATAAAAACTTTGACTGAAATTTTAAAATGTTAAAAAGCATGATCCATTGTTTTAACATGCACCATTTATGTTGTCCACTTAATGAGTTTAAAAAAAAAAAAACATGACGAAGCCCAGCAAAAATTGAAAAACTCCCAAAAAGGCAAACAAGAAGTGAAAATATATTAAATCTCAAGTTGTACAGCTACCATTTTAAGTACTGTCCTATGAAAATCAATCTTCGTTCTGCTCCACTCAGAACAGTCCTGACAAACTCTAAGTTGGTCACAACCAGCATGGTGCTGCTTGTGTTACGGTCTGGAGGAGACCTGGCCTGGTACTTCAGTCTGGGCTGTTACTGTTGGTGCAGGACCATGACTGATTTGCCTATGAAAGGTCTGTTTTAGAGAGTGAAAAACGAAGGTCTGTAATGTGGCCCTGAGCAATCGCCTGTGACTGATGGAGGGAATGGTTGAATAAATGCCACTTTGATGGTTGTTGCTTTTGTGTTCAGGGAGCCAGAATGTTTGAAGTCTGGTGGGTCCCCTCCATCACTTCCTTGATGGAGGGATACCAGCTGTTTTATAGGTGTGAAGTGGCCGATGGGACCAACATTGGATGCAAGAAGTGAGAGGAAATGCAAGAGAACCAGCTAAATAAGACTAGACGTTAAATCTACGCACTGAGTGAATCCCAGTCTCCAGGCAGTCCTTTCTTAAGCTCTTCATGTCTAGGCTGATGGTGGAAGACCGAGGCAGAAGGCAAATCCAGATAGGCTTTTATAAAATAATTGCAGACTGTTTCCAAAAGTGGCAATTAAGCTATTGCAAATTACTACATCCTGGATGCTTTGCTTCTTCAGTGTGACTCTTAATGTACAGATTACAACGATAACTGGTTGGCTGAATAAAGAAATAGATGAGGAGCAGGACATGTCATAGGTGCAGCAGAAAATACTCTGCCTTAGCTTGTTTTGAGTTAGGCAGTTTCTTCCTATCGGCATGTTGAGACATCCTGACCTTTGAAAATGTGTGCAAGCTAGCATTGTACGACGCAAACCTTCATGTTTAAATATTTAAAGAAGAAAGTCAGACCAAATTGAATAGTCTGCCTCATCCTGCTTCGACCCACTGAGCCCCATAAACATTTAAATGTCCAAGCCTTCTATAGAGAGATCTTTGTAAGGTATTAGGAAAACACACACACACAGTTTTCAAGCGGATAATGGCAATTAAAAAAATCTCTGTACCTTATGTGAAAACCTTGGTAGAGAAGACTGTGTAGTGAAAACATTTTGAACATCTAACCCCCTCTCCCCCAAACTCTGCATCTAAGAGAAACATCCCTCAACAACATCACCCCATTCACCTGACTCGATAAACTCGCACGGGTAACCCCACCACCACCAGGTGCTTTGAGGCCAGATTCTAATTATGATTTCAAATCAAATCAGGGACATTTATAAAGCGCTCATATCACCCGAAAGTCTCATGGCGCTCACAGGCAGCTCCAACTAAAGACAGCTAATAAAGGAAACGGGGTCAGTTGTCAAAAGACCATGTTTTTAGTTCCCTACGAAAACGATGATGGTCAGCAATAGTGCGAAGGTGTAATGGCAATTTGTTCCAGAGATTGGGGGCTAGGAACGAAAAAGATCTTACTCCATTTCTAGTTGTACGGATTCTGATGGAGGTAAGAAGGTGCCTGTTGCTGGATCTGAGGGGCCTGCTTGGCTGATGCCAGTTGAGCTTCTTTTTCCAGTAACAAGGGCCCCTACCGTACATGTTTTTGTGTACTAAGCAAAGAATCTTAAAACGCGTTCTCTTTCTGACAGGCAACCAGTGGAGTTGCTTCAGGTTAGGCGCAGATGGGGAGCCCGACGGAAGATTCAGGACCAGCCTAGCTGCAGTATTCTGTAGGACCTGCAGTCTGGATAAGAGATCCTCATTTATTGCCGCTAGTAGGGCATTTCCATAGTCCATGCGATTAATAATCAATCCCTGGACTAATGGTTTTCTGGCTTCCATGGGAATCCATTTAAAAACTTTACGCAGGTTGCGCATGATACCAAAACAGGAGCCGATTATGTGGTTCACCTGATTTTTCATCGATAAATTACTGTCGATTTGGATTCCTAAATTGCGAACCGATTGTTGCAGGCCACCAGTCATTTGTCCAGTGCATTTGTGCATTCCCGAAGAATACTATCTCCGTTTTGTCACCATTTAGCTGTAGATGGTTTTCATTCATCCACCTGTTAATGTGGATCATGCAGTCTTTAAAACGAGCCTTGGTGTCTATGGGGTTCTGACCAAGGGTGACCAGAATTTGAGTGTAATCGGCATATGACATTATGTCAAAGCTGTATGATCTGATCACCCTGGCCAGAGGTGTCACGTAAAGATTGAAAAGTGTTGGGCTCAGAATGGAGCCCTGTGGCACTCCCATCGTGACTGGCCTACTACAGGAACTAATGTCGCCAACCTGGACAGTGGTGACTCGGTCCGTTAGATAACTCCTGAGCCACCCCAGGGCCTTCCCTCTGACACCAATCTCCCCTAGCCGTTGTATTCGAATGCTGTGGGAGATGGTGTCGAAAGCCGCCGACAGGGCCAGTAGGATAAGAATAGAGGATTGTCCTTTATCCAGTGATAGTCTAATGTTGTCTATTACCTCTACCAGCGCTGTTTCGGTGCTGTGGGCGGCCCTGAAACCAGACTGTGAGGATCCAATAGATGGTTACTCTCAAGATGGAAGACGAGTTGTTTATGGACCAAGGATTCGAGTACTTTCCCAAAGTATGGGAGCAGTGAAATCGGACGATAGTTGACCAAGAGATTGGGGTCTGCAGTAGGTTTTTTCAGGATAGGTCTAACTCTAGCGGCTTTCCATATTTTGGGAACTGTTTCTTGAGCTAGCGAACGATTAAATAGTTCGGTGATGCTTTCAAGAAGGATGGGAGCAATCGCTGGTAGGAAGCGTGGTGGTACAGGGTCAGCTGGTGAGCCAGATTTTATTTTTAGCATGGCTTCTGTCACTTCAGCGGGATTAAACTGGGAGAATTCCTCCAAGACGGGAGGCGGGCCTGTTTGTGAGAGAGAGTCCGTTTCCAAGTTTTTGATTGGAGCTTCTTGAGGTGGAAAGGAGCTATGTATTGTATTTATTTTGTCATCGAAGAATTTGGAGAGGGAATCTATCCAATCCTGCGAATTAGCAACCTCAGTCTTTGGTTGAGGGGACGTAAATTCTTTTAGGACCTTATAGAGCTCCTTATTAGTTTGCCGCTTCCTCAATACGGTTTAATAGGAACACTTTCTTTGCCTGTCTAATGCTCTCCATGTAGTTACGATGAATGCATTTGTATTCTCTGTGATCTGAAGGATCTTTACTCTTTACTGATTTTCACCTTGGTGAGAGGGGCGATCTTATTTAAGGCCTGAGTTATTTCTTCCTCAAATGTAGTTGCCATCAGGTCAATGTTTTCAGCCTGATCTTTTAAAAGTGGCCTGAAAAAAGCTGAAAAAGAGCAGGCCGTGACCTTTCGCCAGGACCTGCGCCATATTGATTCATTTTTGTGCTCGATTTTTCCTGTATGTGCCGGGATAGAAAATTTTAGAAGGTGATGATCTGACCAGAATAGTGGGAGGGAGGGTTCGACTGTGACACCTGAGGAGTTTGTGAATAGCAAGTCAAGAGTGTGTCCAGCAGAGTGAGTTGGACCTTTCACCATTTGGACTAACCCCAAAGAGTTCATTTCAGTAATAAGTTGGTTGGTGTCTGCATCAGTCAAGATCTCAGCGTGATAGTTAAAATCTCCTACCAGAAGAAATTGGTCGGTGGCAAGTACATGTGGAGCTATCTGTTCACACAAAATGTGCGTGAAATCTTTCTTCGGGCCAGGAGGTCTATATACAAGAGCTCCTCTCCATGGCCCTTGAGATGTACCATCAATTCTAAAAATATATAATTCAATCTGTTCGGTGCTCATTGAATCCAAAGAGATAATCTTAGTACCGGGACCGGTAGCTATAAGTAAGCCCCCTCCTCTCTTTCCCTTTCTGTCAACTCTAGTTATTTCATATTTTGATGGAAAAGCGATTGCCACATCCGGGGAAGCATATTCATGCAGCCAAGATTCTGTTATGAAGCAGATATCCGGTGATTCTGCATCCAAGAGGTCCCATATTTCCACCGTATGTTTTGGTATGGAGCGAGCATTAAGATGCATTCCTTTTAAAACCTTAGGAGATTTTGTATTATGGATATTGCGCGGTACTTGTAAAATGGATGAGGACACATGCGTGGTTGAGCTAGTGTTAGTCTGCCGGCATATGTAATCAATGTCTCCCGGGATTACTGGTTGCTCCAAGTAATCGTGGTTAAAAAAATTTAGCTCTTGGCTAGAATATTGTTTTAAGTTCATTTTGCACACTCACCCAAAGCGTAGCCCAAGGAGCAGTAATAGGTGCATACGATCCTGTCGACTGTCGGCGACCTCGCGCAGACGGTGCGTCGCGCTTGTACTCGCCTTAAGTAGTCCTGCAAAAGTGTAGTGGCTAGAGCGCTAACACTGCTTCCGGTCTGGAGCACCGGGAGCGCTAAAAGAGCCTACTTCCGTCCCTCCGCTCAATCGGCACAAGCCGTGGCGGACTGAGGCAACAACCTGGGGTGAGTGATACACAGCCTGATCACGGCGCAATTTAAAAATAAATTATAAAAGAGATGAAAAACACAAGTACAAAGGTTTAAAAACAGTAGCCCTGCGGCTGTAATTACTTGTTAGGTGCCCGATCTAGTAGTAACATTAATGCACTTTGTACACAACACAGATGCCCTCCAGCCCCCTCTTTTCTGACTACAAGTCTTCCTTAACGTTGTTTTGTATAATGCAAAACATTTTATGCTAATCTAGTCCCTAGGGGATGGAAAAGAGGGACCTGGACAGGGCTACAATGAAGGAACGAGATTGTGGGCATCTTGGGAACTTGAACTTTAACAGGGACCTGGAAAGGCAATGCGGCAGCAGGAGGAATGGGGAAGGACTTGGAAGTAAAGCAAAAACTGATTTTGGGGCTCGTGGTGATAATGCTACAGGATATGCACAGATGTTCTTAATGGACCGGTGCAGAAGCTCTTGACCCCCCCTTTCCTCCCTCATTATTTACAATTAGTCTTCAAAGTAGCCTCTTCCTAGTTGATACATTTACCTGTATGACCAAAGTTAAGGATGCAGGGTAGTCTGTGTTGTCCTACCACCCTCTTTTCCTAAGACACTTGTGCCTCAAGGAGAGCACAGGCATAATGGTTCAGGAGTGAGCTCTTCCTCACCAGCCCTCTACTGGAAGGCTTGTTGTGGCTTCCAATGTTCAAAACTTCACAGTGAGTTGCGGTCTGTTATTGTCGTGTACTTATGCTCTTAGCTATGTGGAAACCAGAGTTTGATTTATGTATGTGCTACAAGTTCATCGAGTAGAATTGTCTGTGTTGCACCTGGAATTATGATGCAGCAGCTAGCAGACTGTTGGGCACTACCTAAGCATTACGATAAGCAAGCTTCTACCAATGGTAGGAATGCTTGCAGTACAATAAATTGTATTTGAATGATCATTGCTTAATCGCCCCTTTTCCTTACACCGATCAACCTGGGACATTTTTCTTTGCAGTCCATCTCAATGTGGACTTGAAGCATATGGCTCTCACTGATAGATAGAAGATGAAATGTCTCTTTTCGACTATCATGGTATGACCCTGCCCTATCGCTTCAATTCCCCCCCCCACCCCCCCAAGGTCTCACTGATTTGACTGCTACACCAACATATGAAAAGATTGCAACAGAGACTAGTTTGTAGGGTTCCACTAGCATTTAGTGACTGGAGCTTCTGGAGGACATGATTTCCTCCAATCACTGACAAATCCAGACCCTTAAATCTGAAGAGCAAATTAGATAGGACGTCTTTTAAGAGTGAGTACCCATTTGTGCACCTGTGAATGTCTTAAGCATGAGTGTTGAGACCACAGCCTGTATAATTTTTGTTAGTATCACGTTGCTTTGCTTATATTTCTACGTTAATATCTTACATGTTAACAATTACAGTGATGTCCTGTTTTGGTTTTATTGAAGCTTCCTGATCTTAAGGATGCAGAGGCCGTTCAGAAGTTCTTTCTTGAGGAAATACAGCTTGGAGAAGAACTGCTAGCACAAGGTTGTAGTTTTCAAACTGTAGCAACATAGATTCTATCCTTTACTCTTGTGAATTGTCCTAGCCTAGAGAATGCCCAACCGTTTCTTTTTATTACCATTTTTACACTGTTCATTAGTTGATAAGCGGGTGATGTGGAGAATTTGATTTACATAACTTCTCAAATGAGGTTTTGCATGCCGATCTGCATGAATACGTTTCAGGAATTCTGAGTTAGCTGGGATAAAAACACCGCTAATGTTTTATAATGGTAACACGAGTACAGAACTGGAATATTTCATTTGTAAAACAGTTAATAAATACCCTGCCTACTTTGCTATTCCTGTCCCCATATGTACTGTATAGCACAAAGTACCGACTACAAATATGTTGCCTTCTTGACACATTGCTGCCATTCACTTCTTCCTCCCTGCTTTATTTTAACCCACAAGCGCATACCTAGAGACCATACCTTCTGAATGCGCCCGAAGCACTACAATAATCCCCGCCCTTTTTTTAGGTCTCGGCGTGCACCAGCGCTTGCGCTGGTCTGGCCGAGAGTTTTAGTAAGTGGGTTTTGGAAGTGCAAACACTGGCTTTCGGCTGGCGACCAGCTTGAGTTCACGATGGCGTGCACGCGCAGCTGGCATCTGGGTTTCCTATCTCTTCCTCATTTCCTCGTCATGGCTCTCTGGACTCTGATGTTTCAATCGCAGCAGCAGCTCACATTACCAACTGAGGGCCCTGGACTACAGTCACATGAAAAACAACAGCGATTAGCAATGAAATGCAAGCTTTTTTTGTCTAGTTAGAAATATTGCTTCGGTGGGTTGATTTCACCTTATATCGCTATTTGTTTTATATTGGGAGTCTCAGCCTAATTAGCAGTATTTTTGTCTCCCACTGTTTTTTTTATTTTTATATTTATTTGCACAAAGCTATATTTAAGGTTACTTTTTCCGCGTCACTTCTTCACTCTATTTAATCTCCACACCCCCCACTCTTATTGTCTCTCTCCTTCTCTCTCCCCTCTCTAATTCTCTCTACTTAATTAACTCTCCCCTCTCTATCTTTTTTTGCCTTTCATTCTCTCACCCCTTTATCTGTTTCTCTTTCAAACTCCTTCATTCACTCTCTCCCCTTCTTTCTCTCTCTATCCCGCTCCACTCTTTATTCTATGTACACCCTTTCTCTCTCTTTCTCTCTCACCACCCTCTCTAATTGGGCATTATATCTTCAATCTATCTCTCACTCGGCAACACAACAGCATCAATCAGCGCAACCACAGCATCAATCAGAGCCAGCACAGCATCAATCGGAGCCAGCACAGCATCACTCAGCGGCAACACAACATCTCTCAACGCCATCACAGCATCTCAACGCCATCACAGCATCTCTCAACGCCATCGCAGCATCTCTCAACGCCATCGCAGCATCTCTCAACGCCGCCGCAGCATCTCTCGGCGCCGCCGCAGCATCTCTCGGCGCCGCCGCCGCAGCATCTCTCGGCGCCGCCGCCGCAGCATCTCTCGGCGCCGCCGCCGCAGCATCTCTCGGCGCCGCCGCCGCAGCATCTCTCGGCGCCGCCGCCGCAGCATCTCTCGGCGCCGCCGCCGCAGCATCTCTCGGCGCCGCCGCCGCAGCATCTCTCGGCGCCGCCGCCGCAGCATCTCTCGGCGCCGCCGCCGCAGCATCTCTCGGCGCCGCCGCCGCAGCATCTCTCGGCGCCGCCGCCGCAGCATCTCTCGGCGCCGCCGCCGCAGCATCTCTCGGCGCCGCCGCCGCAGCATCTCTCGGCATCACCTCAGCATCGTCTCCGCAACAGTCACCACCACCACCACTACCACCTCAGCATCACTCAGCACCACCTCAGCCTGCTCTCGGAATCTGGCATCTGTTGATTCTCCCCTAGCGTCTGGCCGCTGCTAGTGTTTTAATACAGGTACTAGTTCCCAACCTTCACCCTCCGATTGTTTATGCCCCCTCAAAAAAAAAAAAAAGCTTTAACAAACCACCATTGTAATAGGCAGAAACAAGTTGCCAGCATTGCAAGAACAAAAGAAAACTCAGGACATTTTTTTATTGTAAATACTTTTTTTTAATATGGTCGTTCAGTTTTACATAATGCCTTTTTGGTCATATATAAAGTAACAAAAATGCTTCTGACACTTTTTTATTATAACTTTTCAGCATGCCGCACAGCAGCCACACTTCTCTACAGCACAGCTTGAAGACATTGGCAAAGTCAATAGCTCTGGCTAAACACTTATAAGGCCCCAAAGGCGAGACCTATTGGCTATGCCAATGCTTGTTCTTTTCAGGAAAGGCTCTTGCTTTCACTTTTTTTTTTTACTTTTCAACTAACTTATTGTTCCGTGCCACAGTAATCCTTTAGCTGACTTTTTTTTGCCTGCTCCAACTTGTTAATAGCCATGCGGTTTCCATGAGATGGTTAGCATGGTGTGCAGTGGTGTTTAGACAGCATATCTGAACCAAAAATATTGTGGGACAAACTATCGTGTCAAGAATATCGAAGACAAAATTATTGTGGAAGTACGTTTCAATAGGTAATTAAAATGTTTATATATATATATATATATATATATATATATATATATATATATATATATTCTCCACATACATGCACCTTGACGATGTGTAATATATAATTTTTAAAAAAAGGACGCAGAGATGGAGTTAAGAATAGTAATCTATACTTACCTATTTGCACTTGCCTTCTCGATATTATGTTCCTTGATTATTTTGACACTATTCTGTCCACACAATATTTTTGGTTCTGAAATTCTGTCATATATCCGTGAGCAATATATGGAAGATGGCCTACCATGTAAAGGGCCCAATACATCATTCTGACACAATTCTGTATATTTAATCCTTAATCAGACTGCCGTCATTGGATGGCCAGCAAGTTAAAAAAAAAATGTATGACTGTACACGTGGTCCTGATTCATTGTCTGATTGGATGGTCATGCTCTTATCTCTTCAATCCACCATTGAAGGTTCAGTTGTCCCTGTGGCACTAGGGTTTGTATTGAACCAAATGTTCCTCATGTGCCTTTTACTGTCCAAGTGGTGAGTCAAGAAGGGTTTTGAAGAGGCCCCAGTGCTCTACCGTCTTATTTTCGCCTGCTGGACTGGTAAAGCTATGCTATGATCTAATGTTGGCTGGTACCTCTTCTGTCTACTCTTAACTGTGTCCTATCATCACCTAGCGCCGGGACGCTCCTTTTTGGAGCAGCTGTTTTGCGCTTTATAAATGCCATTCATTCCATGTCAGATTTGTGATGGTACTCTTCTTCCTTTGAAGTCTGTATTTTTACCAAAGTTTGTTCTTCAGTGACCTCTTGCCCAAATCCTGACTAAGCACTTTTGTTTTCAAATTCTCTCAAAAAACACCTGCCACATTAACCCACAACGATAGCTGAATGCAGACATTGTTTGGTCGAGCACTCAAGACCTCTTGTATATAATTTAGTATATACACATATGCATACATATATACATGTACACACATTTCTTTGTGGGCTCACAGCCCGCCCACTAATTTCATTTGTCTTTTTCAGTGTCCTTTAAAAATCCTTGCTTGCTAGTGGCCAAGCCTTCCTCTTTTTTCCTCCTTTTCTTCAGTTGTTTACTCTCATGAAGCAGTACCCCAGTACTTGTACCCTTCCACTAGACCCATTGTAGCATCTGTTAATGGATTACTTTTCCCTTTCTCTGAGAACATTTGAATAGAGCGCTGGATGTTTTCAGTCGCTCCAGGTCGGTTTCTGTAAACAGGGCTGCAAATCTTGTTTCTCTAGTTAGGTTTGCTGTGCATTCAAAAACCAAGGTCAAATGTTAGAGGCTGTTTTCCCAGGGCGTCTGTTACGCTCCCGCTGCCGCCACACAAACAGAAATGTGACCACAACTATTTACGATAATTTGTTTATTTTTTTCCTTTCAGTTGTGCACTGCCGATGTGCAGAGTAAATTGCTATAGTTGTGATTTTGAATGAATATTGCCCCAATTTAAGATGGTGGACTCACGTCATGACATCATTCATGTCGTGACGAAACCGTCTTGTTTTCATCCATGAGGTATGTTGTAAAGGTCCGGAGGACGGCACTCTGAGTAGCCCTGCTTTATGGAATGCTTCTTGAGCGTGGATATAAAAGGAAATTTGACAGCATACGGCAGTAATATTTCATATAACGGAATTCTAAAGAATGGCTTTATAGTATTATAGATTGACATGTGAAACTAGGATCATGTTTAGACTATATATATATATATATATATATCTATCTATCTGAACAACCCCTGCTCCACATGGAAGAGAGCATGCACACGAGGAATGCAGGGTATAGGCATTTTTTAGGTCTCGCCTACGCAGAGCGCATGCGCTGCATAGGAGGGCCTTTAGCCGTCGCTCTGCTCATTTTCAAGCACACACTCGTGCTTGTGGCAGCATTCACCTTGCGGGAGCGAGCAGCGGCGCGCTCAAGCACGAGTGCAGTGCTTGAAAATGAGCAGACTGCGACTGCTCTCCCAAGCGCGCGCGCTCACCACTCTCGGGCTCACCTCCTCCTCCCCCTCTCTCTCACAAGCGAGGTTTTGAATTAGCGTGGTCGCTTTCACCACGCTAATTCGAAACAGATGTTAATTAGCGCGTTCGCCGCGCTCGGGGTGCCGGGAGCGGCGTGTGACCAGCGCTTGTTTTACCAGCCACTGCTCTCCCTTGCCTTTGATCTTCCTCTTGTTATTCCTTCCATTGTCTTCTTTCTTCCCTGTCGATCTTTCCCCTCTATTCCTTCTACCCTCCATTCTTGCCTCTACTGCTTCCTTCGTTTTCGCTCGCTTTCATGCTTTATTTCCTTAGTGTTTATTCTGTCACTCCTTTTCTGTTCTCCCTATAAACCCCTTCCTCCTTTTATCCCTCTCTTCTCTCCTCGCCCCTCCTTTCTTCCCTCTTCTTCCCCTCTCTTCCTCGGTTCCTCCGTTCCTCTCCGTGTCCAGCCCCCTCTCCCTGGCACCTCCGACCTTTCCCGCTGCCTCCCGACTGCCCTGACAGTTGGGAGCCGGTGCCTCCAGGCGCAGAGTCGGGCTCGCCGTCGGTATAACAGCAGACACACTGCAGTCCATCACTGCAGTCCCCCTGATTAAAATTCAGCTCCGGCCCCGACTGCAGCACTCCACACCTATGAAGACCAGAGGTTTCCGATTTTCTTATAAGAACTTTATCCCTGCCATCTGTGTTGACAGACACAAGTACCTGTACAAAAACTTTTGTTTCTAGTTACTTACTGCTAATTCACATGGGTGCTGCAGCTGACCATTCCTTCCTAGTTGATTGTAATTGGAGTATGGATGTAAACTACCTGTATCTTATTACAGGACATAAAGAACGCCCAAGTAATGTTATGATCTGTGTGCACCCCTGCTACTCTTGCATAGCACATCCATTTAGGTACACACCCTGGATATCTGACGTGCAGCATTAAAGTATTCGGACTGCAAAACTTTAAAGGGGTGAATGTGTGACTTTTCTGTTGCCCACGTTAACACATTTGAGCGATTAATATTGCTGTAGATGGTGGACTCCTAATTGGCGTGCCAGCAATTAGTGCTAATTTAGCCGAATTGTACTTCTCAGGGTTGCGGAGATTTTTAATAGCCAAGCAGGCAGGCTTTGATTACACGAATTAAGCCCTTAATTTGAAGGTGGGCCTGCTTGCTTCAACCGCTTAGGCAGTCTCTGGAAAGCCCTGCTGAGCGCGGCCCGTTCCAGTGCTTCACTCGCTGTGCTAAATAAATGAAGCGCAGGAGCCGAGCTCAGTACTTGGAACTCGTTTATCTGTGGCTGCGATCATCCTTTCTTTGTTCAGATATTTAAAAGCAGTGGCATAGCCAGTAGGTCTCGCCTTTGGGACCTTATAAGTGTTTAGTTATCCAGCACTTATAAGGTCCCAAAGGCGAGACCTATTGGCTATGCCAATGCTTGTTATTCCATAGGGCCTCCTCCGGCACGGCAAACGAGACTCGTTTCGGCTGACACAGCAGCCTTTTTCAATCTGGTGAGCGCCATTTACTTTGAAACTTTTATACTATGTCACTATCATAGACATAGAAAACAGAGCATGGTTCCATTTTTAGAAAAAAGATACACACTGATTAAAACTGAGAGAGTGCACGCAAAATACATACACGTGTAATACATTCGGTAAAATAAGTGTTCATGATAGTAACTAAACAGAATTATAAAAACGCATTATATATATATATATATATATATATATATATATATATATATATATATATATATATATATATATATATATATTATATATATTTTAACAAAAGATGCCCTTGCATGAAGACACACTCCACCAGCTGGTAAGTAACAACTTTATTTATCCAAAAGAACAGGGTTTCAGCTCCGCTTAAATGTCCATCCGCCTGACGCGTTTCAGTGCATTCACGCACTTTCTTCAGAGGCGACTTTTCCCTGCACAACAGTTTCAGGCTTTCACAAATCCCCTGCGTGCTTCGTTTTTTTATTGGCCTCAGGTGTGCCGATTTTTTTCATCATTTGTCAGTCCTTATGCACGCTGGGATTTGTAGTGAAATAATTATGCCAATTTCAACCTCCAGTGGTTGTGTGTTTGAGAAAGCAATTTTTGGACCAATGACAGCCCTCCAGTGGGCCCCAGAACTGCAAACCTGTTCTCCAATGTGTGGATCTGAAATATCGTAAGGGCTCGTCGGACCTGAATTTCAGGACTGGATGTACGGCGCCAAATGCGATGCAGTGCGCACAACAAAATTAGTTTTATTTATTTAAATGTTCACTTACCTGTATTCGGCCTTAATCCGTAGTTTACTACCCCCCACCCTGCCCCTCCCCTACGTCACCGCCCGACCGGCACTCCTACAATGGGCCGCGCCTGCTTGTGTGAAGCATTTATTGAGGACCCTCTTAATGGAGCTAAACTTAACGGGAGAGGACAGCATCTCTCTATACATTCGTACTGGGGTCCAGCACTGTTGTGCTTACATGAATACTCAGTCCTTGTGATTTGCCTCCGACTCCGTGCATGCATGGTTGCAGTTGAGTTTGCTCATGCCTTAGGGAGGACATAACGAGTATCTACTGTAAAAAGCAATAGTCTGCCTAGTGAAGACAAAGCTTATAAGGAACACGACACTCTGTGCCACTCAACTCAGTTTTACACCACGCCACTACATAACACTCCACTGCACTCTCCTCTACCCCAGTAACTTTTTCAATTCCAAAGTGCAGCCTCGGGATGGTGAGAAAAAAAGGTTCAAAATACGAAAAAAATAAACTAATTAAAGCAAGAAAGAGGGGCCATATTGGTTCTATTCACAACCACACACATTAGCGCCACTTTACAGAGTCTGCCAGTGAAGAGCTACTTTTGTGTTCTTGTCTTTCTTTGAACAACATTGTTTTCTCTGGGTGGGGGTGGGTGCACCGTTCCTGGGGGCAGTGCAATACCTGGACGATGCGTACAGTGGAAAATGTTCAACTTTGCTCCTCTGCTCATCTTTGGACCAATCGCATGGATTTTACAGCCTCACCACGGTGTAGGGGACCCCCTTCTGAGTATGATGAACCCCTCCCCTTCACCACACATCTCACACCACCCACCTCCAGTGTTCACTTCTCCTGCTTTACTTAATCTTGCGTTCCCTATGAGTTTGCTGTTTCCAGGATGTTACTTTTTTTTTTCCAGCCAGCATATTACTCCCGTCTCCCCTCCCTTATAACTTATTTCCCATTTTCTGCAAATGTCATCACTCCACTGTATACAAAAGTAAAAAACATTGTCCTTTTCAACCCCAAAAGCTCTAACTTTCACAAATGCGAGACCAATTGCATTGCAAAAGCTTGTTTTTACTTGGTCTCCCTGGAAGTCGTCTCACCTACCTATGGAGGAGCATTTAAGCCAATTTGGTGATTTGGAAGGCTAGTCGAATTGGTTAAAAAGCCAAGTGCCTACCTAAGCTGCCGCTTTCATCCGTGCTGGTATGCAAAAGTATTTTGTACGTAGTCTAGGGCAGTGCTTCTAAAAACTAAAGTTTGGGAACAGCAAATTTTTTATCTTGTGGCAGCGCACTGACATTTTAGAGAGCACATTTTCCTTTGAAATGGCTACTAAATTTGCACTGTTTTTCAGATAAAACTATATTGCGCACACAAGGTGTGGAAATCGGGTTTCAGTGAATAGTTGTCTTTTGTGCGTCACCAAGTAGTGTCTTGATTTATTTAGATCCTATTGTAATCGGTTTTCAGCACACTTCAGGGTTACAATTTTTTTTTTTACTTTTTTCTTTCCTAACTTCTGTATTGGTGCAGTTCATGTGCAGGTATTTACGTTTTGTTTTATCACAAAACTGACACTATAGCCTTTCCCTTCACACTTTGTTACATAATTCACTTTACATTTCTTTCTCGAACTACAGTGAGGGGAGTATGTAAACACCAATGCCCCTGGTCATATGACAGCTTGACATTTGACCTCTAGCTTTGAAGCGAATGTGAGATAAATACAGAATTTAAAAATGCATCTTTATTGACTTGACTTTCGAACCAAAAATCTGCCTGGGACTCTCAATTTGGGGAAACACTGGTCTAGGCTCTGTGTCATCGTGGTTTGCTGATTAAATAGCATTAACGGCTGTCGACCTTAAACCAATTCCTTTGTTGCTTCTTTGATTTCCCTTTAACTTTCTGCTATGCATTGTGCTTGCTCACACATTAGCAAAGGAGTTTGGCCACTTTTTAGAGTGCAGTAGGTTATCTTTTGATTTTCCTAGCCCAAAAGCTCCTCGGATTCACATTGACTGTTATTTTGAGCTCGGGTCATGCCCTGTCAGGTGGTCTGTAGTTGAGATCATTTGAAAATGCAGATAAGTGAAGTCTTGCTTTTAGTTGTCATCGTGCCTTGCAGCCGAAATGACGTGTGGCAAATTTTTTAGTTACCTTAGAAAAGATGTTTGAGATTTTCCCACTCACTTTTATTTTAAATTTAGCCCACTTCGAGTGATTAACATTTATTTTTTTTAACTTGTGATGTTGATAGCAATGTTTGCTACCAAATCGGATTATTTTAGTGGGTTTAGGGATTTATAATGCCATACATCTCTGGTTCATTTTGTGCTTTGTTTAAATAAGTCTGTTGCCAGCTCAGGCATGAGATAGTCGCTGACCTAAAAGTTTGTTTAGGAGTGCGTTTCCACCAACAGAATAGTCATCTGGGTTGTACTTTTTAGGTCCAGCATCAGCGCGCATGCACTCTCTGCAAGACCTGTTGTTTTCACTATAGGCATGTAAATTCTACCTGCTGCTTTCCGTAGGTTCACTCGTGTCTGTGTTCTTTACTGAGTGCTCATCGGTTGGTGCTCCCAATACATCACTTCCGTTTATCGCTCTGGAGCACGGGCCAACTAGAGTTTCCTTACACTACAGGTGCTTGTATGCTTGTGTGGGGACTACTTCTTTGAATTCATGCTCAGTGAGGGAGTAGGAAACACATAGTTTCCTTACACTGTAGAGGCTTGTCGCGTGGGGATTACTTGTTTAAGTTGCTGCTCAGCGAGGGAGTAGGAAATGCACAATATACGCTGGCTTGGGAGCTACGACCAGGGGCGATACCCACGGGGTGGTGCCAGAGACTTTCTCAATCACCCCCAGCTGTTCAAGCTTTTACAACTCTTCCTCCACTTGAGGCCGGAGATGGAATGGCACTCTCCGGTGCCGGAGCGCCGTTGGTTTGACTGTGGGGTCGATATGCAGCTGGAATAGCGTCCCCTTGAGGCACCCCAGACCCTTGAACAGCATAGGGAAGTCCTTGAGGATGTCATGTGCGTGTAACTCGTGCACTTGATTGGCAAAGACCACCAGCTCCAGACCTCCGCCGTGTGACAGCTGAGGAGTGTCCCCCTTTTCCCTTCCGTGACGTGGAACCGCGTCTGGATGCGGTGTCCCTCGCTGGCTACTTCGACTTCGATGACTCCCCGCAGGGGAAGCGGTTCGGTACCCCCATATGTGTAGATTCTAGCCCTCGAGGGCGTTAGTGGTGGCCGTGGGGACAATCGTTCGTACTGGTCGCTGTCATGCCATTTACCGAGGCTCCAGTGTCTATGAGCGCCTGGACTGTGGACCCAGCCACCGCGATGGAGCACATAGGCGGGAGTTGGCGACGTGGGCCATCCCGGCTCACGAACGACACTGCGAAGACATCTTCATCGGCGCCTAATCCGAACCCTTGCAGGGCGGCGTCCGTCTGTTCCTGGGGGTCTTCTAGCGACAGTTGCCCAACTGCCGTCGACATCCCTCGTTGCCCCGGAGTGTTGGTTCTGGTTCTTCCGCTGCGACACACTTTTGCGAAGTGGTTTAGCTTTCCACACCGAGGACAGGTCTTTCCCTTTCAAAGGACTGCCCTGCTGGTGGGTGTTCGAGGCCGCAGTTACCACACGTGCCACTGCGCGATGGCCTCCCAGCTCCGCACGGCGGGGCGTCTCTGGACGACGTCCACTCTCTCCTCCTTTATTGCCGGTGGCCGCGGTGGACCTGTGGTGTTGGGATAACGGTGGAGCGCTGCTTCCACCTCAACTGCCCGAGAGTTCGACAGCTCGTGGATCTTTCAAGCACCAGGATCTCATCCAGTGTAATTCCGGGTTGCCTGAGTATCAGGCGACGTAGCGTCAATGATTTGCAGCCCTGGATGATCTGCGATCTAATTTCTTCCCTCTGGTCAGGGACAGTACATGAGCTTGCCAGCTTCCGTAGCCGCGCGTAAAAGACATCTATCGATTCTGTCTCTCCTTGCCTCGCGGAGTTTGAACCTCTCGAAATCGTGGTTGATCCGAGGGTCAAAATGCCTAATTAGGGCCGCCACCGCTGCATCATAGTTGTCATCAGCCCCAGTGTTTGGTAGGGTTTCCAACAGGTCATATAGTTAACCTCCCCGTAGCACATGAGTAGGGACCTTTTCACCCTTCCGTCTGTCTCTCTCATCCCTACGAAATGGTGATCTAACCGGCCAATCCACGACTTCCATCGCGACGCAGCCGTGGCAGGACCCGCCAACTCGCTGAAGGGGGAGCAGGGGAGCGGCCGTCGCATGACCTGGTGGCTGCGGGGGCTGCTGCAGAGGCGCGGGGGCACCTGCCCCATCCGGGTTCTGGACTCATCCCCCAAGGGCACGTGTGTGCGCAGGAGCTTGCGCATCGGTCACTTTGTAGTTGCTTTAGCCAGTTCTTGGGGTGACACCTCAGTGGCTGCTACGCTGTGGGGGACAGCGCAGGATCTGGCACCCCTTTTCTTTTCTACTCCACCCCAGATACAGAGGCCCCCCTCCTCACACCCTGTATGTAGGGCTCCTACTGTGACCAAAACGCATTGCAAGTTGTGGGGCACTGCTTGGGGCACTTGTGTGTGCCATTGCTTGATGTCACAACGACGTGCTTCTATGCCTATGCCTGGGCCGACCTCCATGACCTGCAGGCTGACGAGGACAATGCAGCAGTGCTTGATGATGCAGGCACACGTGCACACAGTACCTTGCAGCAGAGGAAGGGCACAGCCTTCCTACGCGCGCCCTCGCGTCTTCCTCCACCGCCTGGGGGGGCGTACGCTGGAGCGGGCCACCCGCTGGGGCACACGGGCCGCCGACGCGTTCCTTGCGCTCCACAGAGGGGCGTACACCGGAGCAGGCTGCACGCTGAGGCACTCGGGCCGCCGACTCGCGTGCTGCGCTCCACTAACCTTGTGGGCACCACCGTTCGACCTCTTCCTTCTGTCGGGCTCGCGGGGTGGACACCCGCAGTCGCGGCACACGCTTCCAGTGCCGGAGCTTCACGCCGTTGAACACGCGGGCTGGGCACCCGCAGTGTGGATACGCGGGGTGGGCACCCGCAGTCTCGGCAATCCTCGCGGTGCCACAGGGCCAGAGGCACGGCCACGTGGGCGCGCAGCGGCCAATCAGCGCCGCTCCTCGGGGCAGCTAGCTGGACGTTGGGTCCGGGTCAAGACGGCAGAGGCGTGGGTGGGACCCGCCTCGTCACCAATGTGGTGTTAGCAGTGTCGCAAAGGCCGCTACCTTTGGATGCAGGTAGGCCTCGTGGACAGAACATTAATAACGGACATACACACACTGATATTGTCTGGGCCAAGACCCCAAGCGGTCATGCGCCCTTTTATTTATACCTTTTGGGCGTGCCCGCCCTCTGGGTGCCTGTTCTAGCAACAAAGTATAGTGCGGGCCGGATGGCTCCGTCACTACAGCAGTCATATTTGCTATCTGATGATGGTGGTGAAGGCAGGTGTCTGTTTCCCTAGTCCTTCGTTTATGCCTGTTTCGGCTGGTAGCCAAGCTCTTCCAATATATATTTTTTTCAAAGCGCCACTCCGCGCGCCTAATTCAACTTAAAAAGAAAAAAAACAATTCCAACAGCAGCAAAATGCCGCGCTTTCACTTTAATAAGGGCGCCCCTGCACATATTGTCAGCAGTTCGGCGGCTTCTAACATTTTGGCCGCTTTCCCCAACGTGACCGTATTGTCTTTTGTGTTGCATCGTCGTAACTCCAAGATTTCTCCCTTTATCAGAACCTCTTGCCGAAAGCTCGCACCTCGCTCTTTTGGGCGAGTCACCAAACTGAAAAGTCAAGATCATTAGGAAGATATAGCAGGGCGGCTCGGATTTGTAGTTCAGCACGCTTGTAATAAAGCGGTGCAATGTTTTTTGGTGTTCATTGCCCAGGGTCACAAGTGGCTTGGCTTGTTTTTAGCCAGTACTTTCAGTCTTTCCTCTGTTGTAAACCCCTTCCTGTAACAAACTCCCCGGCGCTCTGCAACATTCTTTAAGAGCAGCTTCGGGTAGAAGTTATCCCTACATCATCTCATTGTTGCTGCTTACGATACCTTTTGGCCACATTACAAACCCCTGTGATTTCAGTCAGCTGACCACTCATCTACTAAAAGTGAGCAAGTCCTAGACTTTTGCTAGTTTTAGTAGCGTGTTTGTTGTGTCTATTACCAGTCAGTTTGAAAATGTTGCTGCTTTGAGATTTCAATTACGTGTTTGAGAGAAATGATTCGATATCGAGGCCAAAAGTCAGTCTTTCTAATATTTTAATGGGCTTCTTTCGCCATCAACACATTTCACAAGTGACTGGCCTCCTGTGCTGGCAAGGAAACGTGTAAATGAGGGTGGAAACAGACTACTAATTACACTGGACTTATATGCCAGATTTCCCTTTATTTATTGTGTTTTAGCATTATAATGTTGAAAAGTAGACTGCTACAGTCCACCACAATAATGACTGTTCATATCAAGGACAGCCTCGTAGTCAGGCACCCTTCTTTGTTGGCAATAATTATTTATTGGGTTTCATCATTAAAACAGGACAGATAATAAAGGCGATGCCAACCTTAGACTGAAATACCTTAGCAATAGCAACATCAAAATAGATAGGGGTTCCACTCCAATAGTAAGATCCCACACCAAAAAAACATCCAGCGTCTAGAAAAACAGTGCCATGTAGTGCAAGGCCCAGAGTAAGACATAGTACAGTGTGTTGTAACAAAGCTGTTGGAGATGGGAACACTGGTCTTTGGGTGGAGGAGGGGATGGGGTGGTGGAGCAAAAACAACTGCTGCATGCCATTAACACTACATAACACAAAATATCATTCCACATAGTTGCACTCCATGACACACAATCCCACACCACGCAATACCACATAATTACTATCCACATAATTCCAGTGCACACTATGCCACATACTTCCACTACACAAATCCACTCCACACCACACAATTCAATGCCACGACTAACTAGTCCAGTCCAACCCACATAATTCCACTCCACACCACATACGTACACTACACTCCAAACCAAAACGCAAGTAAAAACACTATAATTTACAACACCAGTCGTTCTAAATCTCGCAAATGCCAGACCTATTGCATTGCAAATGCTTGTTTTATGGTGTGGCTTGACAGCGCAGCTATCACCAGGCAATTATGTTAACTCAAGGAGAGGGGCTTTGGCTTCGCCCACATGTTAGAAGCCAGAAGTACATGTTTTGATTGGACCCACGTTGTACATTTCCACACAAATCCTTGCTCTCCGCACAGCTGCGATAATTTTGTTTATTTATCCAGCTGCCCGAGGTTGGACTTTCAAGGGAACACACACATGCTATTAAATTATTAGAAAACTAGATAATTTATGGCGTTTTTCTCTGGCAGCATCCTAGATGGGAGCAGGGCAGTCATTAACCTACATGGATTTGTAGTTTTTAATCTACACCAATAATATTCTGCAGTTATTTGCTTTTACACAAATAACATATCCATTCCCACGCTATGCACTTGTAATACTTCACATTGCCATACAACATTCTTTTAAAGACCGACCTATCGGTATTGCCGATGCTTGTTAAGTTTTAAAAAAGAGGAGTTGTTGAGTGTCTTTTTCCCCAATATTTTCAGTACCGACTGTGTTGTCATTATTGCTAAATCTAAGAGTTTATTTTAAAAATATTAACTAGTTTATCTTTATTTCTGCAGGGGAATATGAAAAAGGTGTGGATCACCTAACCAATGCCATAGCGGTTTGTGGGCAGCCTCAGCAGTTACTGCAAGTTCTGCAACAGACTCTTCCACCACCAGTATTCCAGATGCTTTTGACTAAACTACCAACCATCAGTCAGGTATTTATTTTTCAAATTTTCTGTTGCTCAAACACTTTAATGCTGCCACTTCACACTGCTTGAATACGTAGAAATACATGTGGATGTTATTTCTCCAGCGCGTTTGCACAGTGGTGAAGGGAGGGGGCGGGGCCTGAGGTGACATGTGTGCAAACACGCCCTGTGGCGCGTTTTAAGTTGGGGAATTAATTCCTCTTCAATCCTGAGGGTCCCTGGGGTCCAACTAGCCCACCACGTACCTCCAGTAAGCGCCACAGAGCTGCGTTGCAGAGTGGTGTAAAAAGGGGTGTGGCCTGGGCCACCTCTCTGCAACGCAGCCCAGTGACGCTTACTGGAGGTACGTGGTGGGCTAGTTGGACCCCAGGGACCCTCAGGATTGAAGAGTAATTAATTCCCCAAATTAAAACGCGCCACAGGGCTTGTTTGCACACATGTCACCTCGGGCCCCTCCACCACTGTGCAAACGCGCCCGCAGCGCGTTTTAAGAGGTAGTTTTAATCCCCCTGCCCTATTATGTACTAGGGCCTTCCAGAGGAGGTAATGCTAATCACAGGGGTACCCCAACACATAGTGTTCCCTAGTGTATGTAGGTGTTTTCACTGTATTCTAAGTGTCTTTTAGCATAGCACTGGCTCTAGGCCTGGTTAGTCAGTTACCACCAGTACCCGTCTGAAAAAGTTGTGGGCACAGGATGATTTTGCAACAAGGCCTCTTTCTGCTCCTCTGTTGGTTCTTTCTGCACGTCTTGCATCTTCCTGCACTTTTCTTCGTCTTTGTGGCCTTCTGTTGCTTCTTTCTGTGCGTTTTCTTCTTTCTTCACATGTCCTACCTCTGTAGGCATAGTTAGAGACTAGCATTTAAAAAACCTTTGAAATTCACTTAAAAAACCATAGGTTTCAGGCACGTTATAGTTAGAAATTAGCATTAAAAAAACCTTAGAAATTCACTGAAAAAACCATAGGTTTCAGGGACGTTATAGTTAGTTGGACATTTCACTCGTACAAAACCCGTGAAATTCCCCCGTTATAGTTAGTTCAGCTAACTATAACTCGCGCCCCCGCAATGCACTGCTGATGACGTCACATATTACATCACTCATGACATGGTCAGTGACATCACTGATGACATCTCAAATGACATCACTGATGACATCATCCATGTGAAAATTTCATGCATCTTCTCACACCCTAATATAACATTTGATACACCCACTCTAAATTACAGACTACCATTCTCAAAACCATAGACACTCCAACACCAATAACTACATACCCACTCACTGATTCTTAGGTCTACACACACATCCACTCACTCGTACAGTCACTCATGCTTACGGTCACTCAGTACAGGACTATCATATGCACTCGTACACCTATATAGACACTCACACACCGCCACTCATCCAATGAGGTACTCGCACACCTAGTCAGTCATGGAAATAATTAATCACACTGCCATTTACTCAGATATACAGTTATACACAAACAAGCTCACTTACTCATACAAATACTAGCACATTCTTACGCTCTTATACAATTACTGATACAAGCACACACTCATCCATACAGCCACTCTCACAATCACACACTCACTTATAGCCATTTATATACTCCAACACACATATATACTGCCTTTCACATATGTAGTTACTCACACATGTACCACTGAGATATACATTCACTCACTAACACACCCATACACACACTCACCCATACAGTCCATCACAGATGCACTCTTGAAACCATGCACCCAGTGAATCACCCACTCACACATCTATGCACAGTCACACACACACCCCACCCACACAAACACTCAGGCACCCATACAGATACTCAGACAACCAATCAATAACCCATGTAGACACTCATGTAGCTATTCACAAACCCATGCAGCCGCTTACACACCAACAGACACACGGATACAGACATTCACACTGTTTACTCACTAACCCATGCATTCAGAAAGACATGTTTAATCACTCACTTATAGAGTCAGTCACGCACCTACTAAATCAACCATTCAGACACTTATACACCCACTCATTCTTCAATACGCCTTTCCCTATATATATTAAACATATTTAAACTTTACAGAAACACAGTCACTGGATGATGTCATCAGTGATGTCATTTGAGATGTCATCAGTGATGTCATCAGTGATGTCACTGACCATGTCATGAGTGATGTAATATGTGACGTCGTCAGCAGTGCATTGCGAGGGCGCTAGTTATAGTTAGCTGAACTAACTATAACGGGGGAATTTCACGGTTTTTGTACGAGTGAAATGTCAAACTAACTATAACGCCCCTGAAATCTATGGTTTTTTTCAGTGAATTTCTAAGGCTTTTTTAATGCTAAATTCTAACTATAATGTCCCTGAAACCTATGGTTTCTTCAGTGAATATATATATATATATATATATCTATATATCTTCATATCTTCAGCTTCGCTGTCTACCAATATAAAGCAGGCTCCAGCACGCTCGTGCTCACTTGTCAAAAGTATTTTGTTGTGGCTACTGGTGACGCGTTTTGACCGCCTCTGCGGTCTTTCTCACAACCAAGTAAGTTGCCATATTGCTTTCTTGTTATACCACCAACAAGGTTTTAGAAAAACATTAAAGTGACAGTGCATGTAACATTTGTTGAAGTGACAAAGTGCCTTATTCCCCACCCAACGTAAACTTTTTAAGTTGCACATTTGCTTATCACAGTATAAACCAGCCATAGTTACTGGCAGTTTAAAATTAGATAACAATACCCTGTAATAAAGTGCATAGTGCAAGAAAGTGCCATATTGTCTATTCTTTCTCTTTTCCACTTCATAGACATTGGTGTGCAAATGTAGACAAAAATCTTGTAAAGAAAAAATATTTATTCATTTGAAAGGGTTAAAACACTCCTAAAAAAAAAAAAAATTGACTATAAATGTAAAATTATATAAACCATTAATGTTTTCCCCATCTTCAATGAATTGCAATAAAATATTTTCTTGTATATTCAGAAACAACAAACCTAGAGATGTACTGCTTGAGAATTGAGTTGTATATCTGAACAGCCTTGCGAGTCACACGTTTTAAGATTGCTGTAAGAAATATTGAGTACCCTCCAAGTAATAACCACAACTCTTGTGAGGTGAACGCTCAATGTCACTAAATTAACATCAACCTCAAGTAGCTATATCACAGAGCAGACAGGCTTAACCTAGAGGCAACATATGAAATATGTATGCAGTACCAAAACAGTAAAGTCAAAACTGAACACAAGGAAAATCGCTAACCAATTTAGAAAAAGTACATTTTAATAAATAAATTCTCACCAAAACAACAATCCAATAAGGGAAACTCAAGTTATGAATGTTTAAAGTTCAAAACAGTGGCAAAAAGATTCTAGATCCAACCTAGGTCATCTGTTTGCATTTGACCAGTACCTAGGTGCAAGTTAAGTCAGACTGCATGGAGTGTAGGACCGATACAGACACCGGGTTTGACCCCATCTGAAGTTTTACCTTCGGACTTAGTCTCGGGGTTGGAAGTAAAAACCCTCAGTGGGGCAAGGCAGCAGGCTGTGGCTGAAGATGGCTGCACATCGTCAGATCGCTGCTGAACGAGGTCTTGGTGAAGTCAATGACTTTCGAGACCTTTGGGAAAGCTCTGAGCTTGAGAAATTTGAATTTTGTGTGCGAGGAAGGTCCCTCGCTGCGCGAATACTTTAGCTGCCTTTGCTCAGTAAAGATTTCTACCTTCCAACTTCCTGCGGAGCAAGACTGTAGGCCATTGCAGAAGAAGGCTGTACGAGGCAGATATCTTCTCTGCGAGGTGCCACTGAATAGGATTTGCTGCTTTGGGAAAGCTCCAATTGAGAGTAACCTCAGTCTTTAGCCCAGCTGCAATTCACCATAGTTGGATAGGCTTGCAGTTTGGTCCCAGGTTTCAGCAAATATTAGGGGGCGAACACTTTGACACCAGCCAAAGTGCGGTGGAAAATCACTCCAGCAGTAGGGTCCAGGGCAGGTCCAGTTGGATCTGGTCAGCTGGGCGGTTGCAGAAACGGCCTCTTGTAGCTTATGTCCCTGTACCTTGAACAGGAGGTCAGCTTTATAACCCTTAGGGTCCAACTTATTTGTCCTAGCTGTAAGAGTAGGAGCAGGTGCAGTTTTCTAAGGTCTTCTCCCGGCACAGCCAGCCGCAGCAGTACTCTTCTGTTCTTTCAGAGGTCCAAAAAGTGATCTGAGGAGGCTATTGAGGATGCTACATGTATGCCTGGCACAAGCCTGAGGTTAGGGGAAACTCCTGGCCACTCCCTAACCAATGGTGTAGAAGCGCCCAGGGGTGACCCAACGCACCATTTCCTCTGTGCCCTACTTCAAAGAACCCACAGTGCCCTGTACCAAAAAACAAGATTGCAGAACCCTTGTTTTCCTGTGTAGAGGTGTGCCCATGGAATTGATCAACTCCTACTCGGTGGTCACTTTAAAACATTTCTGGGGGCAGGTCCTCTCCCACTGGGATTGGTGTCAACTGACAGGGGACCAAAGCGGAACCCTGCCGAGCCATGAGCTAACATTTGCCTGTGACAGAGTAGGCTCTTTGACAGGATGACCGTCACGGCTATACCCAGGGACATGATTACCTTCTTAGGAACAGTAAACACCTCCCTCTCACCCAAGCCCTTTTCCTGCTCTGGGAGCAGTTTTAACACCTCATTAAGTTTGCTTTTCAGCTGCCAGTTGACATTGGGATCTCCTGGAAATAGGCTTCCAGAGGCTTTAGGCTTAGAAGATGTAAGTCTCTAAAAGTGTCTTTTCCAAAACATTTATTACAAATCTGACTTCACCAGTGAATTCGGCTTATAATAAATATTTCAATCAGTCCAAGAATGAAATGTGTTGTTTTCTAGCAGGAGATAGCATTAGTTTATTAATATTGTATCCCAATTCTTTCCTATGGAACAGCCAAACCTGTTACAGTAAAACTAGCTTTTGGGGCTTTTTCACTAGAAGTATATGTTTAATAACATTTTACATGTCCTACTTTTGAACATCATGCACCCCACCATATAGGCAGTAAGACCTACTTAGGTGTTATTTATTAATAGCTTAAAGGGAGGCTTAGGCCTGTCAAAAAGGGTTATTTTGACAGCTCGAATTTGCAGCTTTAACTGCACAGCCAGGATACAGAAGGTAGGCCAGCAGTAATGTTTACACTGTGACTGTATTGGATGGTATATTGGATGCTGCTTCCACTTGTGACATTTCATTTGCAGGTCCTGGGTACACTTTTATACCACACACTAGGGTCTTATGCAAGTTAAATTTGCCAATTAGGGGTATAACAATTTTATCATTTTGAAAGGATGAGTACAGACACTTTACCTCTGCTTAACAGGAGTGCACTGAGTTCTACAACTGGCGGAATCATAGGGTCTAATAAAAAGCCAAAATTCTGAGGTGACCCTGTAGAAAGGGCTTATTCCAATAATCACAATTCTCTGTGAACTGCAAGTAACGTGGGGCGCTGCGAGGCATTGCCCTCTTATTTTTGCAAAATACAGGAATGTTTTGCGACTCCTCAGGCAGGCTCACAGCATGGAAATGTATGAGATTGTCCTTGTAAGACAATGACCATTTGTACTGTTGAAGCCATCTGTGAGGTACAGCTTTAACTATGTGAGTGACAACGCCCTCTGAAAGCCGCCTGGTTCACCACAGAGCTTCAAGAAGCCAGACGCTCCTGTAGACGCCTAGAGAAAGCCTGGCAAAACCTGAAAACCACGGAATCTCGGAACAACCACGAGCGCCCTGAAGGAATACCACCAGCGCATAAGAGACACCAAACGGACCTTCATAAGAGACAAAGTCCAGACCAACGTGACCAACGCCAAGAAACTGTTCAACGTCATACAGCAGTTCGCCAAACCCACCTGCGAAGCCACGGACGTCACACCTTCCCAGGAACTCTGCGACAAGCTCAGCTCCTACTTCCATCTGAAGATCAAGGTCCTCTACGACAACTTCAGCGTAACAACGGCGAACACAACCCCCCTACCCACCGCCGCCGATAAGCCTACAATCACGTCCTGGGATCCCTCTACCATCGAACTCATCAATGCGACCATGAAGAGAACCCACTCAGGAGCTCCAACGGACCCCTGCGCACCGCACATATTCCACAGGGCCGCCGCCGCACCCGAACTAGGACGCACCATCAACGCCTCCCTCAGATCTGGCATCTGCCCAGACGACTGGAAACGGGCGGAGGTTAAACCCCTCCTCAAGAAACCAACGGCCGACCCTACGGACCTGATAAACTACCGGCCCATCTCTCTCCTCCCCTTTGCGGCCAAAGTCACCGAGAACACCCAGCTGACCGCCTTCATAGAAGAGAACTCCATCCTGGACGCCTCCCAGTCTGGATTCCGCAGCAACCACAGCACCGAGACCGCCCTCCTCGCTGCCCCAGACGACATCCGCATGCTACTGGATCAGGGACACACCGTGGCCCTCATCCTTCTAGATCTCTCCGCAGCCTTCGACACCGTCTCACATCGCACGCTCGCAGACAGACTTCACGACGCGGGAATACAAGGAGTCGCCCTCGACTGGATCCAATCCTTCCTCTCCGGCAGAACGCAGAGGATCCGACTTCCTCCCTTCCTCTCCAAACCCACGGAAATCAGCTGCGAAGTACCCCAGGGATCATCACTCAGCCCCACGCTCTTCAACATCTACTTGGCCGCCATCGTCAGACAACATGTGCTCAGCATCGTATCCTACGCAGACGACACTCGGCTCATCCTCTCGCTCACAAAGAATCCTGAAGACACCAGACTCTGCTTCCAGGAAGGAATGAAGAACGTGGCAGCCTGGATGAAGGACAGCTGCTTGAAGCTAAACTCTGAGAAAACCGAGGTCCTCATCCTCGGACCCTGCACCTCCGCCTGGGACAACACCTGGTGGCCCTCCGCCCTCGGGAGCCCACCCACCCCTACAGACCATGCTCAAAACCTCGGCATCATCCTGGACTCCTCCCTCTCCATGAACCACCAGATCAACGCCATCGCCTCCACCAGCTTCAACTGCCTTCGCATCCTCCGTAAGACCTTCAAATGGATCCCCCCCGACTGCAGAAGGACCGTCACCCACACACTCCTAACCAGCAGACTGGACTACGGAAACGCCCTCTACGCCGGAATCAACAAAACTCTTCTACACAAGCTCCAAACCGTCCAGAACGCCGCAGCCAGACTCGTCCTGGGGACACCGCGCCACGAGCACATGACCCAACACCTACGAGGCCTCCACTGGCTCCCCGTTGAAAAGAGGATCACCTTCAAACTCCTCACCCACGCCTACAAATCCGCAGAAACAAAACCGGCGGGAGAGCTTTCTCCTACATTGCAGCGAAAACCTGGAAAGAGCTCCTATTGAACATCAGACGCTCCCCGACCCTTCACACGTTCAGGAGAGACCTCAAGACCTGGCTCTTCGACTGACCCGGAGCTGCTGCCCCCTCACCCCCTCCCGCACCTTGAGACCCTCACGGGTGAGTAGCACGCCATATAAACCCTTGATTGATTGATTGATTGAACTGTAGACATTATAAGGGAGAAGCAGAGTTCCATGTACCGCTATGCTCACGCCTGTATCCCTTTTTGACTTAAGACCACTTTAGCTGTCGGGCAAAACCTCATCTCGCCACTACACACAACACAGATGTACACATACAGAAAAGGTTTTTTGGTCATCCCTCTTTAGCCATTAGCTTGTTCTGATGAGCTCCCTTCGGGTATTGAATTCATGGAATGTTCATCCTGTTTTGGATCAGCCCACTGGATTTTGCAGATGTTTACATTTTATGTATTGCATTGGGAAGGACAAAGTAGTCCACCTGAATAATTCTAAAGCTATCTGTCTTTCTCCCTGGTTATAGGCATTGCTTGCCCTGCCTCATCTTCCCATAGGCCTCCCTCCTTTACCAGTCACTAAATTTACAGCACACAGCATGGGATTCCCACCGTGTCCATCTGCTGTCTGTCCTTGTGAAACGCCTTGCACCCAATAACCTGTACTTACACAGGCTTGTGGTTTTTTTAGGGGGAGTGGCTCTAATTGTTTTCATTGCAAGTGAAACGAGAACTGGTATCCCTTGAAGCTGCATGATCTTCATGTATGTGGAAGATGGTGAGTTCTGTTATTATAGCTCACAGTGGCAGCTGAGAGGTTGGATTGTCATGGACAACCATAACACATGCCCACAGTGGTCCGTATTTCACCCTCACTCGGGCAGCATCCTTTGGTTAAGATGTACTGAGGCACGATCACCGCTAGCAGGCAGTCTGCCATCTTCCTTCATTAGAACTGAAAAAACTAATTATATCTTTTTATTGCCCCAGGTTTAAAAAAAAAAAAAAAAAAGACAATGAAAACATCTAAAAATGTCTGTTATTCCAGTCGCCCCAATGGAATGTGCACCCTAAAGTGAGATGCTTCAGCACCACAAAATAGCTACATCATTTACTTGTATTGTTTTTCCTTTTGTTGTGCAGCATAACCTTATTTCAAACCAATTCAAACAAATATGGCAGACCCCTGATCTTGGTAGTCCAAAAGGTTTTAAATGATAACTCTGGTGATGCCGCTCATTTGCAATCAATGCCAGACCCCATATGCTGTATGAGACAGGCATTTTTTTTCTCAGTGCCTGGTCGGCACCATCACTTTTATCTAATACCTGGGACATGCCACTGGACTGTATTGCTGCTGTTGACTTAAGAAAGGCAAGCTCTACTTAGCAGGTTCTGTAATATTGAATACTAACTGACCAGGACAGTGTTGTATCCGGCATGTTTAGTATTCAATGTCCCCTGCTCTTATTTTCTTTAGGCTGCTAGCTTTATGTTGCGTGCACAGTGTCTTCTTTCATGGTAGGCGGGAATAAACTCAATTCCAGTGAAGCCTGCCCGGACGGCACTATCTAGGACCTTGCGGGAGAGAGGTTGGTGCTTGGGGGCATAATTTTTAAACGGAAGCAATAAAGAAGTGTCCTTTTTAACGCCCACCTTGCCCTTTACTCCATTCAGAGTACATAGTTCAAAACGGTTAATCTTACATTTGTTGCAAATCCTTGTTTTATTAAATTCTGCATGAAAACAAACATCATTTTTGTTGGCTATTTTGATTATTTACATCTTAACTTTTTAGTAATATTTAATTATTCATCTATCGAGTGAAGTTCAATGAGACAATTGTAAAGAATACCACCAGTGAGGAAAAAAACTATGCCCAAGTGAAAGGGAGTAATAAAGTTTTTATAAATATGCAAGTATCCTTGTTTACATTCTAAAATGACAGATTTTTTTATGGAACACCAGTCCTAAGAGATTTTTGAAATTGGGCAAAATGTATCAATCTCTTAATCTTTTAGTAGTCCCCAGGTCACTTATATAAGGTTTCAGGGGTGCGAACAGGTACACTTCAGGTCCTCTTATATGGTGGGTTTTTGGGACAGAAGTCTTTATCCCAGTCCTCTCACACTGTTTGGCCCACTCCTCTCACAGATAACTGATTTTGGCACAAGTAAGTAACGTTGTAGAGCGGTTCACTTTTGCGTTTGTACCTAATATAACCCTGCATGTTGTTAGAGTGCAAATTGCAGGCTGCATCCCCACTTGTCACTGTTTGCTACCATATTGTGATCGCAGGCATAGACCTGTTTGAACCACTTCTTCAGTCTTGAGCATACTAGCTGAGCACAAGAAGTTGGGCTGATGATCGACCGCAACACTGGAGGGAAGCAAAAGGCCACCTCTTTACACTTGGCAAAACTCTGGTTAAATATTGAACCCAATGACTTTCCAACCTAATCCCTCATCAGCTTGCATGTAAGATTTAGGTCTTTCACAGCAGAGCTGTCGCTCAAGATCTTGCCCTCTGTATATAGACAAAACTGCTAGCCTGCCCCAGATAAGACTTCGTGAGTAGGATAACTCTGCAGATCTAACAGACGCACACCATAGATGCCATTTTAATCCCTCCAAATTTTACAGGCTCACTATCTCCCCAGATTTAGCAGACTAGATAGCCGAGTTTCTCCAAAGTTTACAGTACTAGCCCTCCAAATAAGGCAGGCTCTCAAAGCGTGCCTCTCCAGATCTTGCAGGATCTCACTACAGCAGTGCTATCCATCCAGTTCTTGCAGGCTCTTGCCATAGAAAGCACCCCTGTACCTCAAGAGTTTATATATTTTTACCCCTCTAGTTTGTAGAGGCTAACGCAACAGATTGCGCTGTTAACCCCTCCAGATCCTAGAGGTTCTTACCATACTAAGGTCTTTGTGGAGAAGGGAGGAGTCAAGGGTTGGGTAGGACACTTCTCCAGATCTTCAATATTGTTAAACATAGCAGAGCTATCCTCCTGTTTGTACAGGCTCTCAAAGTAGGTGAGAGCAGTAAACTTTCCAGGTCTCACCAAAGACCGTACTGGGGGCAGGGCCGTGATGTACAAGGCCACAACTATGTTCTGTATTAGTGGATTTTGAGAATGGAGGTCTGCTGCTGTTGCAGGCCTCCTTCACCCCTCTTCCCCCCGTAAATCTGTTAACACGGAGTGTCAAAATTAATCCAAATTCAACGATACTGATGTGATAAAACTATCTGCATGCAAATTCTTGCACCCAAACTCAAAGCACTGAGCCGGATTGATCCACCAGGCACTGTGCAAAAACCTGAGCAGAATATGTATGGCTAACATCCAGAGACCTGCTTATATCGGCGGTGAACTACATTTCTATATCCCTAATTGAAGCGTTATCCCTGAATTGTGTAAATTTGCTTTACCAAAATTATTCCTTGACATAACAGGTCTTGATAGCTTGTTTGCTTCATCACCAGGTTACCACATTGCCTTCAGTTTAGTAGTTGGGATCATTTTTGTGTGGTCTCCTTCGCTAATTTAAAAAAATCCTTAAACTGAATTCAGAATGTTTTGCCATCTGACTTTCTCTTCTCCTTTTCATGGCACCTCCTTAGTGAGAAATGTGATCATTCAAAGCTCTTGGAAAAGGTAGTATTCTAATTGATAGTACTCGTGCACCCATCATGCTGTCTCTTTTGCAGCAAGTTTTTATCGCATACTGTTAAACATGCTGCTCTAAAAATAAGTAATTAAGCAGCAAATAACTTCATAATAAATTTAAACTGTAAAGTGCCAATCTGATTTTGTTGACCTTGTACATTCATGATTCCTCTGTATTACAATCTTTATTTAGGAATGTTGGTGGAAGCAATTATGAAGTTGAACTTGCAGTAGGTTTTGTCTCAACTTTCTGGAGAGTTTAACTGTGCACACACACATCCTCTCCTGATAAAGCCCACTTCTTTGGAAAAATGAAATCCTACTTTAGAATTTTAGGGAACATACCACTTCTTCTTTACCATTGTGGACTTTTCAAGTTTTCAGAGGCTCAATCCACTGATTGGAAACCATAAGTGTAAGAAAGAAACCACTTCTCAAAACTCTTGCGTGGAAGTTTATTTTTCAGCTGGATAACACACTTTGTACAGTCTGCCATAAAGGTGATTCTAACAGATGCAGGACGGCAACAGAAAAGTTTTGAAATGTGAGGATGAGCAACATAAAAAATATTGTATTGTCCCAGTTCTGAAAGTGGTGCTTGAAACGTTTGTCAATCTCCTGTTGTTAAATTTGCATGGCTCTCACGTACATGTGACTGTCTAGATGTCCATTCTATTTTCTTACATTCGAATTCTTTTTTTTCCCCCAGAGAATTGTTACTGCACAGAGTTTATCAGAAGACGATGTTGAATGAGAAGAGGCTATGACATTCGGATGCTTCTTGGATGAGAAATTGCACCTATGATGATGATGATGATGATGATGGGTGGTGTGATGTAAAAGCCACCATGGCACCCAATGGACTGTATAGTGCATTTAAAACATTTTAGATGGGAGAGGTTGGATTTTATTTAATGACTTTTGATAACAAAACCTTTATATTTGCATCCAGTAAGGTACCTATAAAGGGTAATCAAATTACTTTGCTGTTAACTGTACAGTTGAAATGCACGGGTTATAGCATTGAAATTACTGCATTCTGTAAGTAAAAGGCAATAAAATGTAATCTCCCTTTATTGTGTGACTATCATTAATTATAGTCTTGTCCAGATGTTTATTTTTAATTAAGATTGATCAAATGTGCATTCTGTATAGTTCAATGAAAATGTGTGGTCGGCAACCGGGCATTAAAGTTAGTTGGTGTTTCATCACCAAACCATCTGGCCCAGCACCGGATCACCTTTTTAGGTCTCGGGCCTAGCGTTGCAGTGCGCAGCACTGCTCGCGCAGCGCGAGACCTCTTGTATGGGGTTTTGAAAGTGACCTAGGAAACGCACACGCTCGTGCCTGTGCTTTTCGTTTTTCCCCCGGCTATTGGGCTTTGCGTGCGTCTTTATAAGAAAGACAGCACGCAATTGGGAAAAGGCGGGCGCATGTCCCGCCTTTGCTCTGCCCATTCCCGTCCGTGTCTAGGACGCGCATCAGCGCGCAGCACAGACAGGCTCCCTCGCCCCCCGCTCTTCTGTGGTGCGCGCGCACCACATGTTTCGATTCCCTGCTTGTTTATTTCGCCTCTCTGTTGGCTGCACAATGTTTATTGGGGGGGGGGGGGGTCTGCAGCCTCCGCTAACGGCTCTGAGCATCCCTTTCCGCTCTAGCCGGCGTCCGCCGCACTCCACAGTGCCCCGGCAATTTCTGTAGAGTCAGCGATTCTCCTCCGCGAGAGTCCCAGTCTCGTACCACTTCATGAGGGCGCTTGCGCCGCCTCAGCGTTGCCCTCCCGGACCAATCACTCTGCGGTCGGCAAAAGTTGGAGCTAGGAGGACTCCCCCAGTGGTACACTCACTGGACCGCGAAAAAGCCTTCGTGAGTCTCTGCGGATCCGCCTCCTCCGGTCCCGCTGAGCCTCGTGGGACAGACTCCTTCGGCGCTGCCGATCCCCATAGTCGCTCGTTCAGGGATGGCTGGTCTTCAAGCACATCTGTGACGCTCAGATGAGCGAAAAACAGCACACTTCCACGTGAGTAGAGCTAGGGACTACACATGGAAAGACCATCTTGGCCGGCCGGGATGGTGGGTGGCAGGGGTAACACAGGGATAACTACCTTCAGTAATCCCTAACCCCGGGAGCCTCCGTGAGGTGCTCCTGTTCCGCAGTATTTTGATATGTATGAAAATGTACGGTGACTGTAGTTTTCTTTTGTTGGGTGAGCCATAAGTCCTAGCCTTAAAATGGATTCTTGCTCACAATAGTTTCACTTGGGGGCGAATTCTTTCCATCAAGGTTGCGCGTGTGTCTGTGTTTGTATGTGCTCGTGGTTGCATGCGAATGTGTGCATGAGTGTGTGAGTATGTATGCTTGTGTGGTTGCATGTATCTGTGTATATGGCTGCAGGTGGCTGTTTCCAAATGTGTGCATGTATGTGTGTGTGTTTGTGTATGCATGTTTCTTTGTATCTGTGCTTTCACGTCTGTGTGTGTCTATTTGTGCATCTATGTTTATTTTGAAGGCTTTTTTCGTTTTGCACATAAAAAGCCCAGGAGGTGGGTGAGAGCGCTTTATTAAGAACAATATCTGGAAAAGTAACTACTGGCTGGGGAAAAGATTAACCTCATTAGTACCACTTTAATACTTGCATTCTGCAATTGGCAACTGTATGGTGACAGATTAAACTTCGGAGAGAACATGCCAGTGCACAGCACCACGTGTCATTCTTTTTTTTGCTTTCGTTTGAGCTGCAATGTGTTGGTTGTTGTAATCTGAGATTATGCAGTAGGCTGTGGATTATGTGTCATGTTTGTGAAATACCTAGTCCTGTTTAAAATGTGGCTTCAGGAGAATATAATTCCATTGTTACTTTTTTTTCCAGCCAGCATATTTATCTGGTCGTCTCTCCCTCATAACCTATTTCCCGTTTTCTGGTTCTCCAGCGCCACGAGGTCATACGAATGACAATAGCGCTATGCAAATATCATCACTCCACTGCATACATTATTAAAGTTTGAGCTATTGGTGTTGCATTATTTAGCAATGCCAATAGCTCAAACTTTAATAATGCGAGACCTATTGCATTGCAAATGCTTGTTATTATTTCCTATCGTAATATCTCAAGGAGATTAATATTCCTTTATGATCAGTATAACAGTTTGTCTTCTGTGTATATTTCTGCTTAAATTGACAGTGACTACTGCCATGCCTTTGAAATGGCCAACCACTTGTGCTGAACAAAAAGTAATACAAAGTGCCTAGCGGAGGCCGATATCAAGCATAACATGAAGCATGAGACACAGTTCTATAGTTAAATGTATCAGTTTTGCCTGTTACATTTTAGGTTTAGCTAAATACATCAGGAGGTTTGAGAGTTCAGGGCCCAAAGGTGGTTGGGGGCTAGATGAGGCAGAGAAGTGAACAGCGACAGGATGTGGTCTGGCAAGAGAACGCACTACAGGATCCCCCTCCCCGCGCTGCTTTAGGAGGGGGATAGGCATGGACTAGGCTGAACATGTTTCTTCTGTTCAAAAGACCCAGTAACCCTTAAAGCAGACACTACCATCTCCATTGCTGAAGATATAGCTGGCCCATCTCTGCCTAGGGAGAGGAAAGTAATGCTTATGCGGTGATCACTCCTATTTTTGTATGCCTGCTCTAGACTGTGTGCAGGCGCAGTTTCGAACCGAGACATGCTGTATCTACATCTGGGCTTACAGTCACGCCAATAGGCTTGCCATTTGCTGTCACCATGGTTGCTTCATTTTGTTTGTTCTCCCCATTTGTGAAGAGCATGCATATGTCATGCCTCTTCCGGTCTTTAGCCCACCCCAAGCACACCGCCCAACAACATTAAACCTACGCAGGGGAAATGGTTCTTCATTGTTTCCTAACTACTTTATTTTTTTTTAACTGGGTTGGGGTGACTCATCCCGCCACACGTTAGGAGCACTGTTCTAAACTAGCGCCATGCACCAATTTCATTTTTTTTTTTAACATCCCATGCCTGTCTGTGTGAGAAGTTGGCCTGGTATATGCTGTCCACTAATTAAAGTGGGCACCTTGCACCAGTCCAAACGACCCTTATTGATGATTAGGTCAAAGATAACCTTTATGAAAGCTATCCTAGTGGTAGCTATGGAGAGCAGCCTTCAGGCTTAATCTTGAAGGAATGTAAAGCAGCTTGTTTTACCAGAACAGAACCTCCCGAGTGACCAAATGAAAGGAGAACCACACAAGTGTTATATAAAAAAATATGTATTTATTACTAAACACTCTACTAATCTCTGAGATTAGAACATAAAGCACACAATACTTATTCAATAGAACGGCAGTAAATAGCACAATACACAGCGGGCTCCAGGGGGAGACCGAACCATATACTAAAAAAAAATGGTATAACAACGACTTTACTAGACACAGTGCCTAGAGCATGTAGAATCGCTGGGACCCCAAGGAACCACCCAAAGGAGTGACACAGGGAGCCCACGGAGGACGGGTGCAGTGTGGGAACAGACGCGAGCTCCGTACAACTCTATGGGAAAGTCGCGGTTGGAAAATTACAGTTTAAGGACACTTCGGAGAGTACTTCAAGCAAACCCTTTGGAACATAGAAGGTTCTAAGGCCAGCACCCTTTTGAGTACCGAGGTACTAGTGTTACCTATCCCAGAGGAGCCGGGTGCATAGGGGTCAAGTGGTGTCGGAAACCCTCGTTGTTTTCAATGGCGTGATGCGAAGAAGTGCTGCTGCCGGGAAGATAAAGTGTCCGGTGGAATCCAAGCCTGGATCCGAGGTGAGAAGAACCTGAAAGAGGGGACAGAGTCTGGGTCACTTCAGGGTGACCAGGGGCTCGATAGATGAATGCCCACCGATGTCGGGTGTTTCAGGTGTGAAGATAGGATGCTTGACTCTGCAGCCACGGGGACCAGGAGACGTCGACGACCGCCAAAGTCCGGAGGTGAGCTGTCCCACGAAGGATGTCGAGTGCTGAGGGGTCAGTGTCCGGATTGAACACCAACAAGCCTTGGCAAAGGCAACCCACGCGGGCAGAGGAAACTAGTTTACAGTGTGGACCAGCAAGGTCCAGGAGACTCTCCAAGCTATGGGGAGTCGGGGCACGTCTGGAGCAACCAGGGAAGCCCAAGGAAAATCAAAGTGACCCTCGCAGGACCCACAGGCCAACGGAATCGCAAAGCACCAGCCCACGGAGCACTCGTGGAGTGGAGGCCGGAGATCTTCTGTGGAAATGCTGCTCGGGGTCGGGACTACACGTAGTCCAAAGCACAGCCTCCGGGATCGCCAAAAAGCATATGCTGCTGCAAAAGTACACAGTGCACAGGGGTTCGGGTTGCACGGTCCCCACGAGGGATACTGGTCTCAGGATTGCTGAGAGAGCAGATCGACCTCAGGGACGCTCGGGAACCCCCCTCCTGTGTTGCAGAAATCTCCGGAGTCCTCAGGAGCTCGGGAGATGCAAACCGGTCAGATGCGTCTAGGTGCCTGCTGCTGCAGGGGAGTAACTCCTTTACTCCAAGGGAGATTCTTCTGTCGTCCAGCGAAGTGTAGACCGTCGAAGTACTTGGTTTCTGCTTGCAGAGTTTAGTCCAGGTAAAATCCAAAGTCCTGTAGTCAGGTTTCCCACTTTATACCCAGGGAAGGGGTTGGACTAACTCTGGGGTCCCTCCTAGGGGAGGGTCAGGACAGAGGGGTGGTTACACCCATGCCCTTTGTCCAGTTTCGCGCCGGAGCAGGAGCAAATTGCTCCTGCAACTGGTTTGAGCCGGACTATGCATGGGGACACCAAATGTGCCCCCAGTGCAGACTTTCTGGCACTCTAATAGTGAACCCACCCAGCCCCAATACACTAAAGCCTGTCTGGGAGATGGTCACACCTCCCTGTGACAGGAAACCTGTTGTCAGGCCTTCCCCTGCTCGAGCTTGGCTCAGCAGGAGGGCAGACTCGTGTCTGTGGCTGGCAGCATCCATTTTGTGCTGCCCAGGTCGAGAAAGCTGGTACCGGGTAGACCGGTGACCCATAGTAGTGGTTCTACAAGGGAGTAATCATACCTCCTACACCAGTTACTGGTGTAGAGGTATGATTCCAAGGTGTTTGACACCAAACACGACATGTTTCTAAGCAGCCGTTTTAAAGTTGGCATTTATCGCGAGGTTATAATGCACTTAAGTATATATGGTTGGCTGCATCACAGACCACCCCGGTGAATAGATTCCGAAGGCTGCAGAGGGGCTCTGCTCATGCAGGGGCACCCTCACACAAAACACAGCACCCTGCCTTCAGGATTGATAAGGCCTGCCATAGGGGTGACTGATAGGTTTATATGTGTAGTGATTTAGAATAGATATAGGTAACCTATAGCTAAGTAAGGGGTGCATGCACCTCCTTACACAGGTTGCAGTAGCAGACCTGTGGTGTCATTTTTAATGGCCTCTCAGGGGTGGCACAATACATGCTTCAGCCCCTGGGAGGCCTCTGGGGTACCTATGCCCTGGGTACATGATGTACCATATACTAGGGACTGATAAGGGTACCTCAGAATCCAATCTGGAGTGTACCTAAAGTACATGCAATCAATTTATAGGAGAAAGCAGATAGACGGGGGTCCTGAATAGCAGGATCCCAGTCAGTCTAAGTCAAAAACAGTGATACATCAGCAAAAAGTGGGGGTAACCATAAGAGGCAGATCCTACTCTACTAGTGTCTGCAACCACCGCTTCCTTTTCTTGCGCCATACGCGACATGAAGTCTCCAGTGCAGCTCCCTCCCATGAGCAAAAGACACACATGATGGATGGAATGGAGAACAAATTGAACATTCACCCCCAGTCAAGAGTTCAGAGCTAAATCCATCATTCTTTTGCTCACCATATGCCACCCCAGTTTAGACCCAGCCCGAACTGCCAAGCCAGGTCCTCCCTGGACCTGAAACGAGCATCCTAGGACCGGTTTCGGGGTATCGCCCCTCATCAGCCAAGTTAGTTTGAATCCAGTGGCACAGTGAGCCGGGACACACTTCCGGGCATACCCTGCGCATTTAGAGCGAGAAAGCAAAAGACACACACATGATGGACGGAATGCAGAACAAAGAGGGCAGCATTACCAGACTGAAGAGGCTCCACTACACATTAAAAAGTGGCACTGTATTGCCGTCATCTTAGAGGAGAACGGGCAGCTGTTCTTACTTGCGCAAAATGCGCATACTTGAGATGGTGCTAACAAAGCTGTAAGTGTTTGCTAACTTCTCACTACAGATTCCTACATCGAAGGATAGGTTCACTTCACACATCAGGTTGTCATGCAGCTGCACTGGAGGATGGCTTGGTGAATTAGTGTTGCTACTGTGACCTGTGGCCACAGAGAGCTGAACTTGGACATTTCTAGAGATCTGGGTCACACTAGAGACGTGAAATTTCAGTATCCGGAATCGCTGGATTCTGTTTCTCTCCAGATATGGTCGGGGAGCCTCCTGGTACAGGACAATTTTGCAAAGATAGAACCAAACTGATTATTGTACTCCACTAAAAACAACAATGATATAATGTGGAATTTGTACCTGGTTAGTTCACTCCTATGTTTATTTGCTTTAATTCGGTTATGGTTTGTTTTGACGATGGCGAGAGGGTGTGTCCGAATGTTTTGCCTATTATTTCTCTGTATTTATGCCTTCACACGTGAGTCTCTTTTCCAGTTTGTGTCTGGATCCCACCCAGCGAACGCCTTGGCTTCCCTCTCTTTGGAGGTAAAAGTTGCCACCTATTTCACCCACCACTTGCAGTGGCGTCTTCAAAGTGATTTTCTTTTAAGACTCAGCCTCATTACGTACACTGTGCTCATCTAGCATTCAGGTTTTAACTTGGCAAACTAAGACAGTTTGATATTACTTGGGATTGATACAGCACCGGTGTACAAACTTTTGTATCCGCTGTCCACACCGATTGAACACACACATTGTGTTTATGTGCATAGTAAACCATCCTTTACTGAACCCTTTTGCATTGAGACTTACGGAACCATTTTCAGTTCAGACTTGGTTTATTGCAACTTAAATTGTGTTTGTAAGAGAGTAGGATCTGCTTCTCTGGTTACCCCCACTTTTTGCTTGATGTAATGCTGTTTATGACTAGTCTGACTGGGATCCTGCTAATCAGGACCACAGTCAATCTGCTTTCTCCCTAAATTGTTGTGTTGAGTACTTGGGTACATTCCAGAGTGGATACTGGGGTACCCTTATCAGTCCCTAGTAAATGGTACTAATTTACCCAGGGCATAGGTACCCCAGAGGTCTCTCATGGGCTGAAGCATGCATTATGCCGCCCATGAGAGACCATGCAAAATGGAACTACAGGCCTGCCATTGCAGCCTGTGTAAGTTGGTGCTTGCACCACTTACTTAAGATATAGGTTTCCTATATCGAAGGGTCACTGCACTTAAAACCTATAAGTCACCCCTATAGAAGGCCATTGCAATCCTGAAGGCAGAATGCTTGGTTCTAAGTGAGAGGGGGCCCCTGCATGAGCAAGACACCCCTGCAGCCTACGGAGTCCTTTCTCCCGGGTTGTCAGTGAAGCAGCCATATACTATATAGAGGGGCAATGTGTAATTACGCGATGACCATCTCAAAGGGCTACAACGAATCCTATCATGTTTGGTATCAAACATGTTGGAATCATACCCCACACCAACGATGTGGGAGGTATGATTCCAAGCACTTGAAGAGCCCTCCGTTAGGCTCTCAGTGTTCCGGGTGTCAACCTTCTAGACCCGGACAGCACAAAATGGTTGCTGCCGACCAGAGGCACATATCTGCCCTCCTGCTGCTGAGCCAAGCTCGAGCAGAGGAAGGTGAAACAATAGGCACCTTGTCACAGGGAGGTGTGACCACCTCCCAGACAGGATTTAGTGTATTGGGACTGGGTGGGTGTGCTCGTCAGCGCCAGAAAGTCTGCATGAGGGGCACACTTGGTGTCCCTGTGCATAGTCCAGTTCAAACCAGTTCTGGGAGCCGTTGGCTGGCGCGAAACTGGACAAAGGACATGGGAGTAACCTCCCCCTGTCCAGACCCTCCCCTGGGAGGGTCCCCTGAATCTTCCCAACCCTTTCGCTACAGTACTTAAGGGCTTACCTGGGTGTAGGTCCCCAGATTCGTCGTGGAATAAGATTCAGATCAGACACCACTGCACTTCTACCATCTGGGCACTCTGGACTTCGTTTGGGCCTGACCTCATCTCCCTTCCAGTCTGCTGCATCGTCTGTGCCAGTGAATCATACAGGAACCTTCCAAGGCCTGTAAAACATCAGATACCTAAAGAAATCTCCCTTGGAGTGAAGGAGTCACTCCCCTGCAGGCACCGCAACCAAGTCGAACGGTCTGCAGATCCTGAGCTCCTCCGGATTCCGTGGGCTCTGCAACACAGGTGGTGGTTTTCCACAGCTCCCGCGGCCTGCCCTCTCACCAAGTCTGAGGCCACTATCCCTCGTGGGGGTTGCAATAACCGAACCTCTGCATTGCCTCCAACTTGCAGTTGCAAAGTCTTGTTGGCTTCTTTGCAAGAAGACATTCGGGCTCCAAGTAGCCCCAACCTCGAGCACCTCCAGTGACCAGAATCTTCAGCCACACTGCATCGTGTGCATCTTGGCCTGCATCTTTTGGTGAGCTGCTTGAGGTCCTCTCACGACTCCAGTGCCTCCGGCCTGTGGGTCCACTTGAGGGTCACACTTGTTTCTTTTGGGCCCCCCTGATTGCTCGGGGCCTGCCCTGACTCCCCCTGCCTTTGGTGAGTCCCCTGGACCTTGCTGGTCCCAACGTTGCTCCTTCTTTGATTCCTGCGTGGCTTGGCTTTGCCAAGGCTTGTTGGTGCTCCCGCCGGACACCGACCCCTCCGCACTCTACATCCTTCGTGGGACAGCTCGTGCCTGGCTCTCCTCAGCAGCGCCTGGTCCTCACAGCTGCAGAGTCAAGGTCATTGTCACCCATCCTGCAAAACCTGACATCTGAGGGCATTAGTCTTCCAAGTCTCCTGGTCACCCCTGAGTGACATAGACTCCGTCCCCTCTGCTTGCAGGTACCTCATCAAGAATCCATCCTTGGGTTCCACGAGACACTTTCTCCTTCGCCAGCGGCACTTCCCTGAAGTCCTCCGTTGGGTTTGATGGCAGTTTCCGACACCACTTCACAGGTATGCACCTGGCTTCCCTGGCGTGGGTAACGTGTGTTCTAGGTTATCCACGGGTGGGGTGACTCTCCAACCTTCTGTCTTCCACAGGGTTTCTTCAGGGTCCACTGGGAAGGGTCCTTAATCTTTAAAAATCCAACCGCGACTTGCACATAGAGTTGCACGCAGTCGTGTTTCCACATTGCATACTCTCTCCGTGGGGGTCCCTATCTACTCCCCTTGGGTGGTTCCTTGGGGTCCCAGCACTTCTACGTCCTCTTGACACGGTCTTGACTAGTCGTGGTTCTTATAGTATATGGTTTGGTCCCCGGGGCCACTTTGTATTTTGTACTATTTACTGTGTTTCTTTGCTAACTTATTGTGTGCATTGTGTTTATCTCCGTGTTGGAGATACTGGAACGTACTAGACAGTATTATATAATAAATATATATTTTTATAAATACTTGGTGTGGTTCTTTTTCACTTAATCTATACTATAAGATTGCGTTCTGGTAAAACAAGCTGCTTTACACTCCTGGACTAAGCCTTGAGGCTGCTCTCCACAACTACCACTTGGAGAGCTTTCTAAGGTTGTCTAAGACCTCTTAAATCACCATAAGGGTTGTTTGGACTGGTGCAAGGTGCCCACTTATATTAGTGGACATCACATACCAGACCAGCTTCTCACATTGGTGTGCAGCAGTTGGGATTCAAGCTTTAATCGTTTTACTAGATAAATCTTTGTATTGATTAATTTTAAAAAAATCACTACTGCTAGGCACATATAATAAAAGCTTAGAATAAGTAAGTTCTACGGAACTTGGGGTTGGGTAAGTCAAGGGTCTAGCACACCCTTTCTCCAACCTCAGAGTTTAGTTCCCACTAGGTTAGGTAGGTGCAACACCACACCACACTTAGTATGTCTTCCAAAGGAGATGCCAGTGGCTCTCTTACTACTAGATACAGTGAACTTTCGTTCCAAGAACTGAAAGCTCTCTGTGCCTCTAGAAAGTTGAAGACGGGGAAAGGAGCCAACACTCAACGCCTCTTAGAGGTGTTACTGTTAGATGACCTCAGGAAAACCTCAGGGTCAAATGAACAGGAAAGAGTGGGTGGGGCAGGGACAGAAGATAGGCCAGGAGGGGGGGGGGGGACCCCTCTTTGACCTAGAATCTAACCCTGCCCAGGTGGAGCCTGATTACTCCGACCTGGACAATTCATACCTCCTAGAGGAGAATACGGAGGGCTTAGAGGAGGCCCCCTTTGATCCTCCTGGGAAGATGCAGAGTAGACCAAGGAGGACTAGATCCTCTGCAGAATCCAATGGCTCGGGGCATTCAGTAGGGACCTCCATTTCTAATCGAAGGGGGACCTCTTTGGATAGGTAGTACCAACTTCTTGAACTTGAGAAAGCTAGGCTTAGGCAAGAGCAGCTGGCCCTTGACAGAGTCCGTAGAAGTCCAGAGGGCTAGGAAAAAGTTGGGACTAGAGTCGCATGGTGGCAGCAACAGTGTCCCTAGAGTTGAGGAACATTTCTTTGAACATAGGAACCTGAACAAATTGTCCCTCCCATGTTGGGGATGACATCCACAAATGGATAACCGCTTTAGAAAGGGCCTGTGAAGTTCAGAAGGTCCCTCGGGAGCAGTGGGCAGCTATCTTGTGGCTCTCCTTTGCTGACAAAGGTAGAGATAAGCTCCTCACTGTTAGAGAAGATGCTGACAATTACTCAGTTTTGAAACGTGCTCTCATTGATGGTTTGGCTTGCACCACTGAACAATACAGGATTAAGTTCAGAGACACCCAGAAAGCACAGACCCAGGACTGGGTAGACTTTGTGGATCGTGCCATTAAGGCTCCGGGAGGTTGGTTGCTTGGCAGCAAAGTGCATGACTACCAAGCATTGTATAATTTGATTGAGGGAGCAGATCCTTAATAATTGTCAGAACCAGCTTTTGCATCCATACCTGGTGGACTCATCTGACTTCTCCCCAAGAATTGGGAAAGAATGCAGATAAATGGGTCAGAACCAGGGTTAAGCAGTAAAACCAGAACAGTGGTGGTGACCAGAAGAAGCAAGATGCTTCTAAAACTCAAGATAAGGGTGGGGGCAAGGGCAAAGACAAAAAGGAGTCTTCTCAAAGGGCCCCAAAACTGCATCTGGGCAAGTACAGGCAACAGCCTTTGATCAATGGACAAGAGGCCATGGCCCACAGGGGCCAGTGTCACAATGGTGACAGAGAAACTTGTCTCCTGGCCAGATTATACTTGGACAAATGTACCAAGTGACCAATGCTAGCAATGTCAGGACTGATCATTCCTTGGCAGTTGTTAATTTCAGCTGGGGAGGGGTAACGACCTAAAAAGGCTGTGGCATCTTCAGACCTCCCTGTGGATTGTTTGTTGGGCAATGATTTAGCTAAGGACTCGTGCAGAAATGCTGGGCATCTCTGCAAGTGTTTGCTGTGACCAGGTCACAAGCAAAGCAGTTTTCCACTGAACAGGCCCTGGATCCTGGAATAATGGACTAGGTGCTTTCCAAGAAGAGGTACAGAAGGGGTAAGGCTGGCCTACCCCCCCGACTCAGAGTGAGGATCAGTCTCTTGAGGGAGATGATCTTGGGCACTGTGAAGGAACTGCCCCAGATGAACTTGAACCTGATCAGGTTGCGTTCTTGGGGGCAGAGGGCCCTTCCAGAGCAGACTTGAATATGGAACAGCAGACCTGCCCCTCTCTTGAACCCCTCAGACAACAAGCTGCTGCTGAGGCTTCTGGGAATGTTAATGGGTCCCACAGGATCTACTGGGATGAAGGACTTTTATACTCTGAGGGTAGAGACCCCCAAGCCTGGTGCCACCGAGAGGTTGGTTATACCCCAGAAGTTTAGAGGCTTCCAACTCACCCTGGCACATGATATTCCCCTGGCAGGACACCTAGGGCAAAGTAAGACTTGGGACAGGCTTGTCCCTCACTTTTCATTGGCCCCACATTTCTGAGAACACAGTTTTGTCGCTCCTGTACCACCTGCCAAGCCAGTGGCAAGTCAGGTGGTACCACAAAAGCCCACTTGATTCCACTTCCAGTGGTCGCTGTTCCCTTTGAGAGGGTTGAGATTCATATCATTGGTCCCATGAACCCTCCAACTGCATCTAGGCACAATTACATCCTAGTGATGGTGGAGCATGCCACTAGGTACCCAGACGCCATTCCCCTTAGGACCACTACAGCTCCTGTGGAGGCAAGGGCCCTCTTAGGAATTTTTTCCAGAGTAGGGTTCCCTAAGGAGGTCTTAACTGACAGTGGTACAAAGTTCATGTCAAGTTATATTACTGCAATGTGGAAAGAGTGTTGAGTGAATTACAAATTCACCACACCCTACCATCCTCAATGCAATGGGTTAGTTGAAACATTCAACAAAACCCTAAAGGGCATGATCATGGGCCTCCCCGAAAAGCTTATGCGAAAATGGGATGTTCTTCTGCCCTGCCTTCTCTTTGCCTACAGAGAGGTCCCTCAGAAGGGGGTTGGCTACAGTCCTTTTGAACTTCTGTTTGAACATCCAGTTAGGGGTCCCTTGTGTCTGGTGAAGGAGGGATGGGAGTTACTTCTCAAACCTCCCAAGCAGGACATAGTGGACTATGTACTTGGTCTGCGCTCCCGCATGGCTGAGTATATGAAGAAGGCCGGCAAAAACCTTGAGGCAAGACCAGAACTCCAAAAAGCTTGGCAGGACCAAAAGGCTGTCCGGACTATTTGTCAGCCAGGTCAGAAGGTATGGGTGTTGGAGCCTGTGCCCCCAGTTACTCTCCAAGATAAGTAGAGTGGACCCCACACTATCATTGAGCAAAAAGGTGAGGTCACCTATTTGGTGGACCTTGGCACTCCCAGAAGTCCCCACAGGGTACTTCATGTTAACAGGCTAAAACATTTTGTTGACTGGGCTGACATGGGCTTGCTCATGGCAACTGATGAGGGACAGGAGGAAGGGAGTAAGCCTCTCCCTGATCTCCTCTCACAAAACTCTCATTATTGATCAGTTGATGGTATAGCCTTGGCAGGCAGCCTCACTGATCAACAACAGATTGATTGCAGGAAGGTCCTCAATCAATACAGGCATATGTTTTCTCTGACTCCCAGTCAAACCACATGGTGTACCCATGAAGTTGACACAGGTGAGAGTCTACCTGTCAAGAATAAAATCTACAGGCAGCCTGACCATGTCAGAGATTACATCAGGACAGGGGTCCAAAAGATGCTGGACTTGGAAGTGATTGGACCCTCAGGTAGCCCTTGGGCCCAGTGGTCCTTGTACCTAAACCTCACACCAAGGGTGGAAAAAGAGAGATGAGGTTTCGTGTGAACTACAGTCACTAGGACTAATGCTCTCCCAATTCCTAGGGCAGAAGAGTTTATTGACACTTTGGCCTCAGCCAAGTTCTTAATTACATTTGACCTTACTGCTGGCTATTGGCAAATCAGACTAGCTGAGGATGCCAAACCAAAAACAACATTTTCAACAATTTGTTGTGATGCACCTGCCAAATTCCAAAGGCTGGAGAATAAAGTTCTCACAGGCCTGGAAGCCCAGCATATCTAGAAGACATAGCTGTCTTTAGCTCCACCTGGGAGGATCACCTGGTCCACCTGAAGAATGTTTTGGAGGCTCTGCAGAAAGCAGGCCTCACTTTCAAGGCTACTAAGTGCCAGATAGGGCAGAGTAAGGTTGTGTACCTGGGCCACCTGGTAGGTGGAGGCCAGGTTCAATCACTTCAGAGCAAAATTCAGACCATAATGGAATGGGTTGCTCCAACTACCCAGACTCCGGTCAGAGCTTTCTTTTGCCTGACTGGGTATTACAGAAGATTTGTCAAAGGATATGGGTCCATAGTGACTCCTTTGAATGATCTTACATCAAAGAAAAGTGCACTGCTCCCATTCTGCAGAGTACTGACTACTCTAAAACATTCATTGTCCAAACAGATGCATCTGAGTTGGGGGTAGGGGCTGTGCTGTCGCAACTTAATGCAGAGGGCCAGGATCAACCAGTAGCTTTTAACAGCAGAAGGTTGACCCCCCCAGAGAAAAACGTTGGTCAGCTATAGAGAGGGAGGCCTTTGCTGTGGTCTGGGCCCTGAAGAAGTTGAGGCCATACCTGTTTGGCATTCACTTCATTGTTCAGACAGACCATAAGCCCCTCTTATGGCTTAAACAGATGAAGGGTGAAAACCCCAAACTTTTGAGGTGGTCCATTTCCCTACAGGGGATGGACTATAACGTGGAACATAGACCTGGGAGTAACCATGCCAATGCAGATGGACTCTCCAGATATTTCCACTTAGAAAATGAAGCCTCAGCTGGGCAAGGTTAGTCTCATCACTTTACGTTTGGGGGTGGGGGGGGGGTGTAGGAAAGTAGGATCTGCTTCTATGGTTACCCCAACTTTTTGCTTGATGTGATGCTGTTTATGACTAGTCTGACTGGGATCCTGCTAATTCGTACCACAGTATATCTGCTTTCTCCCTAAATTGTTGTGTTGAGTACTTGGGCACATTCCAGAGTGGATACTGGGGTACCCTTATCAGTCCCTAGTATATGGTACTAAGTTACCCAGGGCATGGGTACCCCAGAGGTCTCTCATGGGCTGAAGCATGCATTATGCCGCCCATGAGAGACCATGCAAAATGGAACTACAGGCCTGCCATTGCAGCCTGTGTATGTTGGTGCTTGCAGCACTTACTTAAGATATAGGTTTCCTAGATCTAAGGGTCTCTGCACTTAAATCCTATAAGTCACCCCTATAGCAGACCTTTGCAATCCTCAAGGCAGGGTGCTTGGTTCGAAGTGAGTGGGTGCCCCTGCGTGAGCAGGACACCCCTGCTGCCTATGGAGTCCATTCTCCCGGGTTGTCAGTGAAGCAGCCATATACTATATAGAGGGGCACCACTCAATTACGCGATGACCATCTCAAACGGCTGCAACAAATCTGATCATGTTTGGTGTCCAACATGTTGGAATGATACCCCCACACCGTAAATGGTGTGGGAGGTATGATTCCAAGCACTGGAAGAGCCCTCCATTAGGAGGGCTCTTCCATTGCTCTGTGTTCCCGGTGCCACCCTTCTAGACCAAGACGGCACAAAATGGTTGCTGCTGACCAGAGATACATTTCTGCCCTCCTGCTGCTGCTGAGCCAAGCTCAAGAATAGGAAGGTGGAACAATAGGCATCCTGTCACAGGGAGGTGTGACCACCTCCCAGACAGGATTTAGTGTATTGGGACCGGGTGGGTGCGGTGGTCAGTGCCATAAAGTCTGCATGAGGGGCACACTTGGTGTCCAAGTGCATAGTCCAGTTCAAACCAGTTCTGGGAGCCGTTGGCTCCCGCTCTGGCGCGAAACTGGACAAAGGACATGGGAGTAACCTCTCCCCTGGGAGGGTCCCCTGAATCTTCCCAACCCTTTCCCTTAGGGTACTTAAGGGCTTACCTGGGTGTAGGTCACTAGATTCGGTGTGGGATAAGATTTAGATCAGACACCACTGCACTTCTACCGTTTGGGCACTCTGGACTTGGTTTGGGCCTGACCTTGTCTCCCTTCCAGTCTGCTGCACCGTATGTGCCTGTGCATCATACAGGAACCTTCCAATGCCTGTGAAGCATCAGACACCTGAAGAAATCTCCCTGGAGGGAAGGAGTCCCTCCCCTGCATTCGCAGGCACCGCAACTAAGTCGACCGGTCTGCAGAACCTGAGCTCCTTCGGACTCTGTGGGCTCTGCAACACAGGTGGTGTTTTTTCATAGCTCCCAAGGCCTGCCCTCTCACTAAGTCTGAGGCCAGTATCCCTCGTGGGGGTTGCAATAACCGAACCCCTGTGCACCTCGTCCAACTTGCAGTTGCAAAGGCTTGTTGGCTTCTTTGCAAGAAGATCTTCAGGCTCCAAGTAGCCCCAACCTCGAGCACCTCCAGTGACCAGAATCTTCAGCCACACCATTTGCATCATGGCCTGCATCTTTTGGTGAGCTGCTTTAGGTCCTCTCGCGACCCCAGTGCCTCCGGCCTGTGGGTCCACTTGAGGGTCACACTTGTTTCTTTTGGGCTCCCCTGATTGCTCGGGGCCTGCCCTGACACCCCTGCCTTTGGTGAGTCCCCTGGACCTTGCTGGTCCCGACGTTGCTCCTTCTTTGATTCCTGCGTGGCTTGCCTTTGCCAGTGTTTGTTGGTGCTCATGCCGGACACCTACCCCTCACCACTCGACATCCTTCATGGGACAGCTTGTGCACGGCTCCTGGTCCACCTCAGCGGTGCCTGGTCCTCACAGCTGCAGAGTCCAGGTCATCGTCATCCATCCTGCAACACCTGACATCGTAGGGCATTCGTCTTCCAAGTCTCCTGGTCACCCCTGAATGACATAGACTCTGTCCCCTCTGCTTGCAGGTACCTCTCATCAAGAGTCCATCCTTGGGTTCCACGGGACACTTTCTCCTTCTTCGCCAGCAGCACTTTCCTGAAGTCCTCCATTGGGTTTGACGGCGGTTTCCGACACCACTTCACACGTATGCACCTGGCTTCACTGGTGTAGGTAACGTGGGTACTAGGGTATCCACGGGTGTGGTGACTCTCCAACCTTCTGTCTTCCACAGCGTTTCTTCAGGGTCCTCTGGGAAGGGTCCTCAATCTTTAAAAATCCAACCGCGATTTGCACATAGAGTTGTACGGAGCACGCGGTCGTGTTTCCACACTACACACGCTCACCATGGGGTCCCTATCTACTTACCATGGGTGGTTCCTTGGGGTCCCAGCACTTCTACGTCCTCTCAACACTGTCTTGACTTGAGTCATGGTTCTTATACCACTTTTTTAGTATATGGTTGGGTCCCCCCTTGGGGTCACTTTGTATTTATTGCTGTTTACTGTGTGTCTTTGTTAACGTATTGTGTGCATTGTGTTTATCTCTGTTTTGGAGCTACTGGAACGTTCTAGAGAGTATTATATAATAAATACATATTTTTATAAACACTTGGTGTGGTTCTTTTCCCTAAATCTATACTTTTGCATTCTGGTAAAACAAGCTGCTTTACACTCTTTCTGGACTAAGCCTGAAGGCTGCTCTCCACAGCTACCACTTGGAGAGCTTTCTAAGGTTGTCTAAGAACTCTTAAATCACAATAAGGGTTGTCTGGGCTGGTGCAAGGTGCCCACTTACATTAGTGGAGATCATATACTAGACCAGCTTCTCACAGTGTTGCACGTTTCTTTTGCTTCCGTCTCTTTATCTATCAAGTGCTTTGTCTTCATGTTGATCACGTTAACCACTCCAGCTTCAATTGAATTGTTACATTTGTTATATGCAGCGAATTTTGTAAGTGTTATGAGTATTTGTATAACACACGTGGTGGTAGTAGTATGGGCCTGTAGTACGGTGTTAAGTTTTTGATGCGTCTCTGTGTTGAGTGGTTTTGAGTTTTTCCTCAAAGATGGAGTATAAATCATCATATGATGTACTTCAGGGTGGTGGTGGTCATCTGGTTCATCTTGGGACTTTGGTGTTTCCATTGTTTGTTATGAAGTTTGAACATTTAGCGTGCTACTAGCAGAAAAGCGCTTCAACACCTCATCAGGGGTAGTAAGTGCTGTATAAATACAATTACAATATTTTGCACGTGTGCACATCATACTTCAGAAAACACTACACAATACCTATCCACGTAATTACACTCGGACACAATCTACATATTCCCACTGCACAAATGCCACATAATTCCTCTACAAAACTTCACAAATTTCCATGCCACACAATTCCGCAACAAACAATTGCAATCCAACCCACAATTCCATTCCCCACCACATACATCCACTCCACTCCATAACACATGGCTAAAAGACATTGTCAACGCCATTCGCTCTTGGATTGCTGAGACCGATTGGCTTTGCCAATGCTGGTTTGACTTATGCTGGTGGTTACTGACTCTGATTGTGCCCTGGCCTCTGCTAACCAGACACAGGGTCAGTGCTGTGTAAAAGGTATATGCTGTGATGACAATTGCTATGACTACCTACCTGTAATCCCCTAGTATATGGTAGGACATGTAAGTTTAGAGGCTCAGCAGATTAATGCACTTCAGTGTGCACTGCTGTCATTTTAAAAGTCCGCCCTGCTTGCAGACTGCTATTAAATTAAAATTATATGCAAATTCTACTTTGTAATTAAAGGTACTTCTAAAGTCTTAATCTACCTTATTTTTACATATGTCACCCTAAGGTCTTCCCTAGGTGCCCCTGTGTGCCTTGTAGCTATAAGCAACCCAGTGAGCAAGCAACATCAGAGTTGGTAACAACACACATAGTGCTGTGTATTCTTGAAATTTCATTTTGAAGCCCCAGCCTCTCTATGCCCTAAACAACCCAGTGAGCAAATGACTGAGAAGGAGGTAAGAACACATACTTGTGCTGTTTATTCTTGAAATTTTACAACTTTTATTTTTCTACCCATGACTGTTTGATTTTCTCTCCTAGTTTCCCTGTACTGTGCTTAGGCACAGTACAGGGGCAACTCCCAATCCCCTGTGCCGTCTCCACCCCCCCATGTTTTTCAAAGGTAAACTACAGCTTCAGAGACTAAGCAGAGTATGTTTAAGACTGCTTAATCTGCTTTATGGTTCAAACTGTGTTTGGAAAGTGTATGTAGCACTTGTTTTTGGCTACAAAGTGATTATTATTTTTTTTTTAAGTGTGCGAAAAGCAGTAATTTAAGTGGCTTAGATTTGGGCCTTACCTGCAGGGTAAAACAGGACCTGCAAAGTGTGGATTGAGCCTGTCTGTATCCAAGGAGAATCTAACTTCAGGAGCAGCTCCCTGCCTATCAGCCTGTTCTTAAGGTCACATGCCCCTTATAAAAGTTCCCTACTGGTAGTTACATCTGTGCTCTGATTAGTTCCTATATCTAGGGTTTCCATTTGGCTTGGAGTAGGGTTCTTATTGTCTGATAGGTCTGGGTTTTGATTGGTTCCTGGGGGGTTAGGGTTTCTGTTGGACTTAGAGTTTGGTTTCTGATTGACTGTTAGGGCTGTGATTGGTTGCTAGGGCCTGTTCTCCTTTTGTTCCTTTAGTGTAGGACTAGTGCTCACATTGGTTAGGGCTAGGATTCCCATTGGCTAAAGGTGTCACTAGGGCTATTTAAGCTTAGGGCTACTCAGCCCAGACGTTGAGTCTAAGGGCAGTTGCCTGGTCAGGCCTAGGGCCAAAAATGCTGCAATTCAGCAGCAACCACTTTAACTGATCCACGTCCACGAACATATCAACACACTCGCAACAAATGCACTGTACTCATTTACTACAAAAAACCCTAACCACATTTCATTGTCAACAACCACTACAAAATCCCACAAACCACACCTATACACTCTTCTACCACACAATGGCACTGTCACACAACACCACTCTGTCCTATACCACTAACAAATCCACACATCACCAACACAATCTCACACTATACATAACTTCAATCCATCCAGAGACGCACTCCCTGTTCATACAAAACACCAGCTCTACCGTCTACTTAATTTTAACAGACGCCTTTCTGTCACCACCAAACCTAAACTCAGCCCTCTATCATTTCGTCCACCAAATCCCTCCTTTTTACCATAAACTCACAACCATACAATCCTTGGAGTCCACCACACAGACTACCTCTTCCAGCTATCAAATCTAACAGAAACACATAACTCATCCATCCCCTCACAACCCACATACTCTTCCAAAACACATCACCCCCTTTACCATTCAGCTTCCACTCACCGACAATACTTTACATACAAACGCTTCTCAGAGAATCACTTCATCTCACTACTTCACAAAAACAAAACATAACACACACCAGTTCAATAAAATCACACACCTATTTCATAATGCATTCCATCACAAACTAGAAACATACACCCACTCCCCCCTTCCTGACACAAATAATACACATCCTAAACCATCTTTACTCCCGAGTTCTCTCTCCACACCTAATGGAAATACACCAACACAGCTCTCATTCAACTGCCTCTCATCCATTGCACAATTCAGAGCCTTTACAACGTGAGCCACATGCTCCACCACCCTCCCAAACCTCATACCCCTTCCATCCTAAACAGACAAACAAAATAAACATGCCACTCTTCACAACTTTGCATGTCTATAACATAACAAGGCTACTCTACAAAAACACAACTCACCAACTCCCTCTTAAACACACCCACCCCTCCTCCCCTCCCCCATTTCTAAACCTGTTGGACAAAGAATGCAATCTAGAAAAATACTATTGCTTTCCTCATGCAGCTAATGCCAGCACTAGTGACACCTGCTACAAATTAAAAAAAAAATACTGCTCACTCTTCTACAAAACAGTAACTGCCACCAAAACATACTCAACTGCCTACTAATAAATGCTCAATCACTCTTTAAAAGCAAGTACCACATTAAAATTGTATAGGTAAAAGAGGAGGTGAACTGAATGTTATGTTCAAGCAAACAATAAATCTCACTAAAGCTGACATTTCCATACAAGGTTGTGAGGCCCTCTTCACCAGATGCAACCCTACACCATCTTCCTGTAACTCTCTTCTCCTTTACAGAACTCCACCTAGCAGTGCAGCATTCCCAGACACGTTTCTTGACAGTTTTATACCTGATTAAACTACAGTCCAACCTAAGCATTCTTGGTGACCTAAACATTTGGTTTGACAAGCACAGTATGACCCATAAAAAAAAAAAAAAAAAAACTATCACTGGCCTAGATGCACTGAACCTACATCAGATTCTCCACAAACCCACACACATCACTGGACACACCCTAGATGTCATTTTTGCAAATCCAGAACTAGTTACCTTTGAAATTATTACTCCATTGTCAGACCACTAGCTTTCCAGCATAAAACACCACAAAGCAACAGACCTAAAACCACCTTGCATGCATCCATCTATTGACCGTTGAACAAACTCCATTTATATACTTAGAAAACAAACTAACATCCATCACAGATCTAGACACAAATTCCGTTCAAAAACTGAGTGGCTACAGGAAACGTTTGATATCCTAATACTACTCGGGACAAAAGAAAATGGGCACCATGGCGAAAAACAGTACTAGGAGATAAAACGGCAAATTAGGAAGCTGCAACACAGCTGACTCAAAACAAACCGCAATTGAGACAAACTTCACCTACAGAAGCTTAACAGATTATACAAGTCAACAATCAAAAAAAGCTACAAAAAAAGGTACTGTTCAGACAGAATTCAAAATACTGAATGTGCAAATAAAGAATTTTAAAGTTCTCACAGAATTTTGTAAACTGAAATGCACAGAAGGGACTCATCCTATTACTCATGAATTCACAGACAAATTGGCAAATCATTACACAGCCAAATCAGACACGTTGGACTACTATTTAAAACAAAGTAAAACCGGGGGGGGCGCGCTAGAGGGCTCACAGCGTGATGGCCGCGCGTTAGTGCAGCTCCGCTGGCCCGGAACAAACATCCGCTGTAAATACCTGCAGAAGGCACCGGGAAATATGCCATATATATATATATATATATATTTTTTTTTTAGACGTCGGAAGATTGGGGCATTCGGAATATGTTGGTGTGAAGTGTGTCCCCGGCTAGCCACGGCTGTAAACCAACTTCGAGGTTGACGCGCTCGGAGCGCACATCAAGATGGCGGCCACCATTCTCCCCGAACGGAGCAACGATGACGTTCAGGCCTGCTCGGCCCGCTGACTCGCATCTGACCAGGGGGTGAGTGGGTACGAGCAGTACAGCGCGACACAGTGCTAACTGCTGCCCACAGTATTCAGTGTATGTACATCTGGGGCAATCAAAGACTGGCGGCTTGCAGAGCGATCCCACGCTTCAGAAAAGCAAATGGCGGCTTAGTGCGGGCAAAAATTTATTGAGACGCTGCAAAACACTACGGTGCTGGCAGCCCTCATATCATAAAGGTGTGGCCCATAAACATTCCACGCACACCTACGGAACAAGCACTGGCAACCAACGGGGAGGTACTGCGACACATAACAAGCGATGCCAAGGGGCAACACGCAGCTGCATTCTTCGTCCCAACTGGGCCCCAGAGCACATAAGATATTGATTGCAACCACCTGCAACATATCAATGCTGTACTTCAAATGAATTTGTGCCACACTGCTGCGTAGCCGCGTACACTCGACATACGGCGGCGGATCAACTGGGTCACATATCGCAGAGTGACACCTTTGTAAGCCCCCAGGCGCTAATTAGAGGGTTAGCATCGCAATAGCCGCCAGAACCCGGAGGTCCTCTTTCCGACCACCGACACAAGCCTGAGTGGACAAACATCGCCAGCCCATTCGGCGGTGCCTGCAGTGCGGATATACTCCACCCTTAAGCTTGAACGGTCGATAACAGCATCTGTTTGTGGGCCGAGTTGGCACTCACCAAGAATACCGCATAATCCATCCTGCATCGGCGTGCTTTTCGCTCTTCCTCTATGTAGTGGAATACTCCGGCAACTCCACAACCATGGGCAAGCCAGATAAACAGCAAACTAAATTGTCGTTTGACACACGCCGCACGCCCAAGCCAATGCAGGCGCATTCTGATGCCGAGCTGGATTCCGACTGCGCCAGAGAATCCAACATGGAAGCTACTCTAAACGCAATCCAACAAAGTTTGCAAGCAATCGACGGGAAAATTGACGCCCTTACGCTGCGAGTAGACCATATGGCGGCAAAATTGGACAAACAAGGCGAACGCCTTGATGCAGCGGAATTGCGAATTTCGGCAGTTGAAGATGTGTCCAACGACACAGCCACAAAATGTGCCACAATGGAGAAATTGCTGGAAGTCATTAAAAATAAAAATTTAGAGGCGAGGTCACGCCGATACAGTATACGCGTAATGGGTATTCCAAAAAGTGCTAATACTGGGAGATTGGAAACGTACATAGAGACCATGCTGAAAGACTGCTTTGGTGCGGAAAATTTCTCCTCATTGCTCATTACTGAGCGCGCACACTGTTCCCTGGCATCATCACCACCACCACCACCTCCTCCAGGAGCCCCACCAAGACCAATTATAGCTCGTGTTTTGAATTATAGAGACAGATACCATACTGTGCCTTGCGCGCGAAAAACGACAGGTCATATATCAAAACTGTGATGTCTCCTTTTACCCAGACTTTACACAGTCAGTGCAAGCAGCGCGTAGGGAATTCACAGTTGTGAAAAAAAAGCTCAGAGACTTGGTAATGCCATACGCCATGCTCTACCCCGCAAGACTACGCGTCACACATGAAGGACGAACAACAATATTACCTACGCCAAAGGCCGTTGAAGAACTCCACCAAACATAAAACTAAGGATTAAGCTTCTTCTTCGCAATCTGACAGAGGCAGTGGCTAGCTGGGTTTAGGACATATACTGAAAGGTAAGACTGGGATAATTTAGACAAAACGTCGATGTAAGTTCTACGCTTTTCAGTGTAGAATGAATCCAGCTGGGAGATCAATACAGCAAATTGTCCGACCTGCAATGGCAGCTTACCTGGACATTGAGACAGTACCTGCGCTCCCAGGTATTGACTGTGTGACAAGTTGCAATCTGCCACAGTAAACACGAGATAGTGTAGGTGGCGCCCTGTTGTACGCTAACAAGAATTTGTGGCAGACAAGGCTCTTATATGTTCATAGCATTGTGTACTGTACAAATAATCCTGTGAACAAATATGAACATTGGGTCGATATTTGAGCCTACGAGTACAGACTAAGTAAAAAGTTGCAAACTGTGGTTATATCTACAGAGAAATGTGGCGAAGTGTATTGTAGTAAAATTGACACAGAAGTGAGACTGGCTGGGGATATGTATGCTCGAGTTCAGATCGGTTGCAATTTATAGGACTATAAAATACCTACACATGTTTGTTACATGTCTATAGTACATATACCATAACGAGACGGATGGATTAGCATTTGAGTTACTGTTAGCTTTATTAAGGTAGCCGACTACCCTAAATATGTTCCGGCCGCATCCGTTATGCAGATGTTAATGCGTGTGCTTAGCGGCCCCCCAGTGGGTGTTCCCCGACAAAGTTGAGATGTTCCTTTTTTTGTTTGCAGGGATATGTCTTTGGCATAATTGGGATGCTAAAGTGGGTGGGGTGGGGGGTGGGGGGAGAGAAGGGATTTGTTTGTTTTCCCAGGTGCAGACACACAACGTATAAGTTCTTATGTAAGCACCAGCTGCACCACATGCTGTAATTCCAGGCCTCAGCACACAACACAGGATATATGCAATGCTGTTTACATGAAAAACACCATTTTAGTCAGATACACGCCCCAAAATGGTAAATAAAAAAGACAAGTCACCACTGCGCATATTAACATGGAATGTTCGGGGGCTGAACAACCCCCGGAAGATAAGACAAGTATTCGCATATTTAGACGGGCATCAGATCGCAATTGCAATGCTACAAGAAACCCATCTGGCAAAAGATATTAAGTGTTCACTGGGCAGTAGATGGGCCAAAGCAGTTCTGAAATCCTCTTACTCGTCATACGCTAGAGGTGTTCTTATACTTATAAAGAAAGGCACACAATTTGCTATAGACCAAATGATCTTGGATGACCAGGGAAGGTATTTAATAATCACAGGACATTTGCGTGGCACCCAGGTGGGCCTAGTCAACACGTATGGCCCAAACATAGATGATCCCGAATTCTTCAGAGACATTTGGAGTACATTGAGACAATTCCCGCCAATGGACATACTCTGGGGTGGGGATCTAAATCTCTCATTAAATGACGAGCAAGACGGATCAGGCACAACCAAAGAACCTCATAAACAGGCGGTTAAAATGATGAAAGATGGTATGTCTGAATTTGGAATGTTAGATATCTGGCGGCTTAATAACCCAGGCAAGTTAGAAGGTACACACGCTTCCATGTATCACAACAGCTGGGCACCATAGACTATTGATTGGCCACGGAAACTGCAAGCACATGGCTCTGCGATATACAGCACCTTCCTAAGACATTCAGACCATAAACCAATAGTGATCTTACTGGATCTCCCGCACTACACACCACCGCCTTTTATTTGGAGCTTTAACGCTAAGGCATTGCTAGACCCCCTGTATAACTCCACAATACACAAAGCAATAGAAGAGTACTTTGACATTAACAAAAACTCATTGGAAGATGCAAGCATATTTTGGGAGGCTTTTAAAGCCACCATACGTGGTGTCTGTATTAGTACTAACGCTGGCATTCTGCGCGATATACGTACATAATTGGATAAATGTGAAAGTAAAATAAAATAGCTTGAAGTGGAACTTGAACATACACAAAATGTAGCCACGCTGGGGGGCATAAAAGAATTATTGTCCGAATATCAGGAACTGGCGAACAATGAGATTAAATATCTGCCCCACCGCCAGACGGCCCATGCATATGGGGAGGGAGGTAGGTCGGGACGCATCCTGGCGCAGAAAATTTGTAACCCACGTAATACACATGTTGTTACCAACGTTAGAGATGCACAAGGCACACAGCACTATGACACGGCAAATATTTTGAAAGCCTTCATGACAACATATGAGGAGCTCTACGCGGCACGAAACACTGCCAACAACCAAGAAATCCTCAGATACTTAGAGGATATAGCCATTGCCTGGCTCTCAGACAACCAAAGGGAGTATCTAGCACAACCGATCACTATTGAAGAAGTTACAGAGGCTATAAAAACACTTTCCAATGGTAAGGCCCCATGGCCAGATGGGTTCACTGGGGAGTTCTACAAGGCATACGCTGAACTATTATGCCCCTATTTAGTGGAGATGTATGGGGATGCGCACGAAAAACAGATCCTACCACCTACGCTACGGGAAGCACTAATCATAGCTTTGCTAAAACCAGATAAAGACCCCACTACCTGTGACTCGTATCGTCCGTTATCATTAATCAATACAGACTCCAAAATCTTAGCGAAAATCATAGCCACAAGACTACAGCCACTAATGCAAAACATAGTATTAGCAGATCAATCAGGGTTCATCCCCAACCGTTCCACCTCTCATAATATACATACATTATTTTCATTATCGCACCAAATTAACCCAGAGTTGGAGGCGGCGGCAGTGTTATTGCACGCTGCCAAGGCATTTGACTCAGTAGAGTGGGAATATCTTTTCACGGTAATGCAGAAAATGGGCCTGCCTCCTATTCTAATGACATGGATTAAAATCCTCTATACCAAACCGATGGCGCGAATAAAAGTTAACCAATATGTCTCAGACTTAATACAGATACAGCGTGGTTCAAGACAGGGGTGCCCCCTGTCACCCCTGTTGTTTGCTATAGCATTGGAACCATTGGCATGCAAGATATGTCAAAAACATCATTACGATTTCTTCAACGCCCAATAAGTATATCCATGTACACAGACGACATGGTGTTGTATGTAAGAGAACCTCGCATCCACTTATCCCCTTTGTTGTGTGAATACATCCAATTTGGCAGACAATCTGCCCTACAAATAAACTGGGGTAAATCTACAATTCTTCCTCTCACAGCCATTACTAAACCGCACCAGGTAGAGTTTCCCTTGGCATGGCGGACAGATCCGGTTAAATACCTCGGTATCTGGTACCATAGAGATCCCGAGGTAGTGATTCGAGGAAATTATGGAACCACAATCACTAAACTTGAAGAAAAAATAGACAGATGGATTCGCCTGCCACTGTCATTGGCGGATAGAATGGCCATTGTGAAAATGGTGATACTCCCCAAACTATTATATTTATTCAACAACATACCAATACCACCACCTGCAGCAGTGTTTCAGAGGCTCACCACAAACATTACCCGGCTAATACGGGCCGGGAAGCTAGCTCGCATTGAACTGCGTACATTGACATTGCTCTATGATAAGGGTGGGTTTGCGGTGCCGGATTGATTACTGTATTACTTATGTGCGCAAGCGCAATATGCACGTTATTGGTTTAATCCGGTACAATATCTACCACGTACATCAGTGGAAGATGGGGATGCCCATCCCATTACGATGTATTCTGCCACATCCTCGCCCCCATGTTGCTAGAAATGAAATTAACACAATAAAAACCACAAACTCTGCGTGGCAACGCATGGGGAAACTGACACAGAAATTACCACTCTACGCGCCAGCCCTACCATTACATCATCATCATCCTGCGTTGACAGTGACACATACTTGTAACGGTATGTCAATGCTGCAACAAGTCGGTATAACCACTATGGGGGACCTATACATCGGGGGGAAGGTTTGTTGATGAGTCTGACCTCGGGTACATCCGCAAACAAACGCTCCTTTTTAAATTTACCTACCATAGACTGCGGGGGGGCCATCAGGGATCTATAATCCCACATTCCCTGCAGAGCCACCGACATTGGCAGCATTACAAATGATCATTACCACCCGAACAATACACATTTGGTATCCAAACTATATAAGTTATTACAGGATGACGTGGCGGACGGAACCAGTAAAGCTAGAGATCGTTGGGATGCCCAATTAGAGATACCTCTAAGGGAGGAGGAATGGCATAGTTGCTGTGCACTAACGACGGTATTGACACCGAATGGCAACCTGCGTATCATTCACTAAAAGTATATACATCAAATATACCACACCCCACTTAAATTGCAAAAATGTGGATTGAGGGCAGATGCTAGATGCCGCCGATGCGGAACAGACCATGCCGACTTCATGCACCTAGCATGGAGATGCACAAAAATTAGCAAATACTGGGAGGATATAACGATGACCTTAAGTCACATGTTGGAAATAAAGATAGACTGTTTGGCGAAAGTATGCCTATTGGGCATATTGGAACACTTAAAATCTACGAAATGCAAGCTGTGCACTATAGCGTTATTGATGGCCAAAAGACATGTATCCATGCACTGGGACAGTAAGAGATCCCCTAGTAAGAAGCAGTGGTTAACTGACCTAGTATATTGTAAGGTTACATTAACAACATATGAGGAAGAACTGCTGATAGCCTCTAGACCCAAAGAATATTGGTCGCCGCTGACAGAATACTTGCGATCTCATCCAGACTTGCTGGTCTCTGACATCGGGTAAAGGTACATACTGTGGTGTGCTGTACATGGAAACAGTTTCAAGATATACTATGTATTGCAAATTTGCATAATATCTGGTCTGTATGTGCTGTTTATAGAGAAATACTGTGAACTGGGATGTTTTGTTAATTTTTGTTTTGATATCTTTATGTATGCAACAAAATCTTAATAAAAAAAAAAAAATAATAATAAAACAAAGGAAAACCACCACCAGTAGCCCATTTCCAAAAATCCCCTCCAAGAGTAGGCTAACACAGCCTCTGCATTCCTTCAAACAAATATCATAAAGTGAATATATGGATCTGGTCAAAGCAAGAAGGCCAGCTGGGAGCTCTTCTGACCTTACACCACCACAAATCTTCAAGAACATTCTTTTAACTACCTCTGCTGCCACACCAGTAAGAAAAATCTTCAATAATTCTTTAACTACGGGAATCTTTCCAGAAGACCTAAAATTTGTTTTAAAAAAAGCAGCATACATTTTACTATTATTGAAGAAAACTACCCTGGACCAGCTTAACCCCGACAACTGCAGACCAATTGCAAATGGACCTTTTCTGGGCAAACTGATAGAGCTGCATTCGCCCAGATGCCACAATTCATTGAAGATAACTCCATACTTTCAGACTTCCAAACAGGATTCTGTCCAGGAAGAGGCACAGAATCTGCCCTTATTGCCATCTGAGATGACCTTAAAAACACAGTAGACCAGAATGGGGTTGCTGCACTACTTCTCTTGGACCTCAGCTGCCTTTGACATAGTTGACCATGACACTAATGCGAAGGCTCTACAAAGCTGGCATAGAGGGGACTGCTCTCGACTGAATCGCGTTCTACCTTCAAAACAGAACAAATGTCATCCATTCTCCACCTTTCTTATCCAAACTATACTTCACAAAAGCAGGGGCCCCACAAGGCTCTATCACTTTACCATGCTTATCAACATAGTCATTACCATCAATGAATATCAGCTCACATGCTATAACTATGCAGATGACACGTACTCCTTAAACTGGAAAGCCCCAAAGACATTGGAAATTCACAAATCTTCAGTTGCATCAGAGCCGGTGATCACTGAATGACATGGAGCTATCTCAAATTGAATGCTTCTAAAACTGAAATACTCACATGTGGCGAGTGGAAAAACTATGACCCACTCAGCGCCTGGCCTGATGATCTGTTACCACCTTTTAAAGCATCTAAGGAAGTAAGAAACCTTGGAATTTACGATGGACTCCAAGCTATCAATGAATGGCCAAGTGGCCAAATTAGCAAGATCAAGCTTCATTACTATGAAAACTCTGCAATGCATCTTCCCCCACCTAGGATTTTCACACAAGGTCCAGGCTACTATCTCTCTTCTACGGTCTAAACTTTATTACGCTAATGGCCTTTATCACAGATCATCTTTATCAACTATGAAAAGTCTGCAATGGATTCAGAATTCTGCAGCCAGACCACTTCTACATGTAAAGCCACAAGCTCAAATCTACCCTGCCTTGAAGGCTCTACTTTGGTTACCGGTTGCCGGAAGATCCATATTCAAGCTGCTTTTAGGACATGCACAGCAACACATGGAACAGGACCTCTTTTCATCAGGAATAAAATTACCAAGTACATTCAACAAAGGAACCTCTGCTCCAGATTGGCACCTTGCCTTAAAATCCCACCATACAAGAAAAAAAACATAGGTGGCACATCCATTTCCGTTTAAGCAGCCAAACTATGGAACTCATTACCTCAAAACATAAGATCCACGGATAACTATCTTATCTTCAGAATACTACTTAAGAGTTGGCTCTTCCCCACATAATCACCATACTCAAACACAAATGTACAGCATGTCCTTGTATATATAGACATTTAATTTGATTGTATGTACCTAGTTATGTGTATTTCTTTGTATAAATATGTATAATTATGTTTTTAAATATATATTCTTTAGGTCTGCTTAAATGTACATATTGCTTATGGCTGAAAAAAAAAAATATTTATTATATGCTTATCATATATGAAAACTATGCTATGATTAGATGCTTATGGGTCTCAGTTTATTTATAGTTAGACCTGGCATCTTTTGGTGTAGTGTCCCCTGACTCTGTGGCTTCTGATCTCCTGTCTGGACCTTGTTTTGCTGGCTTGGGACTTTGAGTGCTTTGAGAGGATGTAGCCTTATGGCTAGAGCGGTCGACCTTGAAGCTGGGGAACCGGGTTCGAGTCTCGGCAGAGACGCTCAACATCCCGTGATTCTGGGCAAATCACTTAATCTCCCCGCACCTAACAAAAATTAATGTGTCCATCTGTAACTAAACTGGTGCTCATATAAAGTGCTCTGATACCTGATATCTTCGGGTCGAGTTCGCACTATATACAACTCTAAAAAAAAAAAAAAAAAAAACAACAACAAAAAACACTGCGCTTGTCATATACATGATTGGCTAATTTGATTTAGTTGGTAAGTTACTTGTCCAGTGGTAAGACATACTTAGGGCATGTAACTCAAATACTACTCTGTGGGCCTGCAACACTGGTTGTGCCACCCACGGAGGTAGCTCTTCAAACGTACCACAGGTTTGCTGTGGAAGGGCCTGTGTGCGCAGGTTACTGTTTCCCAGCTTGACATTTAAAAGCTACTTGCCAAAGTTCTGCATGTCTCTCGCTACATCTGAGTACTCCCTGGGGCAGGGTGTAATGTAGGGAAGAAGTAGGGCATGTGCACGTGTGCGCTAAATGTCCCAGTAGTGAATACCACCGGATGGTGTGTTCAGTACTGCTTCTCGCATTGATTAATATGGGAGAATCTATGGAAAGACTATTGAGCTGTATTTCCTACGTGGAGAAACGTAGCAGTATGGTGTTTAGTATTGATGGATTAGTAATGTCAAATCCTCTCTGGTAGTGAGTAGATTTGACATTACTAATGTGGAAATGCCATTTTGAGAAAGTGTGCATTTCATGCCTGTAGCTCTCTGTGTGCCTGTTAGCCTGTCTCCAATCCACTTCTGGGTGCTGGGGGTGGCAGTTACATCTGTGCATTTCTGATAGATGGCCATAAACTAGGGGCTCTCAAGGGAAACTACAGACTTCTCACACTCGGGGGCCTTAATGGGATGGATAAGTGGGGGTGGAATTGGCACCTGCATTTCAAGGGCCAGGGTCCTGGCCCCACAAAAGATATTGGTCAAGCCTCCCAAGGTAGGATGGCAGCTAGGACTAAATTTGGAGGGGGCCTGTGCATTTCGAAGGTGGCCTTTTGAACGGATCTCATCTTCAAAGGCCATTGTGGGTATTACCTATTGGGGCTCCGTCTTGAGGAGTTTAGAGGTGCTTTTGAGATTGGAATCCTATTACGCTGGTTTGATGCTGGGATGTCGACGAGAGGAACCATTAGGGCAGGAGGGACTGTAGCTGGATTATCAGCAGACTGTGGTGGCCTGGGGCTGCTTGTGCTGCAGGAAGGCGAATATCACTTTGTGGGTTTTGCCTGGAAGTACGCACATGGGTTTATACAGCTTACAAGGCTGAGGAGATAATTGGGCAAGTGAAGACCTATGTCTGGAACATATATGTTCATGCCGTTCTGCTGCTGATGGGAAAGTTTGACAATTGCAAATAACTGTAAAGCATATATCCAATGTGCCGTTTTGATTTCAGTGTGTGTAATACAAAGACCAGTGTTTTACACATATGCTGTGGAGTCTATTTGTAGCTTACTTGGTGTGTTGCAAGGGTGCGCTGTGCCAATACTTTACACTTTGGCCCTGAGGATAAGCCTGATTGCTCTGTGCCAAGCTACCAAAGGTGAGCGCAGGTTATCGGACAAGTGTATCGTACTCATCCTATCTAGGACGGTGGATTCTGTCTGGCTTTGGTGTGTCCCCAACTAGCCAACAGCTGCTGGGTCTAAAATTTATCTAGCACAGAATGTAAATATTATAACTATCAACAATTCCTTTACTATTGAAAAAATATGTAATTAAAAAAAGGTTAAAAAAAATACAAATTAGCTTAAATACAGCAACGCTTGAAAGTCTGAGTTTATTAAATAAAACTTAAATCTTGAAATATTACCTTCCTTATAAATGTATACCCTACATTTACTTTTGTATCTGTATATTTATTACTTTACTCCTACTGTAAAAACGGGAAAAAAATTGTCTCTCCAATGAAGTACCCTATGTTTCACCCTATACCTCTCTCAATATGTCCTCTACCTCCACTCGGACTCATCTCAAACTTCATCTACTACTATCATCTCCTAAATAACCCTTACCCCTAACCTCATTTTACTACTATGATCCCTGAAACAAACCTTTCTAAATTCTTCCCTCATGTATGCCTCCTTACGCTCATCCGAAAACTCATTTTCCTACTGTGATCTCCCTAATTCTTTTCTAGAGACTTGTCCCTCCTCCATCTTGCCTTTACTCATCCCAAACCACCTCCTACTACTATGATCTCCCAATAAACACTTTCTAGAATTGTGCCTCATCTATCCCTCCATTATCCTTTTCAATCCAACTAACAGACCGGATGTCCACTGCTCCAATTAACTAATATTTCCCTATACTAGTTCACCACTAATCCTTTTTGTTTTCTGGAGTAGGGTGCTACTCACTGAAAAGTGCTTTGATGCCTTATCAGGGGTCATAAGTGCTATATAAATACATTTACAATCAAATAATATGCCCTGTTGTGGGAAAACCTCTGACAATTTTGTTTTCCCCCCATTGTAGTGCATTAGCTCACGAGGCTAGCATGGGACGACTTTAATAAAACAGCATCATAGATTATAAATTTGTTCATTACTCATATTTTCATCTATGCAAAAGTTATGCTGTTATTCAAAGTCCTGGGAGTGATCATGATCCTCAAAGGTTAGTAGTAAACATTAAATATGATCGGTGGAAGGCCCGTGCAACTGCGAACAGTGACCGAATGATTACTGTCAATGGCAAGAGGCTCATCTGGAACACTGTGCTATATAAAAAAAAAGCATCAAATCTGGGTGGAGACTTAGCATCATTTATTGAAAAAGATCTTGCTCAACTGAAAACAGACGAAGATTGGATGAACATCTGGCAAATCATATTAGAGTATATGCAATAAATTGTGATGACAGTTTCAAAATCCACGACCAAACAACTTTATCTTATCTAATGCTCAGCAATTAAGTCAAAGAGAGTGTATCGTAAGTTAGTACGGCATACCCTAAATCTTCCTGTGTTGAAGGATCGTGACTTGAGACTTCAAAAACTCAAGAGGAAATTTAAGATCAAAAACACACAGATAAAACGGTACAGTGAAGATAACGCGTTGCAAAACTGTTGCATGCCATTTCATTACGAAATTAATGAGCATTTTGGTCTGTGGTGGGATACGGCACAAGCGCGTATAAGCAGCAAGATGATCGGTATATCTCAAGTGATGAATGGGAAACTCACATAAAGTTCCTGTACAAATCAGTAATCACTTGCTCCTTCGAGCCATGGAAAGAACTTGGAACATATCTGGATATCACAAAAGGGGAAATATCAAAGCTAATAATTTCTCACTTGTCTGAAGCAGCTGGACCAAACGGTATACCTTTAAATCTGGCCAAGTTAGATGTCACTTTTTGGAGCACATTGCTACAACAATTTTTCTTGCATGTAACTAAGTCTGGGAAAGTTCCATGTTCTTCAAAGGGGTGATTGTGCATCCGATATATAAACGAGGTCCAAAACCAGATCCAACCAGCTATAGAGTAATAGCAATCCTAGGCTTTGAAGGGAAACTGTTTGCTAAGCACCTTCGAAATAAATTAAGGCTTTGGGCAGAAGAAAAATCCTTAATCCCATCAACACAAACAAGTTTCCGCTCAGGCTGTTCAACATTTGATAATATTACTACATTGGCTCTACTTTGGGGGAAAAAAGCATGTGTACAGAAAACAACGTTATACGTCAATTTCATGGATTATTTCACGGCTTTTGACAAAGTGAACCGGCAATAGATGTGGGATAGGTTTACAATGTGGTAAATAGATCTTAATCTTCTACACTTTATTACTGAATTGCATACCGAAACATGTCTACAGGTAAAACTATCAACGAACAATACCCTGTCTTTTAAAATCTTGCACTGAGAACAGCCTTGGACAAGGATGTATCCTTGCCTCTCTGTTAGTCTCCTTGTACATCGCTGACCTAACCGAGTCGTTAGTCATATCATGGTATTTCTCCAAAATTAGGCGGTATAAGAATAACACATTTGGCCTACGCAGATGATCTGGCGATCCTGTCACAGACTCCGAAAGGACTACTGTACCAACTAAACCAATTACTTAGCTACAGCTCGGACAACTGACTAATCACCAATCTGTCCAAAACAAAAATTATAACCTTTGGGCAGCAAACTAAAGCTATGGGGTGGGTTCTAGGAGAAACTTCAATTGAAGTAGTTAAACAATATGACTACTTCGGAGTGACTTTCGATAGTAAGTTATCATGGTCGAACCACCTGGCCACCAGGAAATCGAAGTCAACAACGATAATCAGATCGGGACTAAGATTCATAAACATGTTTGGAGGAATAGCGATTAGGCCATCACTTAAAGCATTAAACCTAAAATTTGTTCTATATGTACTGTATGCATCTCCCGCAATGAACTACAAGGTAAATTCCAGTCTTGATAAAAATCTTTATGCAACATGTGCATAATTTATTACATCTATGCACAGCAACTCCTCACTGTGTTGTAAGACTGGAATCAGGCCAAAAATCTTTAATATCACTGAATTATAGAGGCACTGTGAATTACATCTGCAAATGTGCAAAAGCAGACGCAACTTCACTTAAACATCTAATATACCAAGAACTGGGTAAATCTATATATAAGGATATGGAGTTGCACATCTTACTGGTGGGCTTGGATCTAATGATCTACCTGATCCACAGAAAACTGGGGCAAATCGTGATAACTTTACTGCTAAGCAGTGGGACTCGGACCCGACACAAGTTGAAAAATACAAACATATAGACTTAGCATCCAATAGCTACTCTGTTCAGAGCCAAGAATATTTAGAATGAAATTTGCCGGGCTAATCTAAAAGGAAATGTTTAAGGTTTAGATTGTTATACATTCTGATTAGGGAGTTTGAAGGAAAATGGAACCCAGTTTTTATAGGAAAAATAGCCTGTCGTCTCTGTGGCTCTGCAGCTGAATACCTTATGCATATCATATGTATCTGTCCTAAATTGTTGTCTTTCGTCTTTAAGGAAAAATACTTACACTCTGTTTAACAAAGAAAACATAGGATGAACTGTGGAAGCTGTTAGGTATTGTTTTAGAGTCAGAGAAGACAGTCCAATAATGTTGATACATTTTTTAGATCAGGCCTACAAAGCCCTAGCTGTCTGATTTTATGATCTATTCTTATGTACTTAAAGGAAAAGACATAAAGGCATTCACGCACATTTCGGCACATTAGCACTTTATTGGATTAGGCAAGAAAAAACAGTAGGCCAAGTAAGATTGAAGGAAGGCTGAAATTTTGGTCAATGGTATGAATAACAAGGTCAGTGCTGCTATTGGTTGAAACTTAAAAAGTTTACTCAGGCATCTTTAGAATTGTTAACATTACACTGACTATATCAAGTTGCATGCAAACTGATCTAAAGTTGGAGTATAAATATACATTTATGCTCTAAGTTTTTAATGCATTGAAATTGGCCGCCTGTATGTTATAACTGTGAAATTTTACCATTTTAGATTTTTTTTTTAATGTTGTGTGAAGTTTTATACTTATTATTGTAATCCTTGATTAATATAATAAACTTCACCTACTACTACTACTACTGTAGTCCCAATTCCCCAAAGAGCAGCTCAGAGCTTCTGGAACACTGGCTGTGTTGTGGACCCATAAAGAACCCAAAAGGACCTTCAGGAGGCATTTCCAGAAGATTGAGATAGTTTGGTGCATTCTCCCTGAAAAGCTCCATAAGTTGACCGACCTGTCGTTGAAAGTCAAGCCAGTGACGTCGAACTGTGACCCAGCCTGAAACTCAGGTTTGCCCTACAGAAACTCTGGAGCTCTTCAACATCGACGTGACTTTCAGAAATCAACCGAGGCATCTCGCTGAAGCAAACCGCTGTTGTTGGACCCAAACCCAGCCTGCTGAGGAGACCCTCTCGACACACCGAGAAAAAAGGCTCCAAAAAAGTGACTTACTCAGAAGGTAAAATCTTGACCGGGCACTACCGCTCACTGTGGCCTACCCGCGCTCTGTCCCAGTTGGCCTGGAACTTTGTCCCAGTCAAGCACAACCAGATGTCCCAAGTTGGCGCTTTTGGCTTTTAAGCAACAGAAAGTGTTTATTCTTTAAAAATTCATATCTGTGGTTCCCTACATTGTGTTTTTGTTGTTTTGGTAACATTCTAATCATACAAATATTTCCTACTTTTATAAATTAGTGTTGGGTTTTTATTGTGTGTTGTGTCATATTTAATGCATTGGCGTTTTAAATGCTTTATACACCTTTCTCCTAAGTTATGCCTGCCTGCTCACAGCCAGCACCCAAGGATTGAGCAAGGGAATAATTTGAGACCTTGACTGGACCGTACATTGTGATTGTGGCCTTATTACTAGTGATGGGTACCTACCTATACACTACTAATAAACCAGTCAGTGATCGACTACTCCTTAGTATCTCTGCCACTATACCATGCAGTCACATTCTACGGGTTGGGCAATAGTTTGGAAAGTGACCACCAGCCGCAAATGAGTTTCAACTTAAAAATCTAATTCCACGAACTAAGGGCTCCAGTCATAGGCCACGCCATGATGTCCAACTATAAAAAATTACAGTGGACGGTAATTAGCATCGAAGAGGTCGAGCTTCAAGCAAGAGATCTATGGGAAAATGTATATGACGTAAACCAAAATCTTCTGGGTCATTGGGATCAATTCTAAACTCTTTTAATAGAGGAACGTGCAGATCGCCAATCAGTTACAACGATTATACCTCCTACTTTTACATCGAAAAATTCAGTCAGCAAAAAAGAAGCTGAATCGCGCCCTAAGGGTATTAAGAAATTACCCGAACGCAAGAGACAGGAGCGAGATTTGATCAAAGCTAAGGTCGCTTTATAATAAAGAGGTATGGCTTCAAACAAAAACAGATTTAGACCGGTACTGGTGCAAAATCCTCGATTGCCTCCAAACAAAAAGACTCTAGAGAATTCTGGAAATTAGTTAATTATTCTACCAGCAGGAAATCCCTAGTCTTGGCATCAAATATCTCAGAAGAACCTTGTACAAACATCTAGGAGCCATTTACGGGGGCATCGTGTCTACACCTGGATCCTTAAAATCTATCACCAATAATATCACCGGGAAAGCCCAGACCATGGCAATCTACCCTAGAACGGTGGAAAAAACCATCAGCAACACCCACAGGGCTGGGGCCCCAGGTCCAAATGGCATTCCCCAAGCTCTTTACAAGCAGAATCCGCAATATTGGGCGGAGAACTTGTCCAATTTATTCAATGACATTCTTTTTATCCAAGTAATCCCTGATAACTGGAGGGGATCAATATTGGCCCCTATTCACAAAGCCAGCCAACCTGCAGATCCAGGCAATTTTCGGTTGATAGCCCTTATGGACTGCGAGGCCAAGTTCTTCGCCAAATGCCTGCTGGTTGAGCTGACGGATTGTGTCGAAGCTAAAAATCTGTTGCCTAGAAATCAGACCGGGTTTATTAAAGACCTAGGAACATCCATCAACACTCAGATGTTGGCCCTTATAATAGAAGAAGCAAGGTGGCGTTCAATTAATCTTCATCTATGTTTTGTTGATTGTTGTTCAGCTTTCGATGTAGTGCAGAGAAACATTCTATGGGGTAAATTGTTAAATTGGGGTATTTCATCAACCTTACTTAGAGCAAATCAATTACTGTATACAGATACATGGACTAGAGTTAGGTTGGGTCAAGGCGCAACAATCTCGAAAAAAAGGCCAACTATAAATGGCCTAAAACAAGGCTGTGTCTTGGCCCCACTCTTGCTCAATTTGTACCTCGCTGACATTACCCCTGGTCTGAACATAATCAATTCACATTCCCCGTTGGTGGCCGGTTTTAACGTTTCCCATTTGCTATACGCTGATGATATTCTCTTATTTAGTTACACCAAGGTGTGGCTCCAGAGGCTAATTAGTGAAACTGCTCAGTATGCCTCGATTTGTGGGTTAAAAGTTAATTTAAGTAAAACAAAAACCATAATAGTGACACAGGGTTTAGTAATACGACCAAAATTTTATATAGTAGGCCTAAGGTTAGAGTCAGTACAAGAGTACAAACATTTGGGGGTTATATTTGATGCAAGAGGCTCTTTCAAGACTCACTGCGTGGTGATTCAAAGAAGGAACAACGCATAAACTGTAGCATTTGCCTCACTCCGTAACACCCTTAGAGGCCTGTCCCTTAAACCACTATTCCAAATCATGGCAGCCAAACACGCCCCGTCTCTGTCATATAGGGTGGAGACTCAGAGGGAAAACCGATAAAATAATAAATAAGCTCAAGGTAGGGACCTATCGTTGCTTTTTAATCTCCCAAAACAGGCCTCGCCTGCACACATTCGATTAGAGTTTGGCCTCAAGAGATAAAATAAAAACAGTCTTGGGGCATTTCTGAAATTCTGTTATAAACTAAAAAAAGATATCAACTCTACTCTGATGACAACCGTATATCAGGCTATAAGCGACCTTAGAAATACGGTAGCCCATGAATATATTAATCTGGCCATGACTACTTTTAATGCAGAACAATTATTGGTTTTATCCCTCTCACAAGGCGCATTTAATAGAGTGATTAACGGGACCAGTAAAAAGAGTATCATCATTGATGGATAGAGAAGCCCTAGCAAAAAGATCCCACGCTTGGATGGTAATTGCATCATGTGGCCAACTAAAACCCCAGAACTATCTGGGGGCTTTGAACGGTCTAAGAGTATAGCTAAAGCTAATGAGTCTCCGGCTAGGCAATTTTCTATTTCGTAGCAATTTGCCAGTTTGGTAAAGGGTGGGTGTTAGAACTGGGGGTCTCTAGTTGGCAATGGTTTGCACCTTTGTCCAAATAGGGACCCTTGCTTCTAGTCAGGATAAGGGGGAAACACTCCTAAAATAACCCCTGCTCACCCCCTGGTAGCTTGGCACGAGCAGACAGGCTTATCTCAGAGGCAGTGTGTAAAGCATTTGTGAACACATACAGTAATACAGTGAAAACACTACAGATGGACACCACACAGGTTGTAGTATGTAAAAATAAGTATTCTTTATATAGACGTATCACAAGACCCAATAGCAAAAATCCACAATACAGTACTCAAAAATAGACTTAAAATGATAGAGACAGTTCACGTTATCGTCAAAAATAGGATAGTCACTCAAATAAAGCTTGTAGCAACAAATAACTCCACTTGGAGTTATCACGACGTCGTGACCGGTGGAAATCCCAAAGTACGGCGCCGACCGCGAGGTGCGCGGCGTCGGGCCCGGAGTCGAGCAGACCCCCAAAGAACAGTACCTGGAATTCGATGAAAACAAAGACGGTGCACGGCGTCGGGGAGGTGATGCTTCGTTGGCGCCGGCGGCGTCGGTTCCTTACGACCCCAGGGGAGGTGATGTCTCGGTTCCTTACTGCAGCGCAGGGGAGGTGAGGCGTCGGTTCCTTACTGTGTCGGGGAGGTGACGTCACGGATGGCGGCGAGGCGTCGGTTCCTTACGATGGTGCGGCGTCGATGGATTCGGGGGTCACCCACGTCGAGGATCGGCTCCGCGATGATGAAGCCCTGGCGTCGGGGAAGTCGGGGCTGCGGTGCGAGTCGGGACGGTGCGTCGTGAGCGTCACGAGCGGTGTCCTCGGCTCCGGTGCAGGCAGCGGCCTCGATGACGGCTTCGGAGTCGATGTCGCACGGCGTCGGCAGGCGTCGGGCCTACGGTGCAAGTCGGGGCGGTGCGTCGTGCTCTTCACGAGCGGTGCCCACGGCTTCGGTGCAGGTTACGGCGTCGCTCGCCGGCGTCGGTGTTGCAATTTCCCTCTGTTAGCAGCTAAAACAGCAGTTCCAGATGCAGGCAAACAGAAGGGGTGAAGTCTTTGTGTCCCTGTGACTTCAGGCAGGAGGCAAGCTCAGTTCAAGCCCTTGGAGATTCCCTTCTTCAAGATGACAAAGCACAGCAAAGTCTTTTCTCCTGTCCTTGGCAGAAAGCAACCACTGCAGGCCAACCCCAATCAGCAAAACAGCACAGGGGCAGTACTCCTCCTTCAGCTTCTCCGGTTCTTCTCCTTGGCAACAGGTTTCTTGATTTCCCAGAAGTGATCTAATTTCCTAGGGGTCTGGGTCCCCTTTTTATACACCTTTTCCCTTTGTTCTCTGAAGGCAGAGAGGCCTTTGCCTAGTCCAAACCAGTTCTGGTCAGTCCTGGAGCACTTTGTTTTTCTGACTCCTTCTTTCCTTTGAGAGTGAGGGGCAGAGCCATCAGACGCCCGGCAGGAGGTGGAGCCAGCATTGTGGAAGGCAGGCACAGCCCTATTCAGACCCAGGTGCAACTCCTCCCACCCATCCTCCTTCAGGCAGACCTATTCAGCCTAGTGCTGACTCACCCTGCCTCCTGGAATCCCCCAGCCCCTGTCACTCACAAACCCAGACACACAATACACAACCTGAGCAGAGGCAGCTGGATGGTTTAGGCAAGAAAATACCTACTTTCTAAAAGTGGTATTTTCAAACAAAGAATGTTAAAACCAACTTCACTAAAAGATGTATTTTATCATTCTGAGTTCAGGCATACTAAATTCGTTTTTCTACCATGTTCTCTGGGTCAGTTAGGATTATAAGGTGTAATAATCAAACTGCCCATTCTGGCCTATGGAGAACAGGTAGCCTTGCAATAGTGAAAAACGAAAATGGCTGTAATTCACTATTAGGACATGCCACACACACCAGGGCATGTCCTACCTTATACTTACAATGCACCCTGCCCTTGGGCCTACCTTAGGGGTGTCTGATATGAAGATAAGGGAAGGTTTAGGGACTGGCAAGTGGGTGCACTTGCCAAGTCGACATGGCAGTCACAGACTGCACACAGGCTCTGCAATGGCAGGCCTGAGACACATTTTACAAGCCGCTTCTGTGGGTGGCACAACCAGTGCTGCAATCCCACCAGCGGCATTGGATTTACAAGCCCTGGGCACACTCCGTGCACTGTACTAGGGACTGACAAGTAAACCAATCATCCAATCATGGAGTCACTAATCCATACATCACTTTACAGTAGGGAGCACTTGCACTGTGGCACTGAACAGCAGTGGCACAGTGCCCAAAAGCATCTAAAACCAGCAAAACATAAGAGGCAACAGCAAAAAAATGGAAGGGAGACCCACGCCAATGGTGCCAAGTCTAACACGTGTCCCCTCCAGCTGAAATGTGGGGAGAACTACCCTTCCTCCTGGGAGTTCTCATCACTAAGGCGGAAAAATCTGGACAGACCATCAGCATTGGCGTGTTCTGTACCAGGGCGGTGTTCCACCGTAAAGTCCATCCCCTGTAGGGAAATGGACCACCTCAACAGTTTTGGATTCTCACCCCTCATCTGCATTAACCATCTGAGGGGCCTGTGGTCTGTCTGAACCCGGAAGTGAGTCCCAAACAAGTATGGTCTCAACTTCTTCAGTGCCCAGACCACAGCAAATGCTTCACGTTCAATCGCACTCCACCTCTGTTCCCGTGGGAGTAACCTCCTACTAATAAAGGCTACAGGTTGGTCTAGGCCCTCCTCATTCATCTGTGAAAGCACAGCCCCAACACCATGCTCTGAAGCATCTGTCTGCACAATGAATTCCTTTGAGAAGTTGGGCGCCTGAAGCACGGGCGCCGTGCACATGGCAGATTTCAGGGCATCAAAAGCCTTTTGGCAGGCATCAGTCCAGTTCACTTTCCTGGGCTGCTTCCTGGAAGTCAGCTCAGTCAAGGGTGCAACAATGTTGCCATACCCCTTGACAAACCTCCTGTAATACCCGGTGAGTCCTAAGAAGGCCCTCACCTCTGTTTGGGTTTTGGGGGTTCCCAAGCCAGGATGGTATCTATCTTGGGCTGTAGGGGCGCCACCTGGCCGCTCCCTACCTGGTGTCCCAAGTACACCACAGAACCCTGCCCGATCTGGCACTTACTCGCCTTGATCGTGAGGCCTGCCCTCCGCAGCGCCTTCAACACTTCCCAGAGGTGGTGCAGATGTTCCTCCCAAGTGGCGCTGAACACTGCAATGTCATCCAGGTAGGCGGCACTGAAATCCTCCAGCCCAGCCAACACCTGGTTGACCAACCTCTGAAAGGTGGCAGGGGCATTCTTCATCCCAAAGGGCATCACCCGGAATTGGTAGTGCCCATCTGGTGTGGAGAATGCTGACCTCTCTTTGGCCCCATCAGTTAAGGCGATCTGCCAGTATCCAGACGTTAGATCAAACGTGCTGAGGTACTGGGCAGCCCCTAACCGATCAATGAGCTCATCAGCTCTGGGGATGGGGTGCGCGTCAGTCCTGGTGACTGAATTGAGTCCTCGGTAGTCCACACAGAACCGGAGTTCAGGTGTGGCACCAGGCGCGGCAGCCTTTGGGACCAAGACCACTGGGCTGGCCCAAGGACTGTTAGAGGACTCAATCACCCCTAAGGCAAACATCTTGGAGACCTCCTCCTTGATGCAAGCTCTCACCCTGTCAGTCACTCTGTAAGTTTTGTGCTTTACAGGAGGACTGTCCCCAGTGTCCACATCATGGATGCACCATTCAGTGATACTGGGAGTCAGGGAGAACAGATCAGAAAACTGTCCCAACAGTTGGCGACAGTCATTCTGCTGCTCCGGGGTCAGGGTGGGAGAGAGGTTCACACCATCCACTGACCCATCTTGCTCTTTTGCATACAGGAGATCAGGAAGAGGTTCAGTCTCCTCTTCCATCCCAGCATCTGTTGCTAAGAGCATGCCCACTTCAGACCTCTCAAAGTGGGGCTTCAGGCGGTTCACATGCAGGACCCGCAAGGGGTTCCTGGGAGACTGCAAGTCCACCAAGTAGGTGACATCACTCTTGCGCTCCACCACCTCAAATGGTCCGGTCCACTTATCCTGGAGCGCACAGGGCTCCACTGGGGCCATGACCCAAACCTTTTGTCCAGGCTGAAACTCGATCAGAGTGGCGTTCTGATCATGCCAACGTTTCATCTCTTCCTGGCTGGCTTCCAGATTCGCCTCAGCGAGTTGTCTGAAACGCCGAGTCTGGTTCCTGAAGGCCAGCATGTAACTAAATACATCCTGGGGAGTTTTCCTGGGAGCTTTCTCCCAGCCTTCCTTGACCAGACTCAGAGGTCCTCTTACAGGATGGCCGTACAGCAGTTCAAAGGGACTGAACCCTAAGGACTTCTGGGGCACCTCTCTGTAAGCAAAGAGCAGGCATGGCAAGAGGACGTCCCACTTACGCCTCATGGGTTCTTCCAGACCCATAATCATGCCTTTAAGGGTCCGGTTGAATCTCTCAACCAGCCCATTACCTTGGGGGTGGTAAGGAGTGGTGAACTTATAGGTTACACCACACTCCTGCCACAGGGACTTCATATACTTGGAAATGAAGTTAGTACCACGGTCAGACACCACCTCCTTGGGGAACCCCACACGGGAGAAAATCCCCATCAGTGCACGTCCCACCACGGGGGCCGTCACTGTCCGAAGAGGGATGGCTTCCGGGTACCGGGTGGCATGGTCCACCAAGACCAGGATGAACCTGTTGCCCATGGCTGTCTTGGGATCCAGAGGCCCCACAATGTCAATACCCACCCTCTCAAAGGGGGTGCTGACAACAGGGAAAGGTTGGAGAGGAGCCTTGTGCTTCCTCCCACTCTTACCACTTGCCTGGCAAGTCTGACAGGTCCTGCAATGAGTATCTGAACTCTTGCGCATTTGGGGCCAATGAAAGTGGGTGACAAGCCTTTGAAAGGTCTTGTCTTGCCCCAAATGTCCTGCTAAAGGCACATCATGAGCCAGACCCAGTAGGAAGGCTCTGAAGCGCTGGGGTACCACCAGCACACGGGCTGACCCAGGCTCAGCAACCTTAGGCTCACTATACAGGAGACCATTCTCCCAATAGATCCAGTGTGATCCAGACTGATCACCTGCTGCCTGGCTTACAGCCTGTTGCCGCAAGCCCTCAAGAGAAGGGCACTTCTTCTGCTCCTCGCAGAATTCTTCCCTGGAGGGGCCTCCTTCCTGCTGCCAATGGGTCAGCTCAGGCAGGTCCCCCAGTTCAGCCACTTGTTCCCCTGTAGGTTCCAGGGCATCCCCCTCAAGGTCTGCCTCCTCCTGGACCGTGGGAACTTCGGGGGCCGGTTTCCCGCGCCCCCTGCCTCCTCTCTTTAAGGCAGGCACCTGGGCCCTTCTTCCAGGCTCCAGGTCCTCTTGAATACCCTTACCGGCTGCCATTGACCGAGTGGTCACACACGCCCACTCTGGCAGACCCAACATCTCCAAATGAGACCTCCGCTCCACCTTCGCCCAAGGGGAGCTCTCCAAATCATTGCCTAGCAGACAGTCAACAGGCATGGCTGGCCTCACAGCTACTTGAAGGCTACCTGAGACCCCCCCACTCAAAGGGAACCTGGGCCACCTTGCAGTGGCTCTCTGAGTTGTCAGCGGCAACTACAGGGTAGAATACGTTGGGGACCACCTGCTCCTCAGACACCAGCCGACAACTGACAGCTGTCACACTGGCCCCGGTGTCTCTCAGAGCCTCCACCCTATGGCCATTGATGGTCACCCACTGCCTGTATTTCTTAGTGTTATCAGGCAGCTGGGTCCTAGGGACCACCTCACTGTCTCCTAAAGAGACCAGGGACATCTCTGCGGGACCCCACCCACCTTGGGCACCCAACTCCTCCCCCAGGGCTACACTAGCCATCTGCCGGGGTGGTGCACCAGTGGGTGCAGTGGTCACAGTATTGGGGCACTTGGGACTTCCTACAAAGTGACCCACCTGACCACAACTAAAACATGCTTTGGGCCCCTTCTGAACAGACTTATCTGTTGGGACCCATGGTCTTTTCTCAGTGGGAGGCTGGGAACCCTTACCTTGGTTCCCTTGGGGTTTACTTTGGGGCCCTTTTTGGAACTCCTTCTGTTTACCCTTGTCCCCCCACTCTTCTGCTGGGGACCCTGCCCACCTTTGGCGGAGTCTCCCACAAGACCCTTGTGGACCCGGGTACTGACCCAGCGGTCCGCCTCCTCAGCAAGCTTCCTAGGATTAGTCAGCTTACTGTCAACAAGGTGCTGGCGTAGCTCTGGAAAACAACTACTGGACAAGTGCTCCCATGCAATTAAATCATAGAACTCCTGCAAGTCATTTACTTTGCTACCCTTCACCCATCCATCCAATGCTCTGCAAAAATAAGACACATACTCCACCCAGGTACTAGGCTCCAGCTTTTTGCAGTTCCTAAACTTCTGTCTATAAAGCTCTGGAGTTAACCCATACCTTGCCACTAAAGCTTCCTTCAGGTGGGCATAGGACATCTGATCCACTGTGGGCAAGGCTAGCAAGGTTTCCCTTCCCTCACCTGCAAAGCGGCCCCACAACCCCGCTCCCCAATCCTTCTCAGGGACCCGGTGTGATGTCATGGCGATCTCATAAGCTTTAAACCATTGCCCAATGTCCTCCCCCTTCATGAAATCCTTAATAACCTCCTTGGGGATGTACACTCTACTTTCTACAGGCACTGGAGGTGTGCTGCCACCAGAGGGAGTGATTTCTAGGCTCCTAGCCTTTAGCTCTAGCTCCCTCACCACTCTCTCATGCTCTAAAAGCATCTTCTTTTCTTCCATGGCCAACCTCTTACTTTCTAACTCCAATTTCTTATGCTCAAGGCTATCATGGCTTCCCTGTTTCAGTTTGGCCATTTCCATTTCATGCATCCTGCTTTTGTCCCTGTCCTCCAGCTCCTCTGGAGACAGGCCCTTTTGAGAAACACTGCTGCCCTCCCTGGAAGGCACTCCCTCCCAGGTAAGCCCAATGGCCCCTCAAGCTGCCCATCTAAATTCTCTGCCTCCTCCACAGGCTCCTCGGACTGCCCACTGGCATTCCGTGCTTCCAACCAGGCCCTTAGCGCCTTGTGAAACTCCTCCTTCCTGGTGAGGCCTCTCATAGAGATTTTAAATTTTTTGCAAACAGCTTTGAGTTCTGGCACAGTGTAGGTATCAACCCTATCTTCTTCAAATTCAATATCTGCAGGTGCAATGGATCCTTTTTTGCTCATGGTGAAAATTGGCAGTTCTCAACAAAAATAAAGGTTCCAAGGAAAAAAGTCCTATCAAAATGTATGTGGTCGCGTATTGGTCTGCACTCACTAGTAGTGTACACCAATCACTGTATATGAATCACAAATGCAAGTCCAAATCCTCACCGCTGACCACCAATGTTAGAACTGGGGGTCTCTAGTTGGCAATGGTTTGCACCTTTGTCCAAATAGGGACCCTTGCTTCTAGTCAGGATAAGGGGGAAACACTCCTAAAATAACCCCTGCTCACCCCCTGGTAGCTTGGCACGAGCAGACAGGCTTATCTCAGAGGCAGTGTGTAAAGCATTTGTGAACACATACAGTAATACAGTGAAAACACTACAGATGGACACCACACAGGTTGTAGTATAAAAAATAAGTATTCTTTATATAGACGTATCACAAGACCCAATAGCAAAAATCCACAATACAGTACTCAAAAATAGACTTAAAATGATAGAGACAGTTCACGTTATCGTCAAAAATAGGATAGTCACTCAAATAAAGCTTGTAGCAACAAATAACTCCACTTGGAGTTATCACGACGTCGTGACCGGTGGAAATCCCAAAGTACGGCGCCGACCGCGAGGTGCGCGGCGTCGGGCCCGGAGTCGAGCAGACCCCCAAAGAACAGTACCTGGAATTCGATGAAAACAAAGACGGTGCACGGCGTCGGGGAGGTGATGCTTCGTTGGCGCCGGCGGCGTCGGTTCCTTACGACCCCAGGGGAGGTGATGTCTCGGTTCCTTACTGCAGCGCAGGGGAGGTGAGGCGTCGGTTCCTTACTGTGTCGGGGAGGTGACGTCACGGATGGCGGCGAGGCGTCGGTTCCTTACGATGGTGCGGCGTCGATGGATTCGGGGTCACCCACGTCGAGGATCGGCTCCGCGATGATGAAGCCCTGGCGTCGGGGAAGTCGGGGCTGCGGTGCGAGTCGGGACGGTGCGTCGTGAGCGTCACGAGCGGTGTCCTCGGCTCCGGTGCAGGCAGCGGCCTCGATGACGGCTTCGGAGTCGATGTCGCACGGCGTCGGCAGGCGTCGGGCCTACGGTGCAAGTCGGGGCGGTGCGTCGTGCTCTTCACGAGCGGTGCCCACGGCTTCGGTGCAGGTTACGGCGTCGCTCGCCGGCGTCGGTGTTGCAATTTCCCTCTGTTAGCAGCTAAAACAGCAGTTCCAGATGCAGGCAAACAGAAGGGGTGAAGTCTTTGTGTCCCTGTGACTTCAGGCAGGAGGCAAGCTCAGTTCAAGCCCTTGGAGATTCCCTTCTTCAAGATGACAAAGCACAGCAAAGTCTTTTCTCCTGTCCTTGGCAGAAAGCAACCACTGCAGGCCAACCCCAATCAGCAAAACAGCACAGGGGCAGTACTCCTCCTTCAGCTTCTCCGGTTCTTCTCCTTGGCAACAGGTTTCTTGATTTCCCAGAAGTGATCTAATTTCCTAGGGGTCTGGGTCCCCTTTTTATACACCTTTTCCCTTTGTTCTCTGAAGGCAGAGAGGCCTTTGCCTAGTCCAAACCAGTTCTGGTCAGTCCTGGAGCACTTTGTTTTTCTGACTCCTTCTTTCCTTTGAGAGTGAGGGGCAGAGCCATCAGACGCCCGGCAGGAGGTGGAGCCAGCATTGTGGAAGGCAGGCACAGCCCTATTCAGACCCAGGTGCAACTCCTCCCACCCATCCTCCTTCAGGCAGACCTATTCAGCCTAGTGCTGACTCACCCTGCCTCCTGGAATCCCCCAGCCCCTGTCACTCACAAACCCAGACACACAATACACAACCTGAGCAGAGGCAGCTGGATGGTTTAGGCAAGAAAATACCTACTTTCTAAAAGTGGTATTTTCAAACAAAGAATGTTAAAACCAACTTCACTAAAAGATGTATTTTATCATTCTGAGTTCAGGCATACTAAATTCGTTTTTCTACCATGTTCTCTGGGTCAGTTAGGATTATAAGGTGTAATAATCAAACTGCCCATTCTGGCCTATGGAGAACAGGTAGCCTTGCAATAGTGAAAACGAAAATGGCTGTAATTCACTATTAGGACATGCCACACACACCAGGGCATGTCCTACCTTATACTTACAATGCACCCTGCCCTTGGGCCTACCTTAGGGGTGTCTGATATGAAGATAAGGGAAGGTTTAGGGACTGGCAAGTGGGTGCACTTGCCAAGTCGACATGGCAGTCACAGACTGCACACAGGCTCTGCAATGGCAGGCCTGAGACACATTTTACAAGCCGCTTCTGTGGGTGGCACAACCAGTGCTGCAATCCCACCAGCGGCATTGGATTTACAAGCCCTGGGCACACTCCGTGCACTGTACTAGGGACTGACAAGTAAACCAATCATCCAATCATGGAGTCACTAATCCATACATCACTTTACAGTAGGGAGCACTTGCACTGTGGCACTGAACAGCAGTGGCACAGTGCCCAAAAGCATCTAAAACCAGCAAAACATAAGAGGCAACAGCAAAAAAATGGAAGGGAGACCCACGCCAATGGTGCCAAGTCTAACAGTGGGCAATTCAACTGCATGTCGCCTCTGTAAATATTACAAAGAAGACGTTTGTCACATAGTTTGGAGTTGTCCGTCTATCGAGAGAACGCAGAAGCCTGCTTAGAAGGGTTTTAACAAATATGCCATTCGCACATGTCGTCAAGCAGTAATAGCGGGTTTGTTGGGAGAAGATTTATCATTCACTGGTAAATTTCTAAAGTTCATTGAGGTAGCAGAGGGTAAACTAGCTAAATGCGTAAAATAACGATTTACGATGTCGATCACGCTATTTACCCACGCTCGAACGGAGGGGAACGAGACACACTGATAGTAAGGGTCTCCTGTCAGATAAATGCTCGAGTGGTTGGATTTATGAGGAAAACGTGTTGGGTTTTTTGTAAGTTCTCTAAGGCAAAGAATTATAATTATGTTTATAAAAATGGGCACATAACACTTTAAAATCCCTAAAGATTAGATGCAGGCCGGGAAATAACAGAATAATTTATTCTTCTTTTTAAACTTTGAATCAGTTTAAAGTGCATTTTAAGACTCTGTTACTAGGTGATTTTAAGCTTTGAACATGAAATGTGGTACATTATAAGTTTATTATTAACTGAACATATACTTATTAATTAGTTACTCACTTTCTTACAATGGATAACCAGGCTGATGATATGCAAAAATCATAGATTTGTGTTTTTATAATGATTTTTGTAAATTTGTGCATGCACTCAATACGTGTGTTTCATCCATGACTATCATTTAGTATTAGGATAATAGAGGAACCCTGGTAGGCACTTTGTTGATTGCTTTGCACAAATTGAATTGTGGATTAATCCACAACGGTGTAAATAGGACATTAAAGGCGTTATGGGCCTATTACGTGCAATAGGACTTTATGAAATGTTTCAACTGTAGATCGGTGCTGTTAAAAATCAATTTTTACCTTGCAGCTCTGAACATATTACGAAGATTTTAACTGTATTTTAAAATGGCTCTTTTAAAAATGATATTTAGTTATGATGTGTCATACGGCTATGTGAGAGTGTCACATTGTAAGTTTTAATTAACTGAACAATAAAGTATCTACTTACTACTACTAATAAACCACCTGCCAACAGTAACCTTGTTAGCAGCCCCTTTTTGACCCTCATCAAGTCGACACACTTCCAGAATATCATTCTTGCAAGTCACAATTGTCCAAGCTGTAGCTGACTAGCTAATAATCCAAGGCTACCATCTGGTTGTTTACTCTTCTGTAATGCAGACACCTGACAAATATAATTCTGACTACTAAACTGCTATGAATGCAGTTGAGATTAACTTTAACCAGAGAAATCGTGTACAATATTTTTTTGGGGGGGTTAGTGTTGGAGATGCTCAAACAGATTTCACATAGTAAGAGCCGAACAGATTTTGAAAATAACGTATTGAGGAGGCGCTTTTTTTTTTTTTTCACCTCTTGCCCACCAACTTGAGTGCATCCAATAGATTTTACTAGATGCCTTTGGAAAGAAAGTTACAATTAATGTGGCTACTCAATGAAAGATGAAAATCGGAAATAGATTTGACATTTGTCATGAGAATGTCTGAAGTTCTTGACAACATGAGGTGGAATGAGTTTGCCAGCGAAAGGAGAACGTGCATCATCCCATATTATAAAGGTGGTAATGTATAGTACCATAACAGGCTTTAATGTGGGCAATAGTGCAGTCCTGAGAAGGCAGAGATGGCACCAAGAAAATTACATTTTACAATGATGTGCAGGCCAGATTCCTGCATATGCTTTGTAGCTAAGAATCGTATTTGCCTCAAAGATGGAGGAAGCATTACATACAATAAAGAAAATCATTGATGGCAAGTTGCTATGCACGCATCTAATGTTTTGTAAGAGACAGATGGCTGGGTGCTTTATGTAACAGAACAGTGGTTCAGTATAGTCTAACGTAAGCCACATTTCTCATTCAGTAGGTAAACAATTACCAATGGTCCAACAAGCGAATATATATAGTCATGTAGCCTGTTTAGCAGTTTTAATAACTTGATCATCATATGTGTTTAACATTAGTTGAAAAATATTGTGCTCGTGTTGGGATGTGCAGTCACGTGCCATGGAAATATTATCGGGTTAACTCTCCGTAATCTATACATGTGCCACATCTCGACCCTATATATACAATGAAAAGGTCATCATCAGGACCTAATGAATTCGAAGCACATTATGATTGTGAAAAAACGATGTTTCGAGCTCACCAATCAATGTATACAGGGGCAATTGTAATTATTGCACAAGTTTCGAAGATTTTAACCACAGTCAATGTGATGGGATGTCTCGAGGAATCAAGATGTGCAAGCGTGGTAGTGCAGGCAGTCACTGTCAAGGCTACAGAGTTTCAGCTGTATTGCCTGACTGTGGTTCATTAGCAAATTTATCAAAAAATAGTCCTCATGGGTGCCACATCACAACAGATTATATGCCTATTAATGTGGATTGCTTGATGGGCAAAGGTCTAGAAAATGGATTCTTTAATACATCACCTAGAAAACACACAGCCTAAAATAGTGAAAGTCTAATGTGCTTAGCTCTATGTTACCATTTAGCCTCAAGTCAGTTCCAAGGATCTTTACAAAATGTTTAGCGCAAGTAAAAGGCTATCTGCTTAGCCTCTGAGATAATCTTTATCCATAGTTAGGTGCCTGCTCGTTGAGGGCACTGCCCTTTCAAAGTGCAGGTTCATCAATGCAAGCTGTCCTCAAACTTCTGTGGGGACCTCAGCCTGTTGAGAAATTTGATAAAATCCTTACTTACACCATCCCAAGAGGTACGTTTTCTGTGGGCAAAGCTCAGTATGATAGTCTTTTATCTCTCAAATCGGGGGGCAGACACTAATAACTGCAAGGAGTTCATTTATAAGAACAAGATGGCAGGTCTTGATCTGAACAGAATTATCGTGATTCCTACGATATTTCGTTGTAGACTGAAGATGAGACCCATTCTTGTCCACCAGTCCTACAATGGAAACTAGTGTAAGAGTGGGAAAGTCAGGTTGTTCACTCCCTCAACTCTGTCTAACTTTGGTGAAGAGACTATTCTACTGTGTGCACGACCTGTTTGAAAACCTTCTGCACCATGTGCCACAATTACAGTTAGACTTGCAATGTTGATCAATGTAGTTCGGTTGGATTTGAAAGGAGAATAATCAGCAAATACGTTTAATGTAGCTGTGGGTGATTAAGTTAAAATTATTCTGTTATTTATGATGAATCTCAAAGTTTGACAATTATTTTAAAGAACTACCAACACAAAATACTGAATAAAAAGAAGGTACAAGACCTCCCCTTATCTGAATTGTGGAATTGGTGTTTTGTCCGTGAAACTTGTGTTTTTCCAAGATCTCTGCGAGCTGCAGCCAGGAACCTTGCTAATGCTTTTTGCGCTGTATACAATGCCACTCCTGTTTAGGATCAGTAGTAAACACTAATGAGACCTGTGCACGGTTCACATTGTATTTGCTTTGGTGAAGCGGGTGTAGCATGCTGTCGAATAGCTCATTGACAAACTTGAAAACTTCGTGCATCCCCCAGAAGAGGAAGGGCAGTATCATCCTCCAAGAGTCAACCTCAATCTGTCTACTTTCATGGCACTTTCATTTATGTAATTCAAACATTTAGATCTCTCAGAATATTTTCGAGAATGGTCGGGCTCTGAATCTGGGTTCTAAAAAAAAACGAATTGCGATGAGGAGCCAATCAAGTTGAATTATCTGAAAAAAGGATAAAATATAATGAACAGTACTTAACGCCCTATGTAAAGGAAAAAAATAATCAAAAAAATCGGTGGTAATAGATAATACACATATTAAAGGCAAAATACAGTGAAAACTGAGTTATAATCTAATCAAAACATTACACTTAACAAAATTCTTAGAACAAGAGGAATGCAATAAATCAAAGATGTTAAAATCTACTCCCGGGAGGGAGGGTAGGGATAATGTTAGCCTCCGTGTCTTTAATGAAATCCAGATTCTCTGGTCATGGTAATAGGAGAATCGCAATTTCATTACAAGACCGGAGGCTACCATTATGCATGTTGGTAGTCAAGTAAAACTACATCAGACATGTGATTGACAGGTTTGCAGTAATGTTTTGCAAAGGTATAGGAACTGTACCAGTCTGCTGCTTTGAGAATGTCATCTAACTTACCTCCTTTCCAAATGGACTGGCTAGCCATAGCCCCTCTGAAAGAGTGTGCCTGAAATCTATGGAGTTCAATGCCTGCCAATTGCATAGCCAGTTTAACCCATCTAGCTATGGAAGAAGAAGAGACAGGTTTGAAGGGCTTAACAAAGGATATAAGGAGTTGGTTTGCACCAGCAGTGCGAAGAGGGTCCATCCTTGAATCATATTCATTCATGCAATCCACCACACACAATTTTTTACAAGCATCGAACCTAGGGTAAAAAATCATTTCAGACATCGCTTTAGTTCTCTTGATAATTTCAAATCTGACGCTGAAGGGGTCATAAGATCTGTTGGATATTTCCAGTGCTTTAACGTCCGAAACTCTACGGCAGGATATTGGACATAGGAGAGAAGCTAGTTTGATGGCGAGTCTTTTATTATCTAATAAGTTATTGTTCGGCCAGTTACAAAATAGGTCCAGTAACAATTTAACGTCCCATAGGGTGTCGTATTTAGGTTGGGGAGGTCTTTTAAGCCTGATGCTTTTCATAATTCTGCAAATTATAGGATTCTTACCGATAGTTCTACCATTTAAAAGGGAGTGACCCGCAGAGATGGCTGATCTATAACAGTTAATAGACCTATAGGAAAGACCTCTTTCAAATTGTTCAACAAGAAAATTGGCTATAGCCTATATGCACAATAGGAGCCTCCACGGAATCCATGTTCCTTTCCAGGCACCAATAAACACATCTTTTCCAGATGCCGTTGTATCTATAGTGTGTACCGGGAGCCCAAGATTCTTGGAGGAGAGAAAAAGCCTGCGCCGAAAGCCCAGAGATTTCATTGTCTCGCCTGACACTTTCCAGGCAAGAAGGTTCAAAGTCCCGTTCTGAAGAAGCGGGTGATCCAAACCGTCTATGTTTCTTAGGAGGCCTGGTGAGGCTGGTAGCAGAAAGGGTATTTCGTAAGCTAATTCCAACGTCGTTGGGAACCAGGCTTGGGACGGCCAAAAGGGAATTAATAGGACTATTGAGGATTGTTCTGTCCTCAACTTCTGAAGGACGCGCTGGATCATTGCAAAGGGGGGAAAAGCATATCCCCGAATTCCTTTCCAATGTTGGAGAAAGACGTTCACTGCCAGAGCACCGGGGTCTGGCATCCAGCTGAAATATCTGGGAAGTTGGGACGTGAGTCTGCTCGCGAAGAAGTCTACTTCTAGGGGACCCCAAAGACAGTTTAGACTCTTGAATACGTTTGCATTTAGTTTCCAATCGGTGTGATCTACGAGAATCTTGAATTCCAATCCGCACAAACGTTCTTTAGACCCGGGAGGTATTCTGCTCTTAACAAAATTTGGTGTTCCAAGCAGAACATCCACAGTTTTTTGGCTAGGTTGGAGAGGTCTGGTGACCTGGTGCCCCTAGACGATTTATGTAGGCAACAGCTGACATGTTGTCCATCTTGAGGACGACTGACCTCCCCTGAAGAGATTGTTTGAAGCTCATTAGGGCATAATGCCCGGCGGTTAACTCCAGAAAGTTTATGTGGTGCAAACTCTCCGAATAGGACCATAAACCTCCCGTGTTCTGGTTCTGAAAACAAGCACCCCAACCATGAAGGCTAGCATCTGATTCCAGCACGTAATCCGGGGAAGTCCCAAAAATGGCTTTGCCATTCCATGCGTCCAGATTAAGCCTGGGCGGTGAACTACGCTCCATTCGGAGTTTTATGCACTCCGCGTTACGGGGGTCTCGCGGAGTGCAGAAAAAATCCAATACGCGTAGTGTAGCGGACATTTTTGCTCGCTCGCGTTCCTCAACGTCAAGATGGCGACCACGAGTGAGCGGAATCAACATCCCTGCGAGATTTTTCCTCGTTCGCGATCGGCAACATCAAGTTGGCGAGCGCGAGCGTGGATAATAAACCTCCCGGTGAGATTTCTCAACGCGGGGGGGGGTCAGGTTTCTCATTGCGAGTGGTCGCGTATGCTCGTGACCGCTCGTGTTGAGAAACTGCCCGTTTGCGTTGAGAAAGCTGCAGCTCGAGTAAAAATCTACTCGAGCGGCAAAAAACGACCGCTTGCACTGTGCATGATGCCGTTTGCAATGATTGCACAGTGCGGACAAGCATCCGGCATTGTGCAATCACCGCGAACAGCATTTTCCGAACACACTACGCTGCTCGCGTAGCTCCGCGTAGCGCGGCAGAGTTTTTTTACCGCTTCGCGTAGCGCAACTCCGCTAACTACGCCCAGGGTTAGTCCAGATTTTCTAACCACCAAGTCAGTTCTGTCCTGGCTTCTGTGTCTAGGTGAATTTTGTCTCCGTACCAAAGGCCAGATCGGAGGGCCCTGCCCGTCAGTCTTTGAAGGGCTCGATAGTGTAGAGGGCCCGGGAAAATAGCTTGGATTGATGATGATAGGAGGCCCAGAAGTCTGGCTAGTTCCCTTAAGGTTACAAGATCTAGTTTCAGAACATGACGTATCTCTTTCCGAATCTTGGATATCTTTTTTGTGGGAAGTAAGAACATAGATTTCACGGTGTCTACCGTGAAGCCCAGGAACTCTAGAGACCTCGAGGGAGTCATGATGGATTTTTACTGTGGTAATGTCCTTCATTACTTTGGTGAAGCACCAAGGGGCCGAAGATAGACCGTAGGGAAGAGCTTGGAACTGGTAAAGGTGGTCGTTCCACGCAAATTGAAGGAAGGATTGCGACTCCTCTGCCATTGGAATCGTGAAGTAGGCGACTTTCAAATCTAGTTTCACTAGCCAGTCTTTTTCTAAAAGCATGTCCCTGAGGAGGTGGATACCCTTCATCTTGAAATGATTGTAGGTGAGATATTTGTTCAGTTCCCTTAGGTTTATTACTGGTCTCCACCCTTTGTCCTTTTTTTCCACTAGGAAAATGTTGCTCAAGAAATTCTTGCGCTCCCATGGGACTTCTATGATCGCGCCCTTCATTAACATAGAATTTATCTCCTCTGCCACGATAGATTGTTGTTCTAGTGTCAGGTTTAACACTTTGGGAGTTAAAACTTGAATGGGTTTTCCCGTGAAATCTATTCTGAAACCCTGAACAGTTTCTAGAACCCAAGGATCGTGTGTAATTTGTTTCCAAATGTGTAGGAAATGTTTTAGGCGACCCCATAATCTCTCTGTTAAAGAGGAAGGATGAGGAGGAAGGGTACTTACTTGAGGTGTTGGAGGGGTTGGCGCCTCTGGCTCTGAAGCCTCTTGGGCGGGAGGATCAACCCCGTTGAGGGTAGAATGAAGGGTTGGCCTGGAATGGACAACCAAAACCTCTTTGCCTGCAGAAGGGTCTCTGGAAGAGGCGGCCGGCAGAACGACCCCTTCTGCCGGCCCTGGCACAAACACTTGGATTGAAGACTCTGCGCATGTTGGCTTGCGCTTTATCCAGAGCCGTAAAGGTTGCCACGTACTTTCCCAAACCTTTAATCATGTCCTCCCCAAAGAGGAGGCCATTCGGGTTGGAGGAGGATTCCTTTTCGGCCATGTCCCAGAGTTTGGGATCAATTTTGGACAAAACCACTATCCTTCTCTCGGTATTTATGGAAGCGTTTGTGTTACCGAGGAGGATTAGTGTTCTCTGGCTCCATCTTCGTAGAAGGTCAATGTTGGGTTGAGAACCATTAATATAGCTCTCCTCAATTAAGTCAATCATACGGCATAATGGGCCGAGCATGTCAAGCATGCAATCATGACAGCTTTTGAGGGAGCGTTCCATTTCTTTCCTAGGATCCCTGCCCATTTTGAATAGGAACTTGATAAGTTCAGGGTCCAAGTTAGGTGTAAGGCAGTATTTATCTTGGATGACAGGTCTTGGACATTCTGCCTTCAGAATGTTTCTTGCTTCTCTTTCAAGGGGGTTCTTGACCCACCTCTTAATAAACTTGGCCACGTGTTTTTGGGGCCACCACTGGGAACTCCTAGGGTGTTGGATATTATCAGGGGAGAACATTTCCCCGCCTAGAGGGTCAAAAATAATCTCTTTTGAGGAGGAGGGGAGTTCCTCTTCCGAGAGGTCAAGGTTGTTTTCATTGTCAATTTGATCTAAATCCAAAATGTATTCGTCCAAGGACTCATTTGAAGTATCCACGTCATTGGATAAGAGGGGATCCGTAGTAGCACTTTGATATTGTGAGCCGCTTAGGGCATCCAAATGAGTTGTGCCATTATGGGCACGTGGTCTTTTTGGGGCACATAGGCCTCCCGTATTATTTGAGGAGCTTAGTCCTCCTTCAGTTCTTGAGGTGCGTAAACCTCCCAATACGTTTGAGGTGCTTGGACCTCCCAGAGTGCTCTCATGATCTAAATTGTTGCATTTCCTTATTTTTTTACCCCCACTTTTATTCAGGTCAACAATGTGCCCTCCGTGGAGAACAGAGGGGTTAATGTGATCGGAAAGAGATCTCTTACCGGCAACAATTTTACTTATAGTCTCCCTCATGCAGGAATGTATTATTTTCTTAATCAGCTCCTGGTTGGTATTAGGAGCGGGTGCCTGTGACTGAGAGTCATCGGATTCAGCGTCAGACATGATGGAATGAGGACAAAAAATCCACTAAATAGACAAGGAATTAATATTAAGGTGCTGGATGGAGCCAGGAATCTGTTAATTAGGCAAAAAAACTACAGAGGTAGAGTCAGGGAGAGAGTAAATCCTATCGTCCCGTCAACAGTTGGGCAATCAGGTGTTAGAAGGCAAACGTTGCTAGGCAACCTTATCCGGCATAATCGTGCATGAGCGCACGTAGCGCATTAAGGGTGGTTGCTAAGGGGCTCTCCTCAAATGCGGGAGAGCCCTTGGTGCGATGACTTCCTCGCTTCTCCTTTTTTTTTTTATTTATACAGGAAAAAAGCGGCAGAAAATGGGAAAGAACCGATGGCCACGATGGGGGGGGGTCGCGGCCTGCACTCCGTAAATTGGAGATGCCGATGGAAGATTTGGGAAGATTCTTTTGAGTGAGTTTATGAAGAAGAATTAAATATGTGGAAGATAACCTTTATAAATAACATCTTAAGCTGGATGTTTAAGCAACCTACAAGATAAGCAGTCATATGGCCTTTCTTCAAAAACGTATGCGGTGAGTACATCCAATAGAAAAGTTATAAGGAGTACTATATAGGGAACTCTAACCAAGCCTCTGTTTGGTTGCATCACTGGCATCCACAGCCGTGTACAAAATAGCACTATACTCTTCTTGCTATTATTACTGTTCTGGACATTTGAGCTAAAGCGTTTCTTTTTGGTGAAATAATATTTTGAGGAAAGGGAATACATTATGTGGTGTGCTTGTGTTATCTTATCGTTTAGCGATTAGTACACCACCAATCCCTTTAAGGACCAGTCGGATTTTGTTAAATCTTAGCTCAACCCTGGGTAGCTGTGGCTATGAGCATTCAGGCCTGCACAAAGGAAGAATTGTAAAGCATTTAAACAACACCAGAACAACTGAAGAAACACACTTGGCACTCAAGAAATCTAACACCAATTTATAAAAATAGATAATATTTTTATGAATTTATGGGCGCCAAAACTAAAACGTCCACCAGAGGGTTCCCAAAGATATAGATTTTACAAGAAACAATACATTAACACTTCACCTAACCACAAACAAGCTTCGGCTAATTTAATGAATTTGCCACTTAGAAACCTTTTCAAGAAAAACTTTTACAAGCTGGAATGCGGTTACTTGGAGTTATTTTTGGTGACCAACTGCAACACTGAGCCATTCAAGGGAACCAGCAAGGACGAAAGAAATAGTTGCATCCTCAATTAAAGCAGTTTTCAGGAAAGGAAAGTCCGACGGGGAAGATGGCGGCCGTGTGATCACAGATGATCGGCGCTCCTCCGGATCTGGGCTCTTCACGACTGACTGCCGTCAAGTCAGAGCATGCCGGGAGGCTTGCTGCTGTGCTCTCTATCGATGCGATTTTGCGGTCTACAGCCCGGCAAATACCAAGCTGCTATGTGTGATACTTCACCAGAACACTTTGTCTGGCTACTCGTTTGCGGATCTGTGCGCTGGGCTCCTTTGAAAACGAAACACCTCCCGCTGACATTGTTCACATCAAGGATGCCGCCAAAATCTGCCAAATCACTGGGAGGCCGAGGCGCCGGTCGAGCGCTTGTTGTAGATACAGGACTACGGAGCCAGAGCACTGCTACAAAATTAGGGGAGGATGGAGAGGAGTCACCTGCAACACTGGTGTGGTAAAGAAAGCTGTAACTTCAAAGCCTGCAGGAGCAATAACCAAGTTCTTGAAAAAGCCTGCATCTAACGCGGATGGAGCGACTACCCAACTGCCCAGGGCCTCTGAAGAATTACGGGCGCATGAACCACAAAATGTGAGTACAAACCCCGTGATAATGACTGGGGGGGCTGCTGTGGGCCGCGCTGTGGAGGGCACTATTGATGGATCTGTAGCTACGGGAACTGATATATATGTTGCCAGCCAGAATTCCCACATTGTTAAGATGAAAGAGGGGCAAGGCAAGCAGGAAATGGGTATAACTGGTCAAAAACAGGGGCCTGCAGGATCTTATGCCTTAAAGGATTAGCAACAGGCAAATGAAATGGATGGCTCAGCTAAGAAAGATCAGAGGAAAGAGCAGCTTTCAATAGCTATGGAACAGGCTGATGCAGACTCAGGCGATAGATTCTTCTCGCTATCAGATCACTCTAGTCTCTCTGGGGAAGAGTAATCAGACCCAGACCCAACCAGATGCTGCATGAGGAGAAACTCAGTGGATAGCATATTGAGTGACGGGAGCAGCCTGGATGATACTCAAGCATCGCAACCAGATAGAGCAGGTATAGGACTAGATGTCACAGTTAAGAAAGCAAAAAAGACCAGGACATGTCAAGACGGAAAGCAAGACGGTGCCAAATTAAAAGACCTTTTGTGGGACTACACTGCCACACCTAGCTTGGAGGAGGCTGTCCTAGAAGCAACTGGGAATGACCCTGGTGAGCCAGTTTCGCTGGATCTAATCTACCTGAACATCATGCTTCACCGGGATGAGACACAGGCAGAGAGCCGGAAAACCCAATCCTCTTGTAGGAAAATGCAGAATGCTATCCGCAGAATTGCCAAATCATGTACAGAGACTGTGGAGAGAGTCGGGAAAGCTGAAAATAGAATCGGAACAATGGAAAGTGATCTGCTGGCTCAGAATGAAACAGTTTCAATGCTTGAACTTCAATCTACTGTCATACAATGGAAGCTTGAGGATTTAAAAAATAGGCTTCGCAGGAATAACTCAAGAGTATTGGGTATCCCGGAAGGAGTAGAAGGGGTGATGTCCGTAAATGCATGGTCGAACTCATGAAGGAAGTCTTTCCTGAACTTTCCAGCTGGGATTGGGATATCGAGGTCCAAAGGGCGCATCGCTTACCATTTAAGCAGCATCGGGGGCAAGGGACCTCTAAACCAAGAGCTATATTAATTTACTTGGGGAATTTTTTGCTCGGTCAAGCTCTGTATGACTTGGCACGCCCGGACAGGAAACGAAGCGCCAAGGGTCATGAGTCCTTTGTCCGATTAGATTTTTTTCCATGTCATGGTCGAGAGGCGATGGCGATTATGCCAGATGATCCCGCAATTCCAAGCTAAATGTGTACAGGTCTACCTATTAAACCCAGCTAAGTTGAAAGTGATTGTCAAGGACAAGGCTTACTTTTCATGTCAGAAGTTAAGGCAAAGGAATTTCTTGAGACATTGAGTGCGGTATAAAGAAACAATCTCTTCTTTTACTCCAGGAAACGCTCCAGTTGAAAAAACTGAGAGGGTTGTAGATACAGTATAACAATAAATTTGGACAGTGGATAGGGACCCAGTCCGGGATGAGCGCACACCATCAATTATGGACCTCAGTGGTCCTTCAACCCTGGGGAGCAGGAGGGGGAAGGGGGGGATCCAATAGGGGGTGGGGTGACCCTGGGAAGGGGTAGTGAAGGGCTCAGGTGGCACAGGAGATGGGTGGTGGCATAAATCAGAAATACAGAGGAGATCGTAAGCAAGATGGCAGCAATGTTGACAATAATCTATATGTTCAGTATTCAGGGAAGGTTGGTGAGCATATATTGTATAACAATTGTGGATTGATTAATAAGAATGTGCTGGGGGGTAAAAGCAATAAGACTATCATGTTTTGTTTAATTAGGGGAAAAAACAGGCTACATATATAAATGGAGCATAATATGCACATTTGTATAATTAATATTTGTGATCTCAATGATATGGGGAAAAGACTGCGAACGGCCTTAAACCTCAAAGCAATGCGAACAGACATAGTTTGTGTGCAGGAGACCCATATCCCTTGGGGGAAGCGCGAGATGTTAAACGACCTAGGCCTTAATCTTTTGGCATGAAAACAACAGGGGATTACGTCACGAGGGGTTGCGTTTTACCCAAAAATCACTGTTTTCTGGAGCGCAGACTAGCTGATAAGTTAGGCCGATGGGTAATTGTAGAATGTAAGATAGGGATAGCTCAATTTACTCTATGTACAATTTATGGATCTAACATTGATGGAACTGACACCCTGGACTTATTAAATACGGAATTAGCCCTATGGCTTGCCCCTTAGTCTTATGTGGCGACTTAAATATTCATCTAGGAGTAGTCCAATTTGGGAACAGGTATACGGGGTAGAAAACCACAAATATTTAAAGACCTTCAATGTCTAGTGCTGGACCATGGGTTAATTGATATCTGGAATAAAAAGAGATCCCCCGATCCTGGTTTCACGCACTATTCTATCCCACATAACAAATTTTCGCGTTTCGATTATTTTTTCATTTCAAAATGCATCGCCGCAGAGGCTAAGATTTTAAAATTTCCTAAGGTATTATCAGATCATAACCCACTAATCCTCGAACTCCCTGTACCAGGCCTAGTTAGGACCAAGGGGGTGTTCACATTTGACAGGAAGCTACTACTTAATCCAGTATATCTGGAGCACATGAAGGAATGGATCAAGCAATTTATGGAGATAAATTGGGGGACCGCGGCAACAAGGATTGTTTGGGATGCAATAAAAGCAGGCATCAGGGGGGAGACTCTTTGCTTTGGACTACATTCGTAGAAAGTTAAACAGGAGGAGATTCAGGAGTTGTTTCGGCAAATGTCACTGGCTGAAGAACAAATGACTAAAGGGTTGTCTGACGGCCAGGATATTGAAAAAGAGCAAATGGATGTCTCTATCTGGAAACTAAAATTAATCAGCACTTTAGTAATGAAATTGCAGCTAAATATACTATATATCGGTCAGAATGCTATGAATATGAGGAAACCACAGGCAGATTGTTCGCAAAAAAGACCAGCCAGAAAGAAGTAGGGAGGGGGATAACAGCCATAACAGATCCGGGGGGGGAGGGTATTGGAAACCCTATGGAAATACTTGAAGTATTTAGAAAATTTTATGAGTCCCTGTATCATTAAGACCTAGAAAATCCAGAAAATAGATATGGTAACTTTTTTCAGGACCTGGAAAGGGAAGTTCTAAGTAAAGACGATTAAGAGGTCCTATCTCTCTGGAGGAGATCTCCCAAGCTATAAATTCATTTTTTATAGAGAAGGCTGCAGGCCCAGATGTACTCCCACTGGAATTTTTTTAAGTGTTTTTTCACGAACTGAAACAGGATATGTTGTCAACCTTTTTAGAAGTGGAGCAAGGCTCGGCTCCCCCCTCATGGGCTGAGGCCAATATTGTAGTCTTTTTAAAAAGATAAACAACCTCTTTTGCCTGGCTCATTTAGACCAATTTCACTCCTGAATTGTGATGGAAAAATATACGCTATGGTACTGGTACACAGACTAACCAGAGTCATTACACCATTAGTGTCTATCAAACAGCATGGTTTTATTCCTGGGAGGGGTACGGAGGATCACATTAGGAGGGTGATCCCGTTATTCGACCTGGCTGAAGCTCACAAAACACCCCTGGGACTGATTTTATTAGATACAAAAAAGGCATTTGACCGGGTGGCCTGGGGGTTTTTGTGGGCAGGCTTGGAATGGAAAGCTTTTGGGAATGGATTTATAGGGGCTGTTAAAACATTATATAAATCCCCTAAAGCCAGAGTCTGAGCGATAGGTCTTGAATCTGAGACCATTAATATCTCAAGGGGAACCAGACAGGTTTGTCCCTGTTCCCCCTTATTAACTGTGCTATATATTGACCCTTTTAAAAAAAAAAAATGGAGGGGAGCTCAAATATAAGATCGGTATTTCAGAGCCAGTCTGAATATAGGGTATTTGCATATGCAGATGACGTGGCTACAGCAACTCTGGATCCAACAACAGCATTGGCTGAAATCTAAACTCTTGCGGGACAATTCGGAGCCGTCTCTGGATATAAGCTGAATGAGGCCAAAACGCAGATAATGTGTGTGGAAGGAACAGAATTGAGGGATAGACGGAGAGTGTCAGAGGCAACGTATTTAGGGGACAGGATAACTTCAAGTATGGATCTCTTAGTTGAGAGCAACTTGGCCCCAGTATTAGCAAAGATTAAAGGAGATCTGGGCAGGATGGACCACCTGCACCTCATTAGTTATAATTTATTTACACATACCACTTTATTTATTATGTATAACTGCTGCTCCACCCAGCTTATTATCACTGAATGTCTGTCTTCTTGTTTTGAAATATTATGTGTTTATTTATCAACAGGTAACATAGCTATGTATTATGTATAGCCTTGACTTAATATTGCTGTATTTAAATTTTCACATGGGTGAAAAAACAAGAAAAAAAAAAGAAAGCAGTCTTCAGTCCCATTCCAGCGTCAGCAGCCCCTTGCCATTGACTTCTATGGCCCTTATACAAGGGATACATGGTGTTGAAGATACTGTACAGGCAACAAGGGTCTTTCTGGGGCTACTTCTCGGTCCACGGCCCTGGTAAGGTGATTATGACCACAGGGGTCAATGTGTCTCAAAATACTCTCTGTTATCGGAAGTCCAGTCGCCTCGTGGCTGGCAGTCACCTGGCACAGTGATTTCCTTCTTTTGACAATAACTCTCCTGCATGACCAAACTGAACTCTGATGACACTCCTGGATCCAGCAAACTCTGGTGCAATTTTTGAGCTTCAGGTCCTGGTCTCTTGGGCTGCACCGCGACGATGAGCGGTGATCCGATAATCTTGGCTACTAACATGCCTGTGCTGCGAACAGGAAGTCAGCCAGCTGACTTTTGAGGTCTCTGCTTCTAGCTGGGCTCAGGGTACTACTTCTGCATGAGCTGTGCACAACAGGCACAGTCCTTTCCTTCGCTAATCCAAGGAGCAGCAGGTGGAATCCAATTCCGGTGCAGCCTCTTCTTTGCTGGTTCCGGGGTCAGCAGGACAGTCCTTCTTGGGTCCTCTTCTCCAGTCAAGTGAGATCTGAGTTCGAGGTGCCATGAGTGCCTTTTTATGCCCAGAATGTGCCCTCAGGGAAGATCGAAGTCACTAGCCAATGGGCTACCAGGTTCCCTCCTGCCTGAAGACAACTTCCTGTGAAGTGTGGCAGCTAGCTATCACAGAGTAAGATGTCGGAACCCGTCTCGGTATGTGTGGAGCTTGGAAGCCCACCCTAAAGGAGTGGCTACCTGTGAGCTGCACCCCCATGAAAAAAATATTGGCCAGTATTTCCCTCTCTCTGTCCCAGATGCCAACCCTGTCTACTCGAAATAGAAGAGCAGCCCCTCTCTAGTGTGTTCACCATTTGACCTTCAAAGGTGCTTCCCATTTGGGCCAATACCCTTGTGAATTCCTGTCAAGAGAAGATAAATCCTCCTCTAGTGCCAGGCCTCTATTATTACCTGTCCTGGGGGCCATTGACATGTTTCCCCAGGTAGCCAGAAGGCATTCTTGTGGCCAGCCTCAGCAAATGGCCACTGGAAAACTGGGCAACAAAGTGGCAAATTTCTAAAAGTTCCATGTGGCATCAAGTTACATTAATTATGACTTGGGAATCAAGTTAGGGTCAATGTAAAGAGTTGTTTGATACCATGAAGTACCAACTTTGGTAGTCTGATTCAGAAGTTAGCACAGCTGAGGTGTTCAGCGTGAAACTCTGTACTCGCCAATGGGTGCTACCAGTCTCCCTCCCAGTAAAAACAACAATTGTGGGGTTTTATTGCTAGAACACGTTAAACACTTGTTCTAATTTTCTATTATGCTGCACCATGCCTTAGGACTCAATAGGCCTTCTTTAGGGGTGGCTTGAACATATTAAAATGGAATCTGGGCTTTGCCATTGATTAGAATGGCCAAGTTGAGTTAACAGTTTTAAACTGCTCTTCCAGTCTACAGTGGTTGACTGGGAGTCAAGTTTTACCTTGTCCCACTCATGTGTCATCAGGTATGAGCCAATTTAACATACATGTTTAAGAGTCAGGGTGCTGGTACTGAGGTCTGGTTAGCAGCTTTCCATGCACTCCGAGTCGAAAAACCAGCAGCTTCAGTCCATACAAATAGAGAGCAGCTTCAGTCCATACAAATAGAGGCATTTCCATACAGGGCGCCCCTCCAGACTGAAGGTGATAAGCAACTAACCCATATCCTGGTAGTTCTCGTCATCTTTGTGGAAGAACCTGTGTTGGGATAGGAAGTCTTCTGCGTGGCCCTGGAGAGTGTGCTTCACTGCCTTATGTTGATCTCCTGGCAAGTCACTTGAAACTACTGTAGGTTTTCTTGAATTCTAGCTCAGTGAACATAACAGTTACGCATGTCCAGTGAAGGTCTAACTGTTTAAACAGATTGAGAGCCTATAGCTTGGCTCTGAGGTCGAGGGGGCATGTGTAATACACTTCTCTTTTACAGAGAGTGGCTACTGCCATCTCTCTCAAGGCTGTGCTAGACTAACGACAGTGGCATTAATCTATACTCGAGGGGGGGGGGTTCCTGCACCCTTTATTTGAGGTTGCCCACCAGCTCCCTCTTGGTAAAGTCTATGCAGTCTCCCTTAACTGGGTTGTTTTTGCCTCAGTGTTTTGTGGGATGTGTGTATTAAGAGCCAGTGAGTTTACCGGGTGAGGATGGTGAGTCATTGTATTTAATTTGAGCCAAGCTTGTATCTGGTCTGCTGGATATTCCAGCTCCCCCTTGCCCCTCCCTATATTTAGTATAAGTTTGATGGGTCGGGGTAGGCTCGTATCTTCATTTAACTAAGAGTACCTCTGCTGGGATGACCCCTTCCCTTTGTGCTGGGTGATGGCCAGGGCCTCCTTGTCTGGAGTTACTTCAAATTCCTCTCTGGGGGTAGGACAGACAGCTACCAAGAGACACTACCAAGAGACTTGGAGAGACCTTCTCATAAGGACTAATCACACACTGAACATGCAGAAACTATGCCCCAGGATTGAAGAGGCACATAGGATGCAAAAGTAGTAGACCCTCTGATTGGATTAGGCTGTCACACAGGGAATGATACAAGTCTGGCCTCAATGGCCAGTTGGTTGTTCAAGGCTATTCTCTTTTCTGAGTTGGCATTCACAAGGGTTTGCCAAGGAAGCAGAGATCCAGGAGTGAAGTCCAAAGTTGGATTGCTTTCTCCTTTCAGACCCTTGGATAGGGTTTAAACTTGAGGTGTCTCTGTGACAGGTTACCCATGAAAGGAATTTGCTAGTCTAACAGAAGGAGCTGGGCTGCAGCTTGTCAGATGGGCATTGGAACAGAGAATGAGCTGCCAGAGGCTTGTGGAGGCTATTCTGTCCTTCGAAACACGGACAGCTGCTCAAGGTAAGGAAACATACTGCGCATCAACATTGACAGGAACTGGGGAAGCTCCATGTTGTTATTAAAGGGGAGACTGGTTCACCCCTGACCCCATTCCTTGTGCTGTGGGTGTTTCCAGTTACCATCTGTAGCTGGGGGCAGAGTGCCCTGTTGAAGAACTTACCATGTAAACCCTTAGTCCTTACCCCAGGACTTGCATAGTCTCCAGTTTTTTCCTGGCTCGTCCTGCACTGGTAGCAAGTAGTACGATCCCAGTGGGTGCACTGCTATTTGAAAATGTAGACTGTGACCAGTGGACTCTGTGGTAGAGGCCCCCATCTCTTTTATGTCAGGGTGAACTGGCACTCTGGCCAGCCACTACCCTCTTACAGCTAGTCCAGTGGCTACTTGACCAGTGGGACTCCAGTAACTGTGCCAAGACAACAAGCACCCCATCCAGACCCCCTGACACCACCAGAGCGGTGTCCTTGCCTAGGAAGTTGGGGGGGGGGTACTCTGATACTTTGAATGGTGGGACAGTGGGTGGGCCTGGAACATTTTGCTTCATATCAAATGCTGAAACCCTAACATTGCCATACAAGTATTGGTACCATTGCTCTATCTTTGAAGAGTAACCCTGTTCAGTGTGGTCTTTTGAATGCAACAGTAACTGTGTTTTTATAGTGCTTAGTGTCTAGACGCTGTATTGCTGTTTAGGGTCAGAACTCTGGCCCAGATGGTTGTAGAGACTTCTGGTTTTCACTATGTATCTTAGTTTTATGTGAAGTATATTTTTCTTGTGTTTATTTATAAAGTAAGGCACTGACTGGAAATTGATCTTATTAGCTGGTATTATAGTGTGAACAGTGTTCTGAACGTCTAACCCACCTCACCTTCTTTAGTAAGCCTTGGACTGCTCTATCTGGCTACCCTGAGATCGCAAGTGCTGGAGAAGAGTACTTAGTTATCGAGTTTGGGGTCCATTAGTACTGTGGACCCAAGATGCCAGCAGTGAACAGCTACAATTGATGCAACTTGAGCCCAGCAACCCCTGACTGCCCTAGTGCCCCAGGAACCTGGTTCTCACAGCCTGGAAAGGCTATCTGCAATGGTATGGTCAGTCCCAGGTTGGTGCTGCCTTTGAAAGTCCATACCCTGTAGGGAAATGGACCATTTCAACAGTTAGGGGTTCTCTTCTCTCATCTGCATCAGCCACCTGAGAGGTCTGTGGTTGGTTTGAACTCTTAAGTGAGTCCCAAAATGATATTGTCTCAGCTTCTTCAGGGACCAGACCACAGAAAATACTTCCCTCTCAATGACACTCCAACTCTGCTCTCTGGGGAGTAGTCATCTACTGATAAAGGCAGCTGGTTGATCCGGACCCAAATCATTCACTTGTGACAACACTACCCCAATCCCATATTCAGAAGCATATGCCTGGACAATGACCTGTTTACTAAAATCAGGTGCATTCAGGACAAGTGCTGAGCATAAAGCTTCCTTAAGGGTGTCAACAGTTGTTTGACATTGCTCAGTCCAGGTAACCTTTCTGGGTTGCTTCTTAGAGGTGAGTTTGGTTAGTAGTGCTACTATGGTACCATAACCCTTTACAAATCTTCTATAATACCCGGTCAGGCCAATTAAGGATCTGACATGGGTCTGAGACTCATGAACGTTCCAAGCCAGAATTGTCTAGATTTTGGGCTGGAGAGGTTGTACATGGCCTCCTCCTACTTGGTGGCCCATGTACACAACAGATCCTTGCCCTATCTGGTACTTACTTGCCTTGGCAGTCAGGCCTACCGTTTGAAGATCCTGAAGCACTTCCTTGAGGGGGGTCAGGTGATCCTGTCAGGTTGAAATGATAACAGCAAAATCATCCAGATATGCTGCACTGAAACTTTTTTTTTTTTTGTTTAAATTTCTTTTATTAATTTCTAACACAGAGAAAAGGACGAACGAGCCATTGTGCTCTATGGTCATGGGGGTGCAACCCGGCAATCGTATTACTATGTTCGGCCAATCAAAGGCAAAGTAAAAAGAAAGAAGAAACATCCCCCCACCCTCCCCGCCCTCCTCCTCCCCGGGAAAGAACACACCTCTATGAGATGGGAGAATGAAGAACAATTTAGGAAAGGACCGTATGGAGTTTGCTAGATAGTGGAAGTGTTGGGGGCAGTCAGTCTAGGTGGGTCTGCAAGTCTCAGTACTCGCAGATATTTGGGGCAGGTGAGTTCCGTGAACTCTGATGTCAATAACGCGAGAAAGGGTGCCCACAGATCGTGAAAGGAAACCCCCGGGTGAATCAAAGAGAGAGAGATCTTTTCCATCCCCAAAATGGCCCACAGCCTATGAAGCCATCCTAGGTGTGTAGGGACTGTCTTGGTACCCCAGAGAGTCAAAACATTTTGGACCGCCGCTCCTAGGGCTAGTGCCATCTGCTTACCCCTCCGAGATTTAAGGGGGAAGGTGATGGCGTTGGGAAGGCCCAGAAGAACATAGACTGGGAATCTGGGTGTCTAAGTGGGAGTCTACGTCATCAAGGATTTACTGCCAATATGCCCCCAGGGAAGGGCACTCCCACAGCAGATGGGTAAGGGTGCCCAGTGAACCACAGGCTCGCCAGTACTGCAGGCTTCGGGAAGGGTTACCTCTATGGAGTCTGACAGGGGTTAGGTACCAATAAGTGGCCACTTTAGTGGCAGTCTCAATAGAGGCGACGTTACGTGCTGTGCGTCGGGCCCTATAATAGATATCGGTCCATTCCTTCTGCGTGAGGGCCCTACCTAACTCCCCCTCCCAACATAGTTGGCCGGGAGTCTTCCCGGTGTCAGAAGTGCATCTGGTGAATTTGTATAAGTCTGACGTCAAACGTATGTCACTATGTCGTGTGAGCAACCACTTCTCGAACGGAGTAAGGTGCCTTTCCGCACCCACCCGCACGTCACTGTGGAGAACCCAATGTCGGATCTGCAGGTAGCGATACCGCTCCGTTTCCGGGATGCCTTGCTCATTACGGAGCAAAAAACACACAATTGATGGACGGAATGCAGAGCAAATCAAAACATTCACCCCCAGTCAAGAGATCTGGGTTAAATCCATCATTCTTTTGCTCACCATGCCACCCCAGTTTAGACCTGGCCATATGCAAATCAGCCTTGACCCTGTGCCTCATGGGAACAGTCCAGCCCGAACTGCCAAGCCAGGTCCTCCCTGGACCGGAAACAAGCATCCTAGGACCGGTTTCGGGGTTTCACCCCTCTTCAGCCAGGATAGCTTGATTCCAGTGGCACAGTGAGCCCAGGACCCACGGCTGGGCATACCTGGCGCACTTAGGGCGAGAAAGCAAAAAACACACAATTGATGGACGGAATGCAGAGTAAATCAAAACATTCACCCCCAGTCAAGAGATCTGGGTTAAATCCATCATTCTTTTGCTCACCATGCCACCCCGAGTGGGACGGGTGGGACGGGTATGCCCAGACGTGGGTCCCGTGCTCTCCATGCCACTGGAATCAAGCTATCCTGGCTGAAGAGGGGTGAAACCCTGAAACCGGTCCTAGGATGCTTGTTTCCAGTCCAGGGAGGACCTGGCTTGGCAGTTCGGGCTGGACTGGTCCCATGAGGCACAGGGTCAAGACTGATTTGCATATGGCTGGGTTCAAACTGGAATGGCACGGTGAGCAAAAAAACGATGGATTTAGGCCCAGATCTCTGTACTGGGGTGAATGTATGACATTGTTCTGCATTCTGTCCATCAACTGTTGTTTTTGCATTTGTCACCCCGAGTGGGACGGGTATGCCCAGACGTGGGTCCCGTGCTCTCCATGCCACTGGAATCAAGCTATCCTGGCTGAAGAGGGGTGAAACCCTGAAACCGGTCCTAGGATGCTTGTTTCCAGTCCAGGGAGGACCTGGCTTGGCAGTTCGGGCTGGACTGGTCCCATGAGGCACAGGGTCAAGACTGATTTGCATATGGCTGGGTTCAAACTGGAATGGCACGGTGAGCAAAAAACGATGGATTTAGGCCCAGAACTCTGTACTGGGGTGAATGTATGACATTGTTCTGCATTCTGTCCATCAACTGTTGTTTTTGCATTTGTCACCCCGAGTGGGACGGGTATGCCCAGACGTGGGTCCCGTGCTCTCCATGCCACTGGAATCAAGCTATCCTGGCTGAAGAGGGGTGAAACCCTGAAACCGGTCCTAGGATGCTTGTTTCCAGTCCAGGGAGGACCTGGCTTGGCAGTTCGGGCTGGACTGGTCCCATGAGGCACAGGGTCAAGACTGATTTGCATATGGCTGGGTTCAAACTGGAATGGCACGGTGAGCAAAAAAACGATGGATTTAGGCCCAGATCTCTGTACTGGGGTGAATGTATGACATTGTTCTGCATTCTGTCCATCAACTGTTGTTTTTGCATTGCTCATTACGGAGAGCAGAAAAAGAACGGGGTACCGAAAGGTCAAAAAGATGACCTATGGAGCGGCAAGCCTCCTTAGTCCAGTGATGAAACCCCCCGGGTTCAAGACCTGGTGTGAAGTCAGGGTTTTGTGCTATAGGTGTGATCGGGGACGGGAACGTAGTAAGCCCCCTAGAAACCGCAGTCTTGTCCCATGCCAGCAGAATAGGATGAGTCACCTCAGAAAGGTACAAATTGCGAGGTCGCCCCGCGCGCACGAGAAAGGGGACCCCCCCCCATAAAGGCTGGCCAGCAAGGGACCTATCCATAAATAACCAGTGCTTCTCAGATTCCGGGCGGGACCACTCCACCAGCGCTCTCATTTGAGCCGCCTGCCAATAAGCTAGAAGGTCAGGGACTCCCAACCCCCCTCCACCGGGTCTCTATAGGTAAGTTCCTGACGCAGCCGAGCTCTCTGATCCCGCCAGACAAAGCGTTCTATGTCTCGTTGCAACGAACGTATGATCCCCGTCGGCGGCACCAGCAGAAGCGTGTGGAACAGGTAGAGAATTTGGGGCAGTATCACCATTTTCACAGCCGCTATACGGCCCAACCATGAGAGAGAATGTGGTCTCCATTTCCTAAGAGAATCACGGACTTGTCGCAGGATTGCAGTGTAGTTTGTCATTCTGATGGCTTTGATAGTAGCGGATACTTGCAATCCTAGGTAGGAGATGGAATCGCAGGCCCACTGGATCGGTTAAGAACGCTGTAGCAACCCCAGGGTCTCAGACCCTAAAGAAAGATCCAGGGCTTGTGACTTGTGCACATTAATCTTAAAGTCCGAGGCAAGTGCGAACCTGTCCAGTTGGTCCAAGAAAGCTGGTAAAGAGACGTAGCGATCGGGATGGAATTGCGGAGATTTTCGCCAATCATTTTGGACGTCTCTACGTCCCTACGTCTACCTCTACCCAGGAGGAGGCCGCCGACCTACTTTCCACCCTCCCCCTGCCGAGCTTGGACCCCAGGATGCGGCAGAACTTGACGCTCCTCTTGATCCTGAGGAGGTGTCGAAAGCTATTGGGGCCTTGCGTTCTGGGAAGGCCATGGGGCCTAGTGGCCTCCCAATCGAGCTATACAAAGCGGCCTCACCGGTTATAGCTCCGTATCTCCTGCGAATGTACGATGAAAGTGTGGAGCATGGGACCCTCCCCAAGACACAACGCTTGGCTAACATAGCAGTTATATACAAGGAAGGGAAACCCCGAGATCAATGCGGCTCCTACCGACAGATTTCCCTTCTCGACCCAGAGGTCAAAATCCTAGCTAAACTTTAGGCTCTTCGCCTGTCACCCCATCTTCATTAGTTGATCCACCCGGATCAATCAGGATTTATGCCGACCAAAAATCCAGCACTCAATCTCCGCCGCCTCTTCGGAGTGTTAGGCAGGGCCTCCACCATACAAGAAGACACGATCATTGTGTCCGTAGACGCTAAAATGGCGTTTGATATGATGGAATGGCCTTTTTTATTTGCCTCCTTGGAGAGATATGGTTTTGGTCCATGCTTCATGGCCTGGATACGTTTACTATATTCCAAGCCCTTGCCCGCGTTACAGTTAATGGTGGCAGGTCGGCAATTTTCGAACTGGGAAAGGGCACGAGGCCGGGCTGTCCCCGGTCGCCGCTGCTCTTTGCGTTAGCACTGGAGCCCTTAGCGGTGTGGATTAGAGGGGACCCGTCTATCCGTGGACTAAATTGGGCTCCGGATTGGTGGGATAGATTATCCCTCTATGCAAATGATATTCTTTTGTATTTAGCCAGGCCCTGGTCTTCGTTCCACTCAGTGCTCCATATCCTGGCCCTTTTCCGGAAATACTCGGGCTACACTATTAATTGGGATAAATCCTTGATATATGTCCTCAGTGGGAATCCTCCACGGCTCCGGGGTTGTACGGCCGGTATTGTCACGGAGGGATTCCGTTATTTGGGTATCTATGCTACGAACGACCAAGATGCCTTCCACAGGAGGAATCTCCTTCATCGCCTCCGAGCGGATGTGCAACATTGGAAGGAGTTACCCCTTACCCTACTTGGAAGGGCGGCCCTTTTTAAAATGATGGCACTCCCCCGCTTTCTGTACGCCCTGCAGAATACACCCTACCCAGTCTCGCCACAATATTTTTTAACGATTGATTCTGAGGTCCGCTCCCTGTTATGGAACGGCGGCACTCCCCGGATTGCGTTGGATAAACTCCTACGTAGTTGGTACGATGGCGGTATTGCTCTCCCCGCAATTAAAACGTATTATTGGGCCTCTCAATTGGTGGTCCTCAATCACTGGGCCCATCGTCCTGTGACGGATCCAGCATATAGAATGGACCGTCTTAATATGACGGCGGGTAATTATATGAGGGCACTATACGGCGGGCACAAGCATGTACCTATATTCCCACCCACCTCCACCACAGTTTCAATCTGGCATGCAGCCACCACCGCGCTGGGTTGGAAGGGTAAAATTATGCGCGTTACTCCATTATTGGAATCCTGTCACCTAGGGATGTTGTCAAATTATCCCGGTTTTGATAAATGGGACCTGATCGGTCTCTCTGCAGTTGAGGACATGTGGGGGAAGGACATGGTGGTTCCATTTGCTGAACTACGGGATAAATACCAGTTGCATGAGGGGGAAACATTCCGTTATCTACAAGCACGTAGCGCACTCACCAAAGCCATCCCCAAAGGCTCTGATCTCCCCGCTTCATCACCTCTAGAAGATAGACTCCTAGACGACTACCTGCCGGATAAGGCTATTTCCTAACTTATCGTAAGATACTTAATAATCTGCCAGAACCACTTGATAAAATTCGTATGAAATGGGTGGCCGACTTAGGGGACATACCAGATGAAGATTGGAGGGAGGCCCTGGCATCTCCCAGGGAGGTGGCCATCAGGTCCCGATTTAAATTCATCTAACTGAAACTATTACATAGAGCCTATTACACTTCCACAGCTCTGGTTAAGATGGGATTCACAGCCTCCTCACTTTGTCCCCGTGATTGTGGTGCCGTGGGTACTTTTCGACATCAATGGTGGGACTGCCCGGTTCTCCAACACTACTGGAACGAGATCATATCCACTATGTCCCAAATCTGTCAGAAACCGATAGGGCTTTCCCCTAGGCTCTGTCTCTTAAACATCTGGGACGCCAAGGATCTGAATCGCACCGAACAAATGTGGGTCTCTCTGGGCTGTATTGTAGCAAAGAGGAATATTGCCAGAACATGGAAGGGAGGAGTCGTGCCCCGCCGCACGGACTGGGCTGCAGATATGGATTGGTGCATGCAAGCCGAGAGGGTGATATACGAAGGTAGAGGCTGTCCGGGCAAATGGACTAGACTATGGGGCTCATGGAATGAATATAGAGGACTTTTATGTACCCCCTTCGCAGATGATATTCCATATAATATGGATAGGGAGTCCCCTTAGAGATTTGATATTATGATAGATCTATATGTCATCGCTACTGTTTACTTTGACTTTATTGATCATATGTGTGAGGCATTTATTTTACATGAGGTGTCCTATTTGACGATTGCTTCTTTTATGTATTTTTTTTATTGTATTGTTATTTTATGTTTATAATAAAAGAATAAAAAAAAAAAAAAGAAAGCTGGTAAAGACTTTCTAGGATGCTCTAACGTAGCCACTACGTCATCTGCATATAAGCAGAGCTTGTGTTCCGACCCCCCGAAACGCGCTCCTCTAATGCCGGGATCATCTCGAACCCTTTGAGCCATGGGCTCCATATAAAGGGCAAACAGGAGCGGCGACAGCAGGCACCCCTGCCTTTCCCCCTACATATAGGAAAGGCCGCTGAAGCCGTCCCATTCACCCGCACTTTGGCCGTAGGATTTGCGTAGCCACCAAATACCCAATCGATGAACCGGGTTGGAAGGCCGAAGTGGACCAGGGTCGCCCGGAGGTATGGCCAGTGGACCCTATCGAACGCTTTTTCAGCGTCAGAGAGAATCATTCCTTCCGCTGGGAAGCGTTCCGACCTGTCCACTAGATGGAGAATCTGTTTGGTATTGTCAGAGCACTGGCGTCCGGGGACAAACCCGGACTGATCCGGGTCAATCTGCCCGGGGAGATGACGAGAGAGTCTGGTCGCCAGCAATACCGGTAAAAATCTTTAAATCCACGTTGAGAAGGGATATAGGGCGGTAAGAGCCGCAAAGGCGTTTATCCTTACTGGGTTTAGGAATCACAGTTATCAACGCTTCTAGCATAGAGGTCGGGAGGGAGGAAGCCGGGGTAGACCCGATTGAATTAAAGACCCGTACCAGGAGTGGGGCTAGCACTGCGCAAAACTTTTTATAAAAACCGGAGGAGAACCCATCCGGGCCTGGCGACTTGTTGAGTTTCAAACGGGAGATTGCAAAAATGACCTCCTCCAACCGGATGGAGGCCTCAAGCTCTTCCGCCTGTTGTGGTAAAAGTTTAGCTGTGGCGATACCCTGAAGATAGTGGGTTGGTCCACCCTCGGGCAGGGATTGAGCCGCATATAGGGTCGTGTAGAATTGCCGGTACGCATCTACGATCTCAGGATCGGTAGCACAGTCCCTCCCTCACTGGTCCCGTATCTCAGTGAGTCGGGACGCTTGTCGCTGCGCCCGGAGCCGATTTGCGAGGAGGCGCCTACACCTATCACCCCCCACATAGAATGCATGTTTCAGGCGTAGGGCTGCGTACTCAGCCCGGTCAACGCCCAGTCCTGCCAGTTGTGCCCTGGCTGCCTTAAGAAGTTTCCAAACTCTGGGCGCCCCCGTCCTCTGGTGAATGCGCTCCAACTCTGCCACCTCCCCTGTTAAGCGCTCCCGTTTCTCTCTCCTGTCTTTGTAACTCCCCCCAAACCACTGCTTTCAGTGCTTCCCATAAAGTCGTCGTAGGGATGGTAGGGGAGTCGTTAAGGTCTAAGTAATCAGTCATGCACTTTTGGATTTGCTGTACTACCGAGGGGTGCTGCAACATGGTCTCACGCAGTCGCCAGAATCGGTGAGTAGGTCACCGGTGATGTAGGGACAGGGATATCCTCACTGCCGAGTGGTCAGATAAGGGGCAGGGAAGGATCTCTACGTCCCGTGTCTGTTGCGTCAGGGAATCAGAGGTGAGAACATAGTCAATTCTGGCGTATGTCTTGTGAGGGTGTGAGTAAAAGGTGTATGCCCTGGACCCTGGATGGCGCAGTCTCCAAATGTCTGTAAGTCCAGCTTCTGCTATAAGTCGCTTCCCATCCCCAGAAAGGGCCCCAGACTGCCCCCATCGCTGCCCCGACTGGTCCGTCGCGCCATCGAAGGCCAAGTTAAAATTCCCCCCTAGGAGCATAGTTTTGTCTGTGAGGCCAGTGAGCTCATGTATTACCTCCCTAATAAAGCTCTCCTGCCCACCATTGGGAACGTACACCGTTGCAATCGTCAGTGTGTGGGTGTCCAGGGTAAAGGTGTGTGCCAAGAGTCTCCCCCTAATCTCAGCCTGTTTGCTACCTATTTGGCCCGGGAATTTAGTGGAGACCAGAATTGCCACCCCTGCCGTCTTGGAGGTATTAGAGGAGAACATCTGATAGGGAAACGCCCTGGACCGCAGTCTGTGCGTATTATTGGATAGTAGATCCGTTTCTTGAAGCAGGCAGATATGAGCATCCGACTGCTCACGATAGGACAAGACAGCTCGCCGTTTGGAAGGATTGTTCAGCCCCTTGACGTTAAGGGACACAATATTAAAGTCAGAAAACATAAGAGAGAGTCCCTGTGTGTGCTACAGAGGATTGCCCCCGGATCTGTAAAGGCGGAGAAAAGGGTGGAGTAATGAGTATCATCAGCCCAGCGGAATTTGGAGGAGGAGGAGAGAATTCAAAGACCCACAACAAAAAACTAACAGGAAACATTTACTTGCGAAGTCCACAAATGTCCCGGGCAACCTGCCCTGTGGTGAGGCGAGAGATGGATAGCAGGAGCTCCCCGCCGCCCCCACCCCGCACCGGGCCCGGCCAAATAAAGCGAGATGATTCCCAGTAAGGTTGCGAATGACGTCACCTCAGCCGATGCGTGTCAATCTGCGGCGTTCGAGTCTTCTGACAGGGATTGCAGGACAGCCATGCGTTCTTTGGCAATGGTCTCCGAGTCCGGACCGAGACTCAGTGGTGAATTCCCAACTCGCTGCCATTGGGTGGGATCAGCTCGGCGTCCGGTGGAGGCAGCCCTCTCCGGAGTAGTGCGGTCCTCCCCCGGAAGGAGAGCGGACCTGGCGAAGCTTGCCCTCCCATTTAAAAATGAGTCTAAACGGGTGACCCCAGGAGTAGGAGATGTCCTTGGAGCGTAGGAGCGCTGTGACGGGACGAAACTCCCGCCTTTTCTGCAGAGTAGAAGTCGCCAGATCCTGAAAGAGAAGGGGCCTGCAGGAGCGGAATTCAATGGGATGTTTGGCCCGCGCCTCCCTTAAGATGCGCTCTTTAAGCTTAAAGTCATGTACACATGTCAAAATGTCGGAAGGGGGAGCGGTCGGTGATCGTCTGAGTCCCACACGGTGCGTCCGGTCGAGCTGGATCTCTTGGTCTGGGGGATCCCCTAGGATGTGATGGAACAGATCCATGACGAAGGTCTCAATGTCCTGATCTTCCGTCCCCCGAGGCACAGCTCGGATCCTTATGTTGTTCCGGCGGGAAAGGTTCTCAAGATCCTCTGCGTGGGCTTGGAGGTCTCAGTGCTGGTCCCGGAGTCACAGGACCTCCTGTTGAAGCTGGAACACCTCCTCGTCTCGGGCAGTCGTTTGATTCTCCAGTTCATCGACTCTCTCCCCCACCGAGCCAATGTCTCTGCGCATCTCACGGATCTCCACAGTCAAGTCCTTCATGGTGTGGAATTCTCTCGTGAGTTCTGCGAAGAGAGATTCCAGGACACTACGTGTGACTGGCCCCTCTGGGTCATCCGAGCCCCGTCGCGCCATCGTGTCACTCCGCGCCGGCATTGCCTCAGCACCTCCGGTCCCGGCCTTGATTAGAAGGTCCTTAATGGATCTGTCCTTCCGAGATTTGTTGGTGGCCATCTTGAGGCAGCTGCCTCCCTTCGCCGGCAGTTAAGAAGCGACGAGGCGTCCGAAGGGGGCCCACACCCAAGTAGTCAATGAGTCTCCCCTCTGAGTAGGCCTCCCGCCCGCCGCCACCAGGTGCTCCCTACTGACCCAGGAACCGGCATCCTGAAGTGCAGGCAATGGTGGTGGGCCTCCGGCCTATCAGCTCGGGCGATCTGTGCTGCCGCCACCGTGCAGTGCGCCACCTCCAATTGCTCCCAATGGGGCTCAAGGGTTGCCTCTGCAGGATCCCCTTCCAGCCGCAAGTTCCCTCTGTTGCGGCAGTAGTGGAAGATGTGCTGGGCTATGTGTGGATCGGCACCTCCAACCGCGCGCCTTCCTCTGGGATGCAGGGGCCCCGATTAGATCCGCACCTCCCAGCCGGGCCTCTCACCCGCGTAGTGCATGGCGCACCGCTCCTGGCAACGAAGGACAGGGCACCCACCCGGTGAAAGTCAGCAGCCAGGGAGTCGGGCGCAGGAGCGGGACCGGGGCTCACAGGGCCGGACGTGGTGCTAGCAGGCTTTGTGTTGCGCTGCAGCGCCGGGGGGAGAGGACACCGTGGCACAGATGCGCCCTGAGACTGGTCGTCGCTGCGGAGGGGGCTCACCTCTGTTGGTTGAAGGATCACTTCCTCCGGCGGCCTCAAACCCACGCCGCCATCTTGTCGCTACAGCCGGGGTCGTGCACCATCTCTCCCAGGCTCCCTCCGGCAGCGAGACGTTAGATCCTCGCAATCCCCCCCGTATCAGGAACCAGCGTTCGGGGGGGGTCTCCGGCAGGTGTCGATCCGGAGTTCAGCCGCTCCTGTGCTCCTCTCCGCGTGGCCGCGAGGTAGGCCATGGAACGCGCCTGGTCTGACGCGGTGCCGATCTCCGGAGCAAGGTGCCGGCACCACACCGATTTCAAGGCAGCGGTGCCGCAGCAAGTCCTGGACCCAAACAAAGTGTCACACTGCGGCTGGGAATCCGCTAGATGCAGCTATGTAGGCAGGGCCCGGGCCATGGGTTGGAGCGACGAGCAGGCACGTCCTACTCAGTCGCCATCTTGGCCACGCCCCCGCACTGAAACTTTTTAAGCCTGAATGTACTCTGTTCACCAACCTGTGGAAGGTGGTGGGTGCCTTTTTCAACCCAAAGGGCATTTTCTTGAATTGAAAATGGCCTTCAGGTGTAGAAAAAGCAGACCTCTTTGGCTCCTAGTATGAGGGCCATCTGCCAATAACTTGAAGTCAGATGAAAGGTACTCAGATGTCTTACAGTCCCCAGTGTATCAATGACCTCATCAGCTCTCGTTATAGGGTGGGCATCAGTTTTGGTGACTGAATTTAGGCCTTTGTGGTCCACATAGAACCTTATATCAGGCTTCACACGTTTAAAACTGGGCACCAGTACCACTGGGCTGGCACAAGGACTACTAGAGGGCTCTATCACCCCCCAACTCTAGCATCTTGGCAACCTCAGGCTTAATACTAGCCTTGACTAGCCTGACAATCTGTAAATCTTACTTTTGACAGGAAAGCTGTTACAGGTGTCCACATCATGGGTGTACCAAGTTGTCAGACCTGGAGTCAGTGAGAACAAACTAGCAAACTGCTTTAGCAACTGATAGCAGTCCATTTGTTCCTGGTCTGTGAGAGGGGAGGAGAGAACTATTCTTTTTACAGTACCATCTTGGACATTTGAGGACAGTGAGTCAGGTAGAGGCCCACTCGCTTCTCCATTGGTCACTATGAGCATGGTTATGTCAGCACTGTAATGGTGCAGCTAGATCCTGTTGACATGGATGACCCTGTGAGTGTTCCTTGGGGTACCCTAGTCTACTATATAGGTGACTTCTTCTTTCTCCAAGATGGGATACAGCCCAGTTCTCTTGTCCTGATTAGTTCTGGGGGCTACAGGCTCTAACACCTACACCAACTGTCCTGACTGGTATCCCACCATTGAAGACTTTTGCTCATTCCTGTGCTTTACAGGCATCTGGCTGGCCTCCAAATTTCGGTCTGCCTTTTTTATGTACTCAGCCATTCTAGAACGAAGGTCTAGTACATAGTCCACTATGTCCTGCTTGAGCTTTTTGAGGAGTCTCTTACCAAGTTCAAGGAACCCCTCTCAAGATGCCCAAAGAGTAGCTCAAAGGGACTAAAGCCTACTCCTTTTTGTTGGACCTCCCTGAAGGTAAACAACAGGCATAGTGGGAGAATATCACATCTCCTTCTCTGTTTCTCAGGCAAACTTATGATCATGCCTTTAATGGTCTTGTTGAATCTTTCTACAAGGTCATTTCCTTTGGGATGATAGAGGGTGGTAAACTTGTAAGTCACACCAAACTTATCCCAAATTGCTTTCCGATAGGCGGACATAAATTTAGTGTCCCTATCTGATATTACCTCCTTAGAGAACCCAACCCTGGTAAAGATTTCAAGGAGGGCTCTAGCCACTGCAGGAGAAGTGATAAAACGCCTTTGCCTTCTCAGGTATGTGGGACCAGTGGAAAAGGGTGACAGCCTCTCCCAGTCTTGGTCTGCCACAGGTGCCCATCCAAGGGGATGTCATTGGGCTAGGTTAAGGAGGAACTCTGTATTGCTGGGGGACCACCAGCCTCCTATTTGCCCTGGTTTGGGGGTCCCTTGCCTCATTGTACAGGAGGCCCTCCTCCCCATATACCTTATAGGTACCACTGGCATCCCCATGTTTCTGTTTGTCAGTTAAATGTTTCAGATCCTCAAGAGTGGGTCAAGCCTTTGCCAATTCCTGCCACCTATCTGTTTTTCACAACATTCCTAAGGCTTAAGGCTTAAGGCTTGCCCAGCTACCAGTTAGCGACCTAATGCTATTGTCTTAAGAGCCGGAGCAAGTGCTTCTGTGACCTGACCTCTTTAACTATGTACACAGACCGTGGTAGGCTTTAAAAGCCACTTTCAGTTTGCAAGGCGTTGTCTCTTGTAGTCGCTGCACATTTTAACTAGGGCACCTTATTCAGAACTGTTATAAAATTTGTAAGGTGATCACATAACATAAATCATGGAGAACCCTCATTTGATGACTTGTATTATCACAGATGCCTTTGGAATATGGATAAAACGGATATTTAGCTATTTCTGTGGTGAAGGTATGCAAATGTTCAGCCACTTTAATGGTGTGCATTTTGCAATGGGCAAAACATCCACTTCTATTGTGACCACATTGCAGGTAGGTCTCCTCATCTAGAGTGTGTGTTTAATGTGGGCATATAGACACTTCTTGGGGGTACACAATGCAAATGTCCAGAGTTTTTGGGGTGAAGATAATGCAGACATGCAGTCATTTCTGGTGTTTTATATTTGCGTATAATTATTTCGAATACGCTTGCACACCAGTTGGTGTCTTGGGGCTAGGATACTTACTGTATATACCTCTGTGGTGTGCATAATGTGGAAGAAGAGCAACTTATGTGATGTGTGAGTATTATATATAAAAATATGCAGCAACGTCTTGAGTTTATGAAAATCGGGTATGCTCATATCTTGGAGAAAGCCCACAACAAACTTGCACCTTCTCTGGGATGTACCCAATACAGACATGCATTCATTGATAGTTCTACATAGTTAATGTATCTATCTACCTCTGAGATGTACATAAACTAGATATGGTACCACATCCGATATGTATATAATGCAGCCACTGCTTGGAAAGCTCACCTTGAGGTAAAAATGCATCGACAATGGCTGCCCTGTTGGGGTAAGTGTAACTTATCAATACTTTGCTTTTTGGCATAGCTATTATTCACAACAGGAGTCACATCACCAACCCAACTGCTTAAGAATCCTGGGTGTAGCTTAGCACCATAGAAATAGAAAACATAGTCAGTCAAATACTTTGTGAAGAAAATAGTAATCAATAAATATTACAATGCACGTTTGCCTGCATACAATTCAAATCTAAAATACATCAAAATATTTACATAAGGTATAATAAAATTATTTCAGCTGTTGTTTAAATCCACCAGGGCCTTAAATAATGCAAGTATTTGTTAAATCTTGGATGTATTTATTTTAGTGGCTTGATCATGTAACTCCTATCTCGGCCTTCTTATAGCGCGTTTGGAAAAGTGCCGCCCTGCTATGGCAGTGGATCCATTTAAAAAGCATGGGAATCTATTTTTTTTATTTTTTATTGATGACATAAATTGCACCAACAAATTGAACATAAATACATTGCAGAAGAACAGATTTAATTAAATTAGCCATAAATACAAATCAGCAATAAATTGGAGTCAGATAGAAAAGGAATTCATTCATTCCGGGAGTAACACCAATGCTGTCTCCGCCGGCTAAGAACCTGACGATTTATATAGACAAGGAAACCCAGGCCGAGACTGGCCCCCAAATCCTCTTTCCTTTAACCCTTCCCTTTTTACCTTTCCGTTCATAAAGTGCTGTCTCTAATTTATAGATATGCAAGAAGCGCCCATTCCATTGCTGAAAGGTCGGAGGTAGACAGACACGCCAAGCTGAAGCTACAAAGAGCCTGAAAACCGACATTGCTATAAAAATTAAGTCTTCCACAACCTCTCTATCTGATTCATCTATCCCCAATAACATAAGCTGGGATGACAGAGAGATGTCAACTTTAAGTACATCACCCAAAAAGCCAATTATTTCCAAGCCAATTGATTTTATGTTGGCGAAGGTGGAGAACATGTGTACCAGATCCGCTCCATGTGCCTGGCATCTGAAGCAACAGGTCCCCTCATCTCCACCCCATTTAGAAATTTTTGCAGGTGTTATATATAGGTCAAAGAGTGTTTTATAATGTTGTGACTGCAAATATGCTGAGCACAGTATTGAACCCCCCAGCTCGAGTGATTTCAAAAAGCAAGGGTCCGGAAGCTTGAGCCTGCCCTGCCAGTTCAGCCTATGCTTATCCAGATCACCAGGGACCCACTCCAACAAACAGCCATAAAATTGCGAAATTGAGGGGCCTGTACCCTTTGTTAACAGTTTCATTAAAGGAATTTGTGCAAAGCCTGCCTGCCGCACCACCAGCTTTCCTAAGAAGAAAATCCCTCAGCTGTAGATATTTAAAAAAGTCCTGAGGGCCAATGTTAAATCTACCCCTGACCACTTTGAAAGACATAATATGATCCCCAGCCAAAAGATCTCCAATCCTGCAAAGGCCCCCCCCCCCTTTCCCATCTGGCTAAACAGTTGTCTTGCAAGATCCTGGCGAGCTGATCATTCCTAAGCAAAGGAGTATACCTGCTACATCTACCCAACCCCAGTTTCTTCCGAACACCTGCCCAGTTCCGGAATGCAGTAATCAGGGTCTTAAACCTAGTTCTTTTGAATTGAAATAGCTCGGCTCATAGAGCTTCAACAGTCAGCCATTAGCATTTGCCCCGATCAAAAGCTCAAAAATTGAGGGGATATAGCCTACCCCCCTCCCCCATTAAATAACGGGCCAAAATATTGAAACACTGCGGCTAGATAATATAGCTTGAAATTGGGAACCCCCCCCCCCCCCCATCTCTAGGAAGGCACAAAAATGCAATAGCCCTTCTGGTCCACATAGGACCAGATGAATTTAGCAACTGACCTCTCAATTAGCTTAAACCAGTTGTTTTGAATCTCCAGGGGAATCATGCGAAAGATATACAATAATTTTGCAAAACGAGGTTGCACCTCCCCATTATTGAGAGCTTCAAGTTATCCCATCGACTAAGATCCATCTTGATTCTTTCCATTATAGGGGACAGATTTAAATTGACTATAGTTTCTACCCTTGCTGTGATGTTTATTCCCAGATATATTGCTTCATCAACAATCCTGCTATCGAAGGCAGAGGCAAGTCTTTTTATCATAACCTGGGTTTTAGCTCTATTCAGCAAGAACCCTGATTGATTCACCAATGCTTCCGCTATTGTTTCCACAGAACGCAGCACCCTGTCAGGTTTGGCAGTAATTATAGCCACATTGTGAGATGTTGGCCTGGTATATGCTGTCCACTAATTAAGGTGGGAACCCTGTACTAGTCCAAACAACCCTTATGGTGATTTTAGAGGTCAAAGATATCCTTAGAAAGCTGTCCAAGTGGTAGCTGTGGAGAGCAGCCTTCAGGCTTAGTCTTGAAGGAATGTTAAGCAGCTTGTTTTACCAGAATGCAACCTTACAGTATTGGTTAAATGAAAGGAGAACCATACAGTAGTTATAAAAATATGTATTTATTAATATAACACTCTTTAGTACGATAAAGTATCTTCTACACAAAGATAATCACAAAGCACACAATACTGTAGCACAGAAACAATCGTAAATAGCACTAATACACAGTGGGCTCCAGGGGGAGACCAAACCATATACTAAAATAGTGGTATAAGAAACACGACTTGAGTCAAGACAGTGTCTAGAGGATGTAGAATCGCTGGGACCCCAAGGAACCACCCAAGGTGAGTAAGCAGGGACCCCACGGAGGACGGGTGCAGTGTGGGAACACAACTGTGTGCTCCGTACAATTCTATGGGAGAGTCGCAGTTGAAGTTTTAGAGTTTAAGGACCCTTCCCAGTAGACTTAAAAAAAAACCAGGGGAAGTTAGGAGGTTGGAGAGTCACCCCACCCGTGAATACCGAAGTACCAGAGTTACCTATCCCAGGGAAGCCAGGTGCATAGGTCTGAAGTGGCGCCGGAAACCGCAGTCGAACCCAATGGAGGACTTCAAAGAAGAGCCGCTGCTGGAAGGAAGAAAAGTGTCTGTTGTAATACGAAGGTGGATTCTTGTTGAAGAGTACCTGAAAGCAGAGGGGACAGAGTCTGGGTCACTCAAGAGTGACCAGGGGCTCGGTAGACGAATGCCCACAGATGTGGGTGCTTTAGGTGCGTTGAGGAGGTTCTTGACTCTGCAGCAACCGAGACCAGGAGACAGAGGATGACCAGGATCCGGATACAAGCTGTCCCACAAAGGATGTCGAGTACTGAGGGGTCGGTGTCCGGCTGGAGCACCAACAAGCCTTGGCAACGGCAACCCACGCAGAAGCTCAAAGAAAGTTACGGTTCAGACCAGCAAGGTTCAGGAGACTCACCAAACACAGAGGAGTCAGAGCAGGCCTGAAGCAACCAGGGAAGCCCAAGAAAAGCAAAGTTGACCCTCAAATGGACCCATTGGCTGGAGGCACAGGAGTCGCCAGAGGACCTTGAGCGATTTCACAAAGCAGCCGCCCACGGAGCACTCGGTATGAGGAGGCCAGAGTTCTTTGTAGGAAATGGTGCCAGAAGTTGGGGTTACTCGGAGCACAATGCTCTTGCTCGGGAAATGGCAACAAGCATATGCACTTGCAAATGATTGCGGTGCACAGGGGTACAGGTATTGCCGCCCCCATGATGGATTCTGGCCTCAAACTTGGTAAGAGGGCAGCTCGGACCTCGAGGGACGTAGAAACCCACCTTGTGTTGCTGGAGCCTTTGGAGTCCGTAGGAGCTCAGGATCAGCAGACCGGTTGGTCATGATGTGGTGCCTGCGGTTGCAGCGGAGTGACTCCTTCACTCCAAGGGAGATATCTTCAGTTGTCCTTGATGCTCCACAGGTCCTGCACAGAGCCTGTATGGTGCACGAGCACAGACGATGCTTTAGAAATCCAGAGTTTCCAGACGGTCGAAGTTCAGTGGTTTCTGGTTCAGAATCTTGTCCACGTCGAATCTAGGGTCCTACAGCCAGGTAAGCCCTTTTGTACCCACGGGAGAGGGTTGGACAGATTCAGGGGACCCTCCCAGGGGTCTGGACAGTGGCGAGGTTACTCCCATGTCCTTTGTCCAGTTTCACACCAGAGCAGGAGCCAACGGCTCCCAGAACTGGTTTAAACTGGACTATGCGCAGGGACACCAAATGTGCCCATCATGCAGACTTTCGGTCGCTGGCAAGTGCACCCACCCAGCCCTAATACACTAAATCCTGTCTGGGAGGTGGTCACACCTCCCTGTGACAGGATGCCTATTGTTCTGCCTTCCCCTGCTCGAGCTTGGCTCAGCAGCAGGAGGGCAGAGATGTGTCTCTGGTCGGCAGCAACCATTTTGTGCTGCCCGGGACTAGAAGGCTGGCCTCGGAAACACCAGGGACCCAACGAAGTTCACTTCTGAGGGGTGGAATCAGACCTCCCACACCGGTTACCAGTGTGGGGGTATGATTCCAACATGTTTGACACCAAACCCGATAGGGTTTATTTCAGCCGTTTTAGAGTTGGTCCTCACGCGGTCGCATAATGCCACTCTATATGTCGTAAATGGCTGCCTCACTGACAACCCGGGAGAATGGACTCCGTAGGCTGCAGGGGTGTTCTGCTCATGCAGTGGCACCCTCTCACTTAGAACCAAGCACCCCGCCCTCAGGATTGTAAAGGCCTGCTATAGGGGTGACTTATAGGTTTTAGGGGCAGTGACCCTTAAATATAGTAAGTGGTGCATGCACCAACTTACACAGGCTGCAATGGCAGGCCTGTAGTTCCATTTTGCATGGCCTCTCATGGGTGGCATAATACATGCTTCAGCCCATGGGAGGCCTCTGGGGTACCTATGCCCTGGGTACATGGGTACCATATACTAGGGACTGACAAGGGTACCTCAGTATCCAATCTGGAGTGTACCTAAGTTCGTAGCATAACAGTTTAGGGAGAAAGCAGATAGACTGGGGTCCTGATTAGCAGGATCCCAGTCTGACTAGTCAAAAACCAGCACTGCACCAGGCAAAAAAGCGGGGGTAACTAGGCAGAAAGATCCCACCTTTCTACACACATCGTCGGCATAGGCCAACATTTTAGTGTCCCAGCCCTGAAGGCTGACAGGGGGGATATCCGTGGAGGCTTCCAGCCGCCTAAGAAAGGGATCTATATACAATGCGAATAACAGAGGGGAAGAGAGACAGCCCTGCCTTGTTCCCCTTTCGATCGAGAACGGCTCAGACTCTTCTCCCATTATTCGTAATCGAGCAGTGGGATTAATGTACATCACTCGCATTGCATCAATAAAGGATGTAGCCAGGCCATTAGCCTCCATGATCATCCATAGATAGTCCCACGACACCCTGTCGAAAGCCTTCTCGGCATCGAGCAGAGCAACCCCCATGGGCTTCGCAAGGACCTCAGTGGCATCGAATAATGAAATTACTTGCCGCACGTGGTCTACAGTTCCCCTCCCCTGGATAAAACTGTGCTGCTGGGCTGAGACAAGATGCTGTATTACACTGCTTAAGCGACTTGCAAACATTTTGGAATACAACTTAGCATCACTATTTAAAAGTGTGATTGGTCTGCAAGAGCCCAGGGCTGTAGGATCCTTACCTTTCTTTAAGAAAATAACGATATTAGCAGTGCTCCAGGAGCCTGACGGTGATGCCCCATCCCTGATTTTCTTACACAGCCCCAGCATTTCCTGATGGATTTCTTTATGGAAAACTTTATAAACTTCTAAAGGGATACAATCTGTTCCTGTGGCTTTTCCTGAGGGGAGGGCTTGGAGGGCCACCTGAAACTCTTCCAGGGAGATATCTGCCCCCAATAAGAGTCTCTCATCCTGGGTAACCCTCACACTGGTTACGAAATCCACCTGTGCATCAGAGACCAAAGAACTCCCTACGGGTGAGGCTTTGTAGAGATCCATAGAAAATTCCCTGAAAGCCTCCCTAACCTCACCGGGGTCTGTAACTATACAACCTTGCATATTCTTAATCTGCCTGATATGCCCTGCAGCTTGCTGCTGCCTTACCCTAACTGCAAGAAGCCGACCAAAGCGTTCACTATATTCATAGCATTCCTGGCTCTTGGTCAGGAACCTCCCAGCAGTTTTCTCTGCAGTAAAATCATTCAGACATGCCTTAGTGATGGCTATTGAATTCAGCGCAGGGGACAGATCACCCCCCTTGCCACCGTGCTGATCAATTCTGTCTCTAGGAGGCCAAGTTTTTGATAGAGTTCTTTAATCAACCCCTGTCCCCTCTTTTGCTTAGCTAGACTGTGCCGCAGAGTTTCTCCCCTTGCCGTAACCTTAAAAGCATCCCAAACAATTCCAGGGGAGACGCGATCCTTATTAATATTAAAATATACCACAATCCAGCCCTTCATATAGTTCACGTATTCTGGGACAGACAAAAGTGCCCTCTTGAACGTCCACTCTCTAGCTTCCCTTCTTAATCCATTAAGAGGATATTCCAGAACAACAGGGTTATGATCGGACATTACTCTGGGGAAAAGTTCCACCTGAGCCCCCTTAAGTAAAACTGGTGACGCTAGAAAATAATCCAATCTAGTGAACTTGCCATGGGGGGCTGAATAATAAGTATATCTAGGCTCATGGGCTTTCAGACTAAGCCAAGCGTCCAAAAAACCAATATCGCTCAAAAGGTTCTTAAAAGATCTCAAAGTTTGCGGTTTGCACCCCAAGCTTTAAACACTACTATCCCCGGGAGCTTTTCTAGACCCATTTATATTAAAGTCCCCACAGACTACATATGGTGCCGGCCAAGAAGGTAGGTCCATAGCTAAAAAATTCATTAAGCCAGGGCCATCTAAAACTGGAGCATAGATTGAGCACAATGTAAAGGAACCACTGCCTGCTTTGCACTCCATTATTGCCCATCTGCCATGCTTACCCGCTGTATTTCGCCCAGGTTTAACAACATTCCCTTTAACTAAGATAGCTACCCCCTTAGTCCTGATATCCTGGGTTGTATGACACACTGCCTTCAACCCCAAAGAATACAACATGGCACTATCACTCCGTGCTATATGGGTTTCCTGAAGGCAATACCCATCCGCTTTTAAGATTTTTAGATCTTCTTAGACCCTTCTCCTTTTAGATCTGTCATTTAGTCTGCAGATGTTAATAGTGGCAATACGAAGCTTAGCCATCCCCCTGGAACATTATTCTAGATATCCAAATTGCCCTGCCATGACTAATAGAAGCAATATAATGCCAGAACAAATCCCCCCATCCAATCTTACACTAAAGCCAGACCCTATCCTTCAGTGCTGCCGCAAGAACAAACAAGCTACTAATGGTTTGCTGCAAATGAAATGCCAAATCTACAACAAGTCCCGCTCCCCTTCCCATCTCCCCAGAGACCCCCTCCCAGCCAACCCCTCTTCTGCCTACTACAGCAGCCAGACCTGCCAGGTCTGTGTGATGGAGACTGCGAGAGACACCCACCCCTAGACCCTCCTCCACCCCCAGACACCGATGTGATAATGTAAAAAAATGAATACCTGCAAAAATAAAGTGAGAGGACATCCAGATACACAAACACCCTCATTATTCAAAAAAGGCATACAATACTAAAGAGCAATTAAACATAACTGTTAAAGATAGTCTCTTGACTGTATTTCAGAGGAGAAGAATTTTACAGTCCCTCTGACTATTGTTTTTCAGTCTAGCTGGTGCCTACAAAAAAGCCTTAAATCCAGCATCTTGATAAGGCTTGATAACCTGCCACAAGCGCCATCTGCGTTCCACTGTTATATGGCAGAAGTCAGGGCGCACAAACAAGGAGGACTCTGTATAGTTCCTTCTCGTCTCCGGGCGAGCCTTCTCAAAAATGGCTTGACGCAGCAGGAAATTACCAAAAAAGACTAAGATAGCCCTCAGCTGCCTTTGATCTCTGCTGGGCTACGTGGCTTTCTGGCGGGTAAATGGAAACCGGAAATCGGTGGGCCCTCTGAACCTCACGTTCCCAGCCCCAACCTACAAGTTCGGGAAAGGCTTCCTTGAGAAGGTCCAGCATAAAAGATCGAATGTCATCCCTTTCAAGGCCTTCCTCGATCCCAAGAAAACGGAGATTGTTCCTTCTCTGGTGGTTTTCCAAGTCTTCCAATTTCCACATGGCATCAGTCAGTTGGGCATCGTGGGACTTAGTCTGCTCTCACAGCTGACAGCTCAGTCTCTACCACAGTTCTCTCTATGCTATTGAGTCGCTCGCCGATCTCCGAGCAAGCCTTCCCTACCTTCTGAACTGCACCTTCCAGCTTTTTTGTGGCCTGCCTTACATATTTTTCCTTCTGCACGGGTCTCAGCGCAATCTTCTTTAATCGACTCTAGGATCAAGGCCAGAGCGGGGTTTATGGTTGCTGTCCCTTCAGCCTGCAATACGCCAGGAGAAGTCTCTGCTGGGCAGATCTCTGTTCCCAGTATCCTCTTATGGGAATAATCCAATTTCAACCCACTGCCAGTAGTGTGTCTCTCCCTGTTCTTTCGTGGATCTGTATAGGCTTTACACACCTTAGAGCTCCTCCGATACTTTTGGCGCTTAAGGGCTGTCTCAGGTGCTTCAAGTGTACTAGAGCCCAAAGTTGATGAGCTGTCCCCAGCTTCACTTTGACCAGAATTAGAGCCTTCCAAATGAGAATCATCAGTGAGCGAGAAGAACTTATCCGTCCCATCGTATCCGTTAGTCTCTATGTTGCAGATCGAGCCCCCAGTAACGCCGCTAAGAGAAACAGGCTGAGAGTTAGGTCAAAGATCATTCATGACCCTGTGTTCTTTTCCAAGGGCCCCCTGGGTCATCTCTCTGGGGCTACTGACCATCTCCCCCTGTTCACTAGTCCCACCTAGTGAAGGTAGCCCAAATGCACAAGACAGAGGACCTCCATCAGCTGCCGCCTCAGCTACCACCTAAACGTTTTCCAATTGTGCCTGGGCCAACCCAGACCGATCATCAGATACAAGGGACGCACTCTGGCCTGACTTATCAAATTCCGGCTCCTTGAGAGTTTCCTGGGTGCTTTACAACCCCATCCATTCTTAATCCTAAAGAAGTCAGTGAAAGCTGGCTGAGGTGACGCAGGAGGTGGGACAAGATTGTCTTTACCGGGGCCCCAGTCCCCCTCTTCAGATGCCTTCGTCCCCCCTCCCCCTCCATGGGGGTAACCCCTGCAGCTGAGCAGTAGCCTGTAATGTGGTCTCCCTGGGTTGTTTCGCTGTTTTGGGAGCCATAATACACAGTTCCTTGGAAGCTTGCCCAGAGGGAAAGCCTGATGCTGCCTTCCAATCTGATCCGGAGTTTCCAGCCGCAAGGCCCGCCCACCCGCTCAGGATATAGCAACACGACCGAGCCAACCTCCCGACGAGAGCGCTCTAAGACGCCTCCTCCACAACGCCGCATTGGGTTCATCCAGCATACCGCACCCGAAAGTGCCATTGACAAAGTCTGCCCGGTATGCCCAAAAGCTCGGCAGCTCCAAAGACCGCTACGCCATCCAGCGTCAATACACCGCAAGCAGGTAAGCCATCCAGAGGGAGGTAGAAGGGGCTGGCGTAGAAGCTCGGACGCGGTGATCTACGCGATCGCCATCTTGCTTTCTGCGCCATCTTGCATTCTCAAAAAGTATGGGATTCTAAATGGAAATCTGATTTAAATGAAACCGAGTTGTCTACGTGCTGCCCATAATGTATATATAGAGAGAAGCATGAACCTATTGGCCAGTGTGATGTGGTACTGAGCCAGAGGACTGTATACAATATGCCACCCCGTTTTAAGAGAGTTTTTCCTTTTGTGAACAATACACTGCAGCAGAGCACGGGAGGAGAGAACATTTTTATTTGTAGAACAAGTTGCCTATTGCTACCCGAGCATCAGCATTGGTTTTTTTTCTTCTTTTTTTATTGACAAATAGCATCAACATGGCAAAGAAGCTACGGGAAAAACAGAATGGCAGCAAGGGAGTTATTTACTCACTACATACCTACACACTATCAATTCGAAGGCCTAAAAATGCAATGGAAAGAAACTCCCAAATTTCCTTGACTTCGAAAATTCCAACAAAAGCGAAAATGCGGATGCTGTATTTGGGATTAACATTTTGCCCAGAAAGTTCATTCAACTGTACACATAATAAAAGATTAGTGTCTTTAACTTCATAGTAAATTCAAACACAAAAATCTTATATGTTGGACAGATACAAAAAATAACATTTAGACCCACTTTAAATTAATGTACTAAGCTAAAATTGAGGGATATGAATGGACTACCCATACGGGGTGTGGCTTGACTGGCCGCGATGGTGGACGCGCTCTGCTGAGGCTCCGAGCGCGGGCCCCGACAAGCGGCAATCATCCGTGGCGGTGGAGATCAAAGGGCTGTCAGGAAGGCTTAAGGCGAGTCCCTAAACATCGGCGGCATCGGAGAAATACAGATAGAATGGAGACAAGTGCCAGAAGCGACCACTCCGGGACTGCGGCGAGGCAGGGCGCCTGACCCCAAAATGGCACCTGCCGTGTGATTACCGGAGTTTCAGCCAGCACTTCCAAGGAACGCCAGAAAATGGGCACCCGGGAGTGAGCGGTGAGTGCGGAGGGAGCAGACTTGCACAGAGCATGCGGTGCTGACGGCGGAACGCTGCGTAGTGGGCTATAGCGGAGCCCAGCGCTGCGGCATCTCCGAGAGGCCCGTTACCAAAACGGAGAAGGGGGAAAAGAGCGCAGGGTTTGGAAGCCCGGGCACATCGCGATCTCCTGGACTGAAGTCAGCCCGCAAACCGTAAGCGAGGGAAGGAAACGGCAGGCAACCCCAAAAGAGAATAGGTTGGAGCCCCCCCTCCGGATAGAGCTCAGTGACCCAGGGGCCCAGCCGGCGCAAAGAGGGACAGAACGAGGGAGCGGTGACCCGGGACAGCAGTGATGAACCGGTGGGTCTACGTTCCCCTCTCCCACCAAACCGGCCTGTCTTTCCAACGTCTCCAGCGACCCTCCAATGCCCTGACTGTGGGCACCTGGCAGCTCCACGAGTGCACCCGGACGGTAACAGGTGAGATGGGGCAGGCGGGGAGCGGCAACAGAAACGGAACCCATAACCCGGGTGTTCCGACTCATCCCCCCCGCTGCCCCCAAGAACTACACCATAGCCAGTGACAGGGATACCGCTTCCGACACGGGGCATTAAACAGGCGGTAGCCAGGGGAGGACAGTGACCACAGACGAGGAGGCCCGCAACAACGGGAGGAGCTGAAACGGGGGCTTACCTCGTCTCCCGAGGGCCCACTTACTAATCGGAGGGGTGCGGCGGAGATGGTGAGGCCCTTCAGGAGGGAGGCCGTGACTGCGCCCGTGCGGGCGGTACATCAGGGAGGCTGGAACAACGAGGAGCCAGCGCAGAAGGAAGTGCAGGCGAGAACGGCGCACAAGTGGCTGTGGGGGCCTTACAGATCCTTCCCCTAACTGAGGCGGGAGCCCAGGGCAGACAACGGGGCAGGGGGCTGAGGGCCGAACAAGATGGCGGCCGCGGCCTGAGAAGGTACAGATCGGAGGAGCTAGGAGGCCACACTAGGGAAGACATGGGACTGCGAACCACTGGGTGAGACAGGACTACAGGGCGCTCACTGCCTGGCTCCTAGCACAAAAGCAGAGAGGAAAAAAAGAGCGGGACAGTTGCCTGTGGACTGGTACGGGCGTCCACAGCGCTACATAATCGCGCGGCCCAGCGCTTCCTACACTACCTGTGGCCATGGAACGCCTCAAGACAACCGGGGCCCCCCCAGCCTCTCACCAAGCCAGATCGACATCCCCGACTTCCATAAAAGACCTACAAGCCCGAGTCACAACCCTGGAGGAAAGAGCAGATGATTTGAAGGTGCGCTCTATGAGGAGCAACCTGCGCATATTGAATTTGCCAGAAGGCGTGGAGGCCAGGGACCCCATTGCATACACAGAGGCCTGGCTCCGGTCTTTCATGCCGAGTGAAGAACTTACCCACTACTTCTCCATTAAAAGGGCGCACAGTGTGCCGGCACGCTGCCCTCCACCGGGCTCGCTTCCTCGTCCCATGCTCGTCAAGCTACTCCACTTCTGGGACAGGGATGCCATATTACGAGCTGCCAGAGAGAGCAACCCCATCATGGTGGAGGACAAACATGTTATGCTCTTCCCAGATTATTCCATAGCAGTGCATCGAAAGCGAGCGTCATTCCTTGAGATAAAGAGACTACTCCGGAGCCAGAACATTCAATACTCACTGCTGTTCCCGGCGCGGCTCAAAATCAGGTACAAAGATACCACAATATTTTTCACAGATCCACAAGAAGCAACAAAGTGGATGGAATTGAACCTGCGCCTCGATCCATTACAAAGGAACACAAGAACACTAAGACCCAAGACATCAAAGCCCCCAAGACGCAACAACCAGAAGACCCAAAGCCACTCAGGTATGCAGTCACTTCATAAATCACTGACATCGCCAGACTTGGAGCAGATCATAGCAGAACGCCGGAAAGCAATACAAGCAGCGGCGGAATTGGGAACAAATCTTTCCACATCGGACCATGAAGGCACTCCGCATATCTTCACGCCCGAAGAGGACCCTGACGACTCCAGTGACTCTGGCGAGAACTCCGGGACCCTACCAAAGGTCACACAGCAGACTGCAGACACACTCATCTGAAGCTCCGGAGAGATGGTAGCTATAAGGACTCTGGCAGCCAATCACACTCCTTAGCACCACATCACACATTACGCCCCGCGATGGTAAAAGACCCTACACGCACCAGCGCAAGGCGCCCCCGCACACTAGACACACAATGCTATGGGGCTCTGCTAGAGGACCTTAGGGGCGTACGCGAGCCATATGGACCCCCCGTATGTTTCGTTAATGGGTACGCTGTAGTACCGGTTTGGACGTGCTGTACATTGCAGCAGGTCCCCTGTATTGGGTTTCCAACCCCACAGTGTTCGAGTTCAACCCCTTACCACACCTTGCCCTCCCACATATCCCGCCACAAGGGGCAGAGATGCTCGCTCACAGGTCTACACCACCCAGCAGATAGAAACCATCCACACCAGAGGGTTTACACAGGGGCTTCCGAGACCACCTTCCAACGCCGCGAGGCCCATAAACCACCATGACTCCGACGACAGATATTACATTTCTCACTCTAAATGCCAGGGGTCACATGGCTAGAAAGCGCTATACTATTCACGCGTATATCAATCGCCAGCAAGCACAGGTCATTTTGCTGCAAGAGACACATCTAGCAAAGGGGGAACTAGACAGGCTCCAAAAGAAATGGCGGGGCACCTTTTGCGCCACGACATATTCAGCGTATGCAAGGGGAGCCCTAGTCTGGCTCCGACCGGGAGTCCCCTTTCTAGAGACCGGCCGGAAGGTAGATCCCGAAGGGAGATATGCGTTCTTGGAGGGGTTATTAGATGGTCTGCCAATACTAATAGGCAGAAAATACGCCCCCAACACAGAACAGACAATATTCTCGGAGACCCTGTCGAGTGGCTTGGCTCAATTCACATATTCCCCGTGGGTGTTAAAAGGGGATTATAACTGTTCCTTGGATCTCGCACTGGATAGATCCCACCCCCGCCAAAGCTTCACAAGCCTTCGCGCAAACAGCCCGATTACAAGCCTGGATCAACCATTGGTCACTGACGGACGCTTGGCGTCACGCACATCCGACAACTAAACTATACTCCTTCCACTCTATTCCCCACAATCTGCGAGTACGGCTAGACCGTTTCATGTGCACGCGGACGATCCTTCCCTTAATCCAACATTCAGACTACCTAGGCAGGGTGATATCGGACCACGACGCCCATGTCATGACTCTCAGGTGGCACCCATACACACCCCCGGTTCCCACGTGGCTGCTCCCCCGAGATTGCCTGGAGGACCCGGTGTTTCAACATGAACAAAAAGAGAACATTCAAAACTACTTCTCTAGAGAACCCACGCACCACCCGAACACTTGAGTGGGACGCTTTCAAAGTGGTCCTGCAGGGAGCATGCATTAGGCAAATCGTGGGGGTACGGAAAACGCTAGAGCAGGCGGTACAAGTAACAGAGCAGCAAATAGCGCGACCGTCTAAGGAAGCTAACACACAGCGGATCCCCCCTACACAAGTGGCAGAGCCCAAGACTAAATACGAAGAAGCCTGTGCAGACTTGCGCAGATATAACTTTCGTGCATACGCCTCTAGAGCCCATAAAGAGGGAAACCGAGCCGGCACCTTGCTTGCATGGCTTATTAGACAGGACCTACAAGCACAGCCGATCACCAGTATCAGAAATGCAGCAGGTGAGATCGTGTACACGCAAGCAGACATTCTGTCGGCCTTTCATGACTACTATGAGAACTTATACAGGGAACCAACTGCGGACAGAGGGGAATATACCCGCAAAATGCTAGAAACTGATGCTCTGACACAGCTGACGGAGGAGGACCGGACCTCCCTGGACGAACAACTCACAGCAACAGAGATCAAGCATGCAATACGACAACTGGCCAAAAATAGGGCCCCCGGCCATGACGGCTTCCCCACAGAATTCTACACCTCGTTCTCCCAGCAACTAGTCCCACAAATAGACAGTCTATAAGGCAGCGCTAGAGGCCAAGATGCTGCCCAAGACCATGCGAGAATCCACGCTAGTGATGTTTCCTAAACCAGACCGGGATCCACTACTCAGGTCATCGTACCGCCCTATCGCCCTGCTGACTGCGGACTGCAAAATACTCGGAAAAATCCTAGCGGACAGAATCACAGGGGTAGGTACAGTCCCGGGCACACGTAATGAGAATATAATATCAGGAGAAATGTCTCATACTGCAGAAATGTAGAGAGTCTACACCAGAATGATAATCATAGGTGTTTAATATAGTAACAGAGCATAAGCAACCAGCCAAAACAAAAGCAACCAGCCGACACGTGTTTCGTCACAAAGGGTAGTAACCCGTGACTCTTCAGGGCTGAAAGGCGGTGCCAACAAGGTGGATTCAAGTGACCGTTCAAGAGTCCAAAACGGCAATGAGGACTATTGACCTTCAGAAAAGTCGATGCAGTCTGTGGCGACGAAATTGACCAAGTGCTAAGTAGCACAGGGGGGAATATAGAATTAGGCGTGCCAGGTCAGTAGTCCAGGACTTTTCTGAAGGTCAATAGTCCTCATTGGCTTATCCGCCGCCCGGCGATATCCGTCTTCCTTTCCCTACATTTGGCAGTAGTCCACCTACCGTGGTTCGCACTGCTCTTCATTGCCGTTTTGGACTCTTGAACGGTCACTTGAATCCACCTTGTTGGCACCGCCTTTCAGCCCTGAAGAGTCACGGGTTACTACCCTTTGTGAAACACGTGTCGGCTGGTTGCTTTTGTTTTGGCTGGTTGCTTATGCTCTGTTACTATATTAAACACCTATGATTATCATTCTGGTGTAGACCCTCTACATTTCTGCAGTATGAGACATTTCTCCTGATATTATATCCTCATTACGTGTGCCCGGGACTGTACCTACTTCATTTGTGTGGATTTCTATCCATACCATCACAGGGGTTTTAGGGCATATCCCTGACCTGGCTTGCACCGTTCACACTCCTAGTATAACATAAACTCAGCGCGAATTAGCTTGAGCGCCATTATTCCTGTCAATACTAAAAACCCCACACTGATACAGAATCACAGGGGTGCTCCCCCGCCTGGTACACCCTAACCAATGCGGTTTCGTGCCCGGAAGGAATACCTCCCAAAATATACGTAGGCCGTTTCAGGTCCAGGACAGTGTGCAGGGAAAATTCCCACGTGCTGCATGCCTTATACTAGACCTCGAAAAGGCCTTTGATACCCTAGCATGGCAGTACCTATTCGAGGTTCTAAGGCGGGTGGGAATAGGGCCCCAACTCACGGCATACATCCAGTTGCTGTACACTGAGTTGACCACTCGGGTCCGAATAGGCAGGCATATCTTGCCCCCATCCCGATAACGCGCGGAACGCGCCAGGGATGTCCTCTTTCCCCGTTATTATTCGCCCTCGCAACGGAGCCGTTGGCGATAAGACTGAGGGAGGAGGGCGAATTATGGGGTGGAGGGACGTATGCACAGTGTGTCCCTATACGCAGACGACCTCCTAATTTACATCACAGCAGACCTCACCTCTCTCGGGCCACACTCAATGAGTTTGGGAAGGCAGTGGGATTAAGAGTGAATTGGACCAAATCCACTATCTACCCCCTTCATCCCGATGCACCTCACTGGGAGATTAGTATAGGAGACGCCACACTGACCTGGAAGGGGGATGCCCCAAGGTATTTGGGAATTAGACTATCCCACCCCTAGAGATCTCCTGGAGGGTAACCATTACAGGGCCCTACGAGGGTTAAAAACCCAAATCAACTTCTGGCGAACGCTGCCCCTGGCCCCAATAGGGATGGTAGCTTTATCTAAAATGATAATGGTGCCCCGGCTTCTATACTATTTTGTAAATGTCCCGGTGATCCCCCCCACGACCCTTCTTTCGAGAGCTAGACTCCTTACTTATCTCTCTGATCTGGGGGAAGGGTCGCCGTAGAGTGGCTTTGACGACACTGCAGCTGCCACGGGACAAGGGAGGGCTGGGCGCCCCGTCCTTCGAAGCCTACTTCCTCGCAGCGCAGCTCCAATGGCTCTCGCGCTGGACAGCTGGACACCACCTAGAGGAGACGGAAGCACAGGCGGGGACTCTGACAATCCCAGAGATAACCTGGATGCTCCTTCCAGGGACCAAACCCAAACCGGCACACCCCCTGATGGTGAAGGTGGCCAGATCCTGTGTGCTGCGAATCCATTGCCTTTCTAGAGCGGCACCTATGTACTTCCCATTGTTACCACTAGCGGGTCTCCCTAAAGGAAGTGGGCACTACACAACTGGAGAATTGCGAGTGTGGGCAGAACACGCGCTCACTGAGATAGACGCCCTGTTCACTGAAGGCCAGTCGACCTCGTTCGAGGGCGTAACGGAAGAGAGCGGGCTCCCTGCCGGACAGTTACTCTTACACAGGCAACTGATAGCTGACTGTAGGAAGACGTGGGATCTAACGAATGGAGAACCCAAAACACACCCGGTACTGCACATGATCTTTAACATGGGAGTAGGGAAACATCTTATCACTTGGATATACAAATCGGTCACGGAACTCACATATACGCCGCTAACGCGGCTTCGACTTAAGTGGGAGGAGGACTTTGGTCGAGCACTACACGATAAAGAATGGCTCACGGCACTGGAACCCCACAAAAAAGTGTCACATAATCAGCGATTCAAAAATATCCAATTTAACATCCTATCCTATCTATCCTAGAGTCTGTCCTCCGCCACTCCTTTAATCTTCTTTTTTCTGTTAATCGTGCTCCACTGTCATCTGCGTTGAGCTGGACACATGTATCACAGCGCCAGGGTACCCCTAGGGTGATAGTGCGCTTTATAAGTGTTGATAATAATAATAATAACATACTACACCGTGCATATCTCACGCCGGAGCGGCTCAAGCGCTTCTTCCCTGCGACGCAGTTTGACTGCCCCCGTTGCCACACACTTGACGCCACATTCATCCATATGTTAATGACCTGCCCCACACTGCAAGCCTTTTGGGCGAGAGTCCATGCCACACTACTGACAGTCACGGCCTGACAGGACTTAGCACATGGGAGGCTAGTGCCCTCGGGATATTTAAGACACACAAGCAGAAAAAGGTGGAGACCCGTTTTGCGACACTAGCCATACTCCTAGCGAAGCATCACACTGCACTGGCGGTCATCGGACGGTCCCCCGATAGCAGCGTGGTGGGGGGTGGTCAAGAAATGGGGCACTGCCAAGGAAGATGCCATCAGACAGGAGGAAGCGCGCGGCGCGCGACAACACCCCATATCCATGGAGTGGTCGATGCTCCTCCATAGCTTCACACAAGAACAAGACACCCCCACAGAAACCCCAATTGCCACCCAGACAGCGCCAAGCCCAGGTAGGCCCCAAGCCCCACAAGAATCTCCCGAGCGGGGCCATCCCCCCACTGCCCCAAGCGGAACGTTGCACACATCCTGATGAGAGATCACCTCTCGGTGTTATTAGACCAGCGAAGATCAATGCCCTTATCCCCTGCCCCCCTCCCTGAGTTATGTCTCCCCAGTTCGGTTGCATACATGGATTTCTCCTTTCCAACATCACATACGAACTGTAAGGGTACATCAGTCACACCCAAGAACTAGACACTCCAATACAACACCCACTATTACCCCCGAACAGGCACACATCTCCGCACACCACATGCGCTAAGACAAGTAATTTTTCTGTGGACTCAAATTTTCTGCAATGATAATATACATAATGAATGTTAAGCAACGATTAAAGCTACAGATTGATGTATACCCTGTATGGAAGATGCAAAATCCAATAAAAAGGTTTATAATTTTTTTTTTTTTTTTTTAAATGTACTACCCATACTTGCTGTATTGTCAGATGATGCTCAATCAAAAAAGGGTGTTGTCGAACCAGATATTCCACTTAACTAAAAAGGGGTTTCCACAGATGCCTGCAGTGCTGACCATTTCAAGCCAGCGTCAAAATATATTCCACAGGTGGCTCATGATAGTATAGTTAATGTTCAGGAAGTAAATATCTGAAAAAAATAAAGATGTAAGTTCTCAGCATATTTCTTATGCTGAGTGGAAAGCAGTTGATACTTTGAAAGAGGATAAGTCCATTCTTAATGTATATTTACAAGTGGAAGATGTTTTGTCTAACATATTAACAAATTGGAAACAAAAGTGTTGAAATGGCCCTTCCTGCATGGTCACCCCAAACTTTGCCTTCTTCCCGCCTTTTTTCAATTTAATTTGTTTTGGCTTTAGGACTCTAGCACTAGTTAGCAGTGGTAAAGTGCACAAAGTGCATATGCTCTGTACTCAGAACATGGTAACATTGGCTTAGCCACAATTGGCATATTTAATTTACTCATAAGTCCCTAGTAGAGTGCACAATATGTGCCCAGGGCATGAAACTAAATGCTACTAGTGGACCTGCAGCACTAATTGTGCCACCGACATGGCTCAGGTCTGCCACTGCAGAGCCTGTGCATGCAGTTTAAACTTTCATTTTGACCTGGCAAGTTCACCTACTAGCCAGGCCCAAACCTTCACATCTATTACATATAAACCACCCCTAAGATTGGCCCAGGCAGGCCTCTGGGCAGGGTGCAGTATATTTAAAAGGTAGGACATGTACTTTTGAGTTTTACATGTCCTGGTAGTGAAAAAGTGCTAAATCCATTTTCAGTACTACTAGGCCTATCTATCCGATCGGTTAACATTGGGATATCCTCTAAACATCTTTTAAGTGTACTTTCCAACTGAAAAAGTATAGAAATTTGGTGTCTCTGAACCTACAATTGATGGTGAAGTCTGATTTTAAATTGTAAGTCTGAAAATGCCACTTTTAGAAAGTTGGAAAAATGTGTTTCCTCAGGGGAAACGTCCCCCGATTGCACAGCCAAAAGATCCCGAAGGGAGGTTGATCCAATGTTAATCAGCAAAAAAGCAAATGTTTATTCTGAATCATATGTAGATTTTATTCATCATAATGATTATATTCAAGGTCAAATTTCTTTGAAGTGTAGCAACGTCACAGAAATTTGTGAGTCATGTTAATCTGGACCCAATTCATTTCGGGCGAACCCTTCGTCATGGGAAATTAAGTTGCCATAGTAGAAGAGCGGGTACTCCGCGTGTGGAATCTTGCATACTCAGGCAGCTACTCGGGCATCCTGGTTCCAGGCACCGCATTGCCTTGTGGCTGTTCGTTGCCACGGCATTGGGTGCTTTGGCCCAAGGCAGCCCATGGCCAGGACGTGTCCTGCAACCATCTTCCCTTCCTCCCTCGACCAAAACTGCACCAGCGCTGTCTTGTGCTGACTCTTGCCAGCTGCCTGCTGCCTGCCTGGGTGCGCAACTGACTTGGAGGCTGACTCTCGACTGCTGCCTGCCACCTGCTGTCCTCTCAGGCGGGCAATTAACAGAAGAAGTATCAACACCACTATTTGTCGGTTTCAACGGAAGAAATCTTCTGTCCTCCAGGTGATGGGGGATGCCAGGACCACTAGAATCTCGTATGCCCCTCGGAGGAAGACAAAGACCACAGGTAAGTGGACAGGTTTTTAAAACTCCCTTATTTTCTATTGGGCAAGTGTGTGAGGGATTTCTATTGTAGGATTATCTAATAGTCCGTCACCATCACCCAGTGTCTGTGCTCACATCGTTCCGAGGGGAAAACTTTAAATGCTAGTGTACACCCCCTTAGTTTCCCAGCCTAAAAGTTGTCTTTTGCAATCAGATGTCAGGCGGGGTTCATGGCCTCTACCATGCAGGGTACACTTGTCATTTCCTTTGAATTACTATTGAATGGTATTTCCCCAAAGTGTTTCTTCTCCCTCCCCCTTCCTCCCGAGTCTGCCCATGAGGCGGGTCCATACCTGCCGGAGCCACGCTCCTCCTGGAACATCGCTGGACTCAGCGTCTGTCCAATGGCCCTCTGGCTCCAGTACGCCTTCTCCGACTTGCCCCAATCCTCGTGGATTGGACTCTCTCTCAGGGTCTGGGGCCAGAGTCCTCTTCTTGCTTGTCGTAGGCAGTTGGGCAGTTGTTCCCTACTGGGGTCTGCCTTGCTCTCGTTGTCCTCTGTGTTTCCTCCAGTGCGTTGAGAGGCTGGTTCCTCTGCCCTCTTGCCGGCATCTGATGTCTCACCTGAAGTTGCTGGGGGTTTAAAGGGGCTGTGTCCCATATCCTGTAAGGAAGTTGCTTCCTACTTCCTGTTACCAATATCAATGGTGGTATTTCCGGATGTCTCAGTTGTCATTGCCTGATCTTTCACAGCGGGCTGCGGAGGAGAAACAAAGGGTTTAGAGTCCGCTTTGGCTCCACTCGTCCAGTGCCAAGGTGAGTCATCCTCCCCCTTCACAATCCTGGCCCTCGTGACATATCCCCACCCCAGGATTTTCCCGATCGGAGAAAAGAGGGAATCTAGATAAGAAATCCGTATTACCATTGTCCTTGCCTTTTGGATGCTGGATTTCAAACCGAAAGGGTTGAAGGGCGAGGAACCATTGCAGAACCTGAGGGTTATTGCTCTTATTTCTACTCATCCTAATCAATGGGGCATGATCTGTATATAGAATGAAGGGTTTGCCTTCCAAATAATATTACAGTTTCTCAACAGCCCATTTAATTGAGAGGCACTCCTTCTCAATCACAGGATATCGTTCTTCTCTAGGAAATAGTTTCCTAATTATGTAAAGTATGGCCATTTCCAGTCCCTCCTTATTGATCTGAGACAGGACAGCTCCTATCCCAATCTCGGATGCCTCAGTTTGCAATTAAAAACTCATTTTTTAAATTGGGGGAGGTTAGTGCCAGATTAGAAGTGAAGAATTGTTTGAGAAGTTTAAAGGCCTCTCTGACATATGATGTAGGGGTTCAGATTTCTCTGCAGAGGTCTTTTTTCTTTAGGAGATCAGTTAATGTACCTGCTACTGAGGAGTAATTGGGGATAAAGCAGCGATAATACCCCAGAAGCCCTAAAAAGGCACGTGCTTCCTTTTTAGTTTGTGGAAAGGGAGCATCATTAATAGCTCTCACCTTTTCTGCTTGTGGTTCAATAAGGCTGTTTCCCAACACATATCCAAGATATTTAACTCTTGAATACCCTGCCCAAGATTTGTTTGCATTAATGTGGAGGCCTGCCTTATTTAACTCCTGGAATATAGTTTTACAGTGACTGAGATGTTGATCTCAGGTTTTGCTATATATGATAATATCGTCAAAATAGGCAGATGAGTAAGATTGATGGTTTTTAAGAACTTCATTTATAAGTCTTTGAAAAGTGGCTGGACCTCCGTGTAATCCAAAGGGTAGAACGGTAAATTCAAACTGCCCCTCTGGAGTAGCAAAAGCAGTTTATTCCGTCTGAAGCTTTTAGGGGTACCTGCCAATATCCCTTTGTGAGGTCTAATGTTGTAATATATTTGGCCTCACCTAATCCCTCTATTAATTTGTCTACCCGTGGAACGGGTAGGCATCAAACTTGGAGACTATTGACAGCCCTGAAGTCTATACAGAAACAAATTGAACCATCAGGTTTAGGCACTAATACGATTGGAGAGGACCAATTGCTTTGAGAAGGCTTAATAATCCCCATTTGGAGCACGGCCTGAAATTCATTCTGCACAGCCTCCCTACGAGCAGCAGGTATTCGATATGGCTTTTGTTTCACTACGACTTCTGGGGGCTAGTAATTGCGTGTTCAATTAAATGAGTCTTTCCAGGGAGATGTAGAAAAGCTGAGAAAAAGGTTGTATTGTAGCCATGAAGTCTATTCTTTGCTGTTTTGTTAGGGCCTCATTGACAGGAAGGAGATTAATGGTAGTTTTGATTGGATAACACAGTATTTATTAGATTTACCTTTTTGGGGAAGGGGCCTAACCATTTTTTTAATGAATACATATGAAAAGTTTTCCCTCTATGGGGACTTATCTATACACAGTAGGTCACTTTACCCAGTTTGGCGGTAATTTTATAGGGCCCTCTCCACTCTGATTTCATTTTCCTTGGTGATGTAGGGAGCAACACTAACACCCAGTCATTTACCTGGTAACTGCGCCATTTTCCCCTTTATTGTATACCCTTTTTGTCTCTTCTGACTTTTTCTACGTTACAATGTGCCAAATCCCAGAGTTTACCTATTCTATTCTTTAATTTTTTGTGTAGTCTAATAGTTTTTCTGCCTCACCCTTTGAATTTTTCTCTCAAACGTCTTCGGTCATTTCAAGCAAATCTCTGGGTTTTCTTTCATATAACAGCTCGAAAGGGGAACACCCTAAACTACTTTGTGTTTGACCTCTAATTACAAAAAGAGCCAGAGGTAGGAGTTGGTCCCAATTTTTACCTTCACTAGTTAACATTTTCTTCAGTGTCCATTAACTGAGACGTAAAAGGGGTTCCCTGACCAGTAAGGATTTCCTTAGGAAAACCTACCCTAGAGAAAACCTCAATGAGGTGCGGGGCTATGACTTTAGTAGTAGTCGATCTTAAGGGGATAGCTTCTGGATATCGTGTCGCATAGGCGACAATTGCTAAAACATATCTATTACCTTTAGAGGTTTTAGGTAAAGGACCTATTAAGTCCATGCCTACGAGTTCAAAGGGTGTTCCTATGATAGGGAGGGGTTGAAGAGGTATCAGTGGGGGTCATTAAGGATTCCTTTTTAACACACTTCACACTCCTGGCAATACCTTTCTATATTAGTGTATATTCCAGGCCAGTAGAAGTGACGCAGGATGGCTTGGGTGGTTTTTTGAGGTCCTGCATGACCAGCTACTAGGTGGGCATGTGCAAAAAACATGATTTGCTCGCGGAAATGGTGGGGAACCAACGAGGAGGATCTTGTGGTCTCCCTATTCGGTATAGAAGTCCCCTCTTTGAAGGAAGTAGGAGGATTTTGTGAGTTTCGTTGGGCCTCTTGCCACGAATTCTGTAAGGTAGCGTCATTGGTTTGAGAAAACTGGAAATCCCGGTGTATTACCCAGGGTTCTGGTGTGATAAGCGTATTCTGAGGAGTGGAGTCAAGGTTTTTGTCTTCTCCGGTGTTATCATGCTTTATATTTGTCAAGAACAATTCCAGGAAATCGAGCTATCAAGTCATAAAATAATGTCTTCTGGGAGATTTCTTAGGACCCCGACTTCAATACTCTTATTTTGTCCTTTTAAAGTGGTTACTGTAAGTTGGACGACAGGATATGGCCTCACATCTCCATGTAGGCATCTAATGCGCATAACCATCCCTGGGGTTATCTGTGAGGAGTGGTCTAAACCACCATGTATAACTGACTGTTTACACCCAGAATCCAACAAGGCTGTTACTCATTTCCCGTTCACCCTCAAAGTTACATAAAAACTTGGTCCAAACTCTTGGGTATACAAGATAGATTTAGAGGTATAACTTACATCCATTGGTCCCTCTCCTGGTTTCTTAGTGGGGCAAAATCGGGCTGTATGGCCCCAGTCACCGCATTCAAAACATTGAGGTCCCTTTTGGGCTGGTGTTTCTGATTTCGTGGGCCGAGTTTTAGGGTAGTCAATGGATGACTGGCGGAATTTCTTCTCAAATTTTTCTCCTTTGTCGAATATAATTCCCTTATGGTTCTTTTCCATTTCCCAGGTATAGGTTCTTGGTTGAGCGTGGGAGAAAGTAGTGGCCATTTCTACAGCTTGTTCAGCTGTTAGATGTGTGTGTTGTCTCAGCCGTTTCTGGGTGGCGACTGGGAGAACTTCTAAAAATTGTTCAAGCTATATCTGCTCCATTATTTCTTCTTTGCTGGTTTCCTGTGGTTTTAGCCATTTATCCACAGCCGCTTTAAGCTTAAAATATAAGGTTTTCAGGGTATCGGCATGCGAGCCCCTCTCTTTTCTAAATCTTACTGTATATGCTTTCACGTCCATCCCCAAATGATCCAGAATAAGTTTTTTAATATCGTCATAAGGGGTGTTCCCTTGAGCGTTGGCTATTTGATATGTGGTTTGGGCTTCTCCCGTAAGAAGGGGGGCTGAAAAGGAAGGCCATTTGTCCTTGGGCCATCCACAGGCAAGAGCTGCTCACTCAAAATTAAGTAGAAAGGCATTCGGGTCTTCCCCGATGACGTATTTCTGTAGAGAGATATTCGGTCCAGTAGGGGAGATACTCCTAATTCCCGTAATGTGGGAGGTCAATTGGAACTGGTCTTCTGCTTGAGTTTTAAGAGCGTCTCTTAACAGTTCTCGGTCGGCTTTTGCGGAAGCCATTTGTTGTTCTAGGGCCCATTCTAGATTCTCTTGGCCCTGAACCAGTTGTTGGATAAAGGTTTCCATTTTGTATCAATGGTTCATATAGCTGCCCGCATTCTCAATCTCCACCATCTGTAATAAAGCGGGCTGATCTGGAGCTTCTCACATGCTGTTTGCCAAGGACGTCGTTTTGATCAGTCACACAAAGGTCAGCCTGTAACAACTAATTAACGCAACAGCTACATATGCAGCAAAGCACAGCCTTCAGGTTAACCTCAATAAAACCAAGTCCATGTTAGTCAGCACAAGAAGAACCCCACCATCAACGTTCCATCTGGATGGCAAAGCCCTGGAATATGTGACAGAATACAAGCAGTTAGGAGTAATCTTTGATTCAAGATGCATATTCAACAAGCTGTGCAGCTCGATACATCTGCTTTTTGCATGTTAAGGAACTCTCCAAAAGGTCTGTCTCCCCAACCACTCCTACAGGTCATGGCTGCCACACTCTATAGCACATGGTGCTGAGGCTCTTAGAGGGAGAGCTGACAAAATAACCATCAACGCTATAATTGGAGCATATCGATGTGTGTTTAATCTCCCACGCCACGCCTCACAAGCTCAAATACGCCTGGAGTTCGGCCTATAGAGACAGATGTAAACATCCTTGTTGCATATTTAAAGACCTGTTATAAGTTGAAAAATGAGTAGAGAATCACACTTAGCGGCATCGTGTGGAAAGCTATCTCTGATCCAGGAAACACCCAGGCACATGCCTGTCTAAACCGAGCTCTAACGTTGTTTCTGGCTAAGGCTCTTTGGACCTTAACTTCGACTCAGCCAGCTTTTAATAGAGCCATAAATTCAATTGTGAAAAAGCTCTCCTCTCTCAACGATAAAGCTCTGCTGTCTAAAAGGTCACATGCCTGGATGACAATAGGCTCATACTGTCTCTTAAAACCTCAACCGTACCTTGGGTAACGGTTTGGACTAAAGGCAAAACACAGGCTGCTGAACCATCGGTTAGGTTGCTTCCCTACATTGTGCAACTTTCTGGTCTGGAGAAGAAATGCCACCAAGACCGTTTGTCAGCTCTGTCATTTCCCAAAGGAAGATACTTGTCACATTGTCTGCACCTGTCCCACCTTAATGACAGAGCGTAGAGGTTTGTTGAAACAGCACTTCATAAGGATTGGAACACGCACATGTCGGCAGGCAATCATTAACTGCCTACAAGGAGAGGATTTAATGCTTGGCTGGAAATTCATGAGTCTCGGTGAAACAAAGTTGGCCAAGCTAGCCCCACAGTGAGGAGACACTTTCTAACAACTAACCCTGCTTGCACTCCGTTCATAGAAGGGACCTAGGGCATTGCATTTGGTGTGCCCACCTGATCGTGGACATATGCTACATGCTTCTAGGCTCGTTCTTCCATTTACTCTCCCTCAGCTATTTCTATAACCCACACTAACCATTGGCAACCAGGATCTTACAACAGTTGTACTGTCAGTCACTCACTCCACTGTTTTAATGCCTGCACTAGCACTTTCTTTCAGCGCCCTACTCTATTTTTGTTTAACAGACTTTTATTGGTTTTCAAACAAATAATGAAAGCATACATGTGTCTGCATGGGCAGTGCAATACAGGAACGGACGTGGCAAAATACAGTTTGACTTTAACCAGGAGCAGACCCATGGTCGACCCAGCTAGCCATGATATAATCTTCTCCAGGATCCCCCAGAGACCAATTAATAGACATTCCGCCACTCTCCGTAAAAATCTAAATGATAATTCAGAGACTTGCCCCTGGAATTGTATTCAACCACAAGAGTCCAACTAGTAACCCCCCAACTCCCTTCCCACCCCCAGCCCTATAGTTCCCCAACTATCCTCCCCTCCACCCCCCAAGCATGCCGCTGGATCCTAACATTTACGAGTGGCCTCCCAGACCCCCATGCCATTCAGTAAAAAGTCCTGATCTCGGCGAGCCTCTGCTAAGACAGACCAAGAACACTAAGAAGGGGTCCCCACTGGACTCGCAACCACCCCTTCATTTCTCTCCCATATCCTGTGTCAGTCATTTCAGCCGATCCCTACCTCCTCTCTCTCTCGTCGGGGAGGGCTTCCTCATCATCAGGGGGTATTTAACCAATTCCACTAGCACCATCCATGCCCGAGCCATATCCATTGACTTCTCGTTCTCAGTGCGCCTAGCCACACCTAGTTTATACTCCCCCTCACTCTCCGCCCACTTCAGCAGTTCCCTTCGCCAGCGTCCCACTCCAGGCCCCTGCCTCGCCTTCCAATGGGTGGTAAGTTCCCTTTTCGCCAAGATTAACCCCAAATCAATAAACTTGCTGGTTATTTTATTTTTGGCAGTGTGTGGGAAGTCATGCAGCAAACAAACCCTCGGCGTCAGGGCCACCTCTCTCTCCGTCACAGTCGTCAGGACCATTTTCACCTCCCGCCAATAGTCCCCCAGTTGCGGACAGCTCCAGAACATATGCAAAAACCCCGCCCCTCTAGCGCACATCGAGGACAAGCTGTAGCAGTCAAGAAATATTCATTAATCTTTTCCGGAGTCAAGTACGCCCTGTGCAGGACATAAAATTGGATTAGTTGAAAGCGCGCGTTCCGAGTGCCCTTCCATGGTCTCTCCATTATTGCTCCCCAAGCTTTTTCTTCAAGGGGTTCACCCAAATCCTCCTCCCACTTAACACGTAATGCCGTTAAGGGCTGGCGAAGGTCCTGGGTGATCCGCCGATAGAGACAAGTCACCGCTTTTATAGTTCCTGCCGCCATAACAACATATTGACAAGCCAGGAGCGTGTCCGGCTCCAAAGCCTCGTCCGCCAATGCCTTCTGACAGCTGCCGTCAGAGCCGCATGAAAGAGAAAGTCCCCCGCAGAAGATCATGTTGTTCCGCAAGATTGTTAAAAGGGAGAAGGTTGCCATCTTCGTAAAGATCACCCAGTGTGAGAACCCCAGCCTCCTCCCAGGACTGCAGTTTACTCCAATCTCCCCATGAGGTAGCACCGCACACATGTTCAACGGAATTTCGGGGCGTACGGAATCTTAATGCGCTTCTTCCTGATCATGCGCGCCCAACAACGCTGTACCACTTGCAGATCGGCCCGCATTACCTCACCCCTCAGCGGCACCCGTAACAGAATGCAGGACAGCAGGCGCCAGCTTGGGTCCGCCCTCCCCAATTCTTCCGGAGCTCTGAGGCGACCCACTATCCACTGTGTGAAACACTGGAGCTGCGCAGCATGGTAGTAGCTCTCAAAATCCGGGAGAGTGAAGCCCCCCTCTGTTCTCGGCCTCTGAATGGTACCCAGGGCAACCCTCCGCCGCCCAGCGCCCCACAAAAACCCCGATAGCAGGGAATTGAGTTGCGTGAAAAACTTCCCAGGGATCCAGACGGGGAGTGCTCCAAAATAATAAAGAAACCGCGGCAAGATGATCATTTTCACTAGGGCGACTCTGCCCGCCACAGACAACGGGAGAGTCCCCCAAAAGTCAAAACAGGACTTGGTGTCGCGCATCGCCCGGCCGACATTACCCTCCAGCAAATCATCACTATCATGATAGATCCTAGTCCCTAGGTAGGTCAAGCAGCGAGCTTCCCAGACGACCTCCCCGCAGTCTGATGTTCCAGCCCAGTAGCTCGGACCGGAAACAGGCACGACTTAGTCCAGTTCACCCGAAGCCCCGCTACTCTTCCCAACGTCTCCAACAGAGCCCGCGCCCCACGAAGCGCAGCTCCAGAGTCCGGCAGAAACATGAGCAAGTCGTCCGCATACAATGCTATGTGTTGTATCTGTCCCGCCACCAGTAATCCCGGGTAGAACCTCCCCGCCCTGGCATGGGCGGCTAGAGGCTCCACTGCCAGAGCAAACAGGAGAGGAGACAGCGGACACCCCTGTCTCGTCCCCTGAGCAACCCCGCAGGGAGTTGAAATCAAGCCCCCCGTCCGAACCCTAGCAGTGGATTCACTGTACAGCAACCTCGTCCATGCCAAAAGCCCTCCCGAGGCCAAACTCCCTCAGCACATCAAAAGATAGGGCCATTCCAGGCTATCAAAGGCCTTCTCAATGTCAACCGCAAAGATACAGGCTTCCCCTGCATCATATGCGTCAGACTCTAATGTGTGCAGAAGTCTGCGGACATTCATTGCAGCGTTCCGGGAAGGGATGAAGCCGGCCTGATCTCTGTAGACCAGCGTCGTCATATACGGCAGCAACCGACTCGCCAACACCCGGCTTAGGATTTTATAATCCAGGTTAAGCATTGCCAGGGGCCGATACGAAGAGCGATCCCAGGCCGGTTTGCTCGGTTTAAGAAGCGGGACGATAATGGCCTCCCGCGTGGAGACAGGGAGGACACCCTCCCAGCGCGCTCTATTATATAGTGCCACTAAATGAGGAACCAGTGCTGCGGCATAAGTTGCGTAAAATTCTACGGGCAACCCATCAGTACCAGGCGTTTTATTCCTGGCCATGTGCTTGATAGTGCTGCGAACTTCCCTCGCCTCAACATCCCTGCCAAGATCTTCCGCCTCCTCAGGTTCAATCCTGGGAAGGTCAGCTCCCGGGAGAAATTCCTCATCCCCCGGAAGGCCAGGGCCCAACTTGCTCCTGTATAACTCAGTGTAGTACTGCAAGAAGTGATCATTAATTCCCTGCTGGGTATAATATACCTCACCACCCTGGCCCCTCAGCTCCAGTATTGCCGTCCCTCTTCGCGCTGGATTGGCAAGCCAGGCGAGCAGCGCCCCTGCCTTATCGCGGTCCGCATGTGCCCTGGCTGTATATGCCTTGTAATCAAAACAGCGCAGCCTTTCTATCTGCACCGCTAGGGCCTCCCGTGCTACAAGTAGTGCGTCATGGGTGTCCGGCCGCTCCAGGCGTATTCTCTCCCGGACACGCACCTTCTGTTCCGCCGTTGACACCTCCTGCAATAACACTCTGCGCACTCCCACCACTTCCTCAATGCAGCGTCCCCTGACCACTGTCTTAAAGGCATCCCACTCGACCATCAGGGAAGAGGCCGAGTTGGCATTGATCCTAAAATACTCAGCAATAGCCGAGCCCAGAACATCCCGAAACACCGGGTCCTCGAGCGTTTCTGGTCTGAGTCGCCACGTGGGGATGGCAGGCCTAACACGCTGCCAATGAGAAATCACCAATAACGGATTATGATCAGAAGAGGTCCTAGTTAAATACTCGCTATGTACCATCCCCCCATGGACGTCCGGAGAGCAAAGGATAGAATCTAAACGAACATGCAGATCATGTAGCGACGAAAAATACGAATAGTCCCTGTCATGAGGATGATGAGCCCTCCATGTGTCAGTCAGTCCCCAGTGCTGTTGCCAAGCCCGCCTCACCGCAGCCAGCCTATTCACCGGGGCGTCCGCAAGGGGAGGATGGGAACGGTCCAATGAGACCTCTGCTACACAATTGAAGTCTCCCCCCAGGAGCACAAATCCCACCAGCAAGGGCGCCAGCTTTTGAGAGAGATCCCCAAAAGGAAGCCTGATCAACATTAGAGGCATATATACTCCCTATAACAATGTCTCTGCCATCTAAGCGCCCCTTCACCACTACATACCTACCCTCGGGATCTATTAGTTGCTCAGTACTCTGGAACGGAACTCCTGCTCTTATCCAAATCAATGTGCCCCGCGCATAGGCCGAATAGGTCGTACAGAATATCTGCCCCCTCCATCTACGTTGCAAGGCCACCCCTCCTGGTTGGCTAGATGCGTCTCCTGGAGGAGCGCTATCTGGATCCCTCTTCGTCTGAGGTAGGCGTGAATTTTGTGTCGGCGGGTCATAGTATGCATCCCCTGATGTTCCAGGATAGACACTTAAGATCTATGGGGGCTCCCATGGTACAGTGGTATGCAGTCTATCCCCATGTCTCCCCCAGCGGCATGCTTGAACCCAAAACCCCCACCCCCTCCCCCAAACTCCCAACTCCCACTCCCCAGGACAGGTCCCCTGAAACTAGTTTCCATCCAAACTGATGTCCCCATCAACTATGAAAAATAAAGTAGTAGGACGTATGGCGACCCGGTAAGACCCAAAGCCCCTCCGGCAACTCCCCCGCATTATGCAGTCGTGTGGGCCCCCATTAGTAGATGACAAATAATTGCCCCTCCTCCCTCATCCCCACTCATAGACCCTCATAGCAGTGTAGTCCGAGTCCAATCGAAAGCCAAGTCCCGCCAGACACCGCCCAGCATCTCAGCCAAACAAGTCTGCCGTGTGCGGGGTGACCACTGGCAACTCTGTGTCTGAGTCCCCATTCGTGCTCTCGGGCAGTGAGATCTCAGAGCCAGCCGACCCTCGGGCAGCGGAAACAGGGCTCAGGGTGGTCTCTCCCTGGCTAATCTCTGCCACCGCCTGCACAGCTCTATCCCTTTCCCGCTGTTGATCCGGCAGCGAGAGGGCCCTTGACGAGTTGGCTTGTTCGGGAGATCTCCTCCCTCCACTACTTGCTGCAGAATTCCTCCTGGATCTAGTGCGACGCGTCTCAAGCCATTGCCATCCATCTTGCGGGGTGGTAAAGAAGAGGGTGGCAGTGCCATCTACCACTCGCAGGCGTGCCGGGAAAAGCATAGCATACTGTATGTGGAGCTGGCGTAGCTTTCTTTTGAGGCCCATAAAAGAGGTGCGCTGTCTCTGGACCTCCCTAGTGTAATCCGGGAATATCATTACTCTGGAATTTTCAATTCGTAGGTGTTGTTTCCCTCGGGCTTGCTGCAAAGATGATCTCTGTCCCGGTAATGCAAAAGTCTCGCCACCAGCGGTCGTGGAGCGCCCCTGGCTTGGGAGGACGCCCCGGGACCCTGTGTGCCCTTTCTAGAGCAAAGAATGACGACAATCCCTCCGGGGCAATCTCCATCCGAAGCCAGTGTTCCAAGTACCGGACAGCATCCTCCCCCTCTGACCGTTCCGGTACCCCCACTATGCGGAGGTTGTTCCTACGAGAGCGGCCCTCGCTGTCCTCCGCCCTCATCTCCAAGACCCGCACTTTGTCTTCTACCTGTTTCAGGGATCGCTGCAAGGTGGTCACTGCGTCCGGGATCTCCTCCAGCACCTTCTCAGTCGTCTTCACTCGTTCCTTCAACTTTCGGTGGTCATCCTTGAGCAGGGTGAGATCCACTCCGATAGCATCAATTTTTGCCTCGAGGGCCGTTCTGGAAGATGTAATGGCTTGCATAATATCGACCAATGTGGGTCCCCCCGGTCCATCCGCCCCTGAGCGCTCCGCAACTTCTTCCTCCTCATCAGTTTGTTGTCTGTTTCCTTCGCTCAGGTCGCCCGTAGGACCTTTTTTCCTGACCGTTCGGCCCATCTTCAGTGCGCCACTCGGGGCCGCTCAGTGCTCCTCCCAGCCAACAGAGGGGTATCCGCGCCCCAGGTCGTTACCTCCCGTGGCACCCCTCTCCACTTGTAGGGCACCGAGAGCGACGCAGATCTAGTCAGGGGCGGATGGGTTGAGCCGCAACCACCAGTTTTAAGAGCAGGCCTTCCCAAGAGAGTCAACACCCCAGCCGGGCCTCATCGGTCCTTCACGACCCAAAAGAGAGTATCCAGTGCACCCTTGCACTCCAGGGGCTTCACCGTGAGTGTTATACTCCAAGGGAGAACATTCCAATAGTCACAGCACGCCTCCACCAATTCTGCACAGGGGGCCGACTCTCCTGTTCCACCCTCAGGTCTACTGCCAAGTTTGCCGTTCTGGAGACTCCCAGACAGCCTCCCCCTCTGCCAGTTGCGCCTCCCAGGCAGCTCGGAGCCGCACCCAGGGCTTCAAGGCAAGCTCCCGGGACTACTGCGTCAGACAGGGCCCAACAAGCC